>CAIGQV010019355.1:3836617-3853011 GCA_903798115.1 Danio jaintianensis
ATACACACACACACACTGTGTTTGCATTTTAAGGAGTATACAGTTTTCCTTTGTTTCCTTTATTAATAATATTATTAGTAATAATAACTGCTATGGTCAATATTATTAGCCCCCTTTAGATTTCCCTCCCCCGATTGGCTATTTAACCTAGTTAAGCCTTTAAATATCACTTTAAGCTGAATACTAGTATCTTGCAAAATAACTAGTAAACTATTATGTACTGTAGGGGTGTGCGATATGGGCAAAATAAACCTATCATGATTTTCTTGAACAATATTGTGATTTCGATTTTAATCACGATTTTGACACAGACACAGACGTTTTACAATGTGAAATCTGAAACATATTTCCAGAGGAAAACTATTAGATCTTTATCAAAGACCTGTAACATGTCTCTAAAACAGACATAAGACAAAAAATAAAATAAAAATCAGCTAGTAAAGGTGTAATAAATTGTCTCTAGAACAGACCTATGGCAAAACGCATAAATAGACTACACAGAAATGCCAACTGACCCAGCCGGGACTCGAACCAGTGACCTTCTTGCTGTGAGGCAGCAGTGCTAACCACTGAGCCACCGCCCCTTGCTTAAATTAAATGAGATCAAATAGTTTGTTACAAAGAAAGATACTTTATATCTTTTTTCACTTGTGTTTTTTGCTAAAATCAGACATTTATAAATGCCGTCGACTTTTAGCACTTAGCACTTTTGTATTGTAAATAACATCCCGCTTGAGGCCTTTGAATATTTATTAGCTTGTTTTCTGCAATTCTGATAAACTGTAAATAAATTATGTCTGGAGTACCACAGTAAATCTGTGCAGGTTCATGTAAAAATACTCCCTTCACCACCAACAATGGAAATATTTCAGCCTGATTTATTCTATTATTTTTTGTAGCAACTATTACTGTTGCCATTTTCTATTTTTTTCTCTCTGTATTTAAAATGAACACAAATTCTCAAGTGATGCTCAGATGGGAATTGTGGGTTTTCTTGTAACAGTGTGTTTGTGTTTGTAATTGGTTTAATTGCGGTCATTAAATGGCACTGCCAGTATGTCTCAAAACGCACACACACACACGCGCGCGCACACACACACACACACACACACACACACTAACAGATAGAGATAGATTCTTGAGTACAGTGCACTGCAAACATATAAAAATCACTTACAAAAAGCTAGTTATTGGTTCTTTTACAATCTCTGTTCAACTCAAATAGAGTTAATCCAGGAAAAGGGGTTATGAAAAAACAGTTTCCTATTCTAATGTATTTTAGAATATCATTTATTTATTAATTTAATTAATATAAAGCTGCGTGTTCAGGATGATTACTCTAGTCATCTGAGAAATATGATCCTACAATGGCGAAGAATGATTTCTGGTTTAAAACAACATTTTTGTTTTCTAGCTTTATACTTTCATGGAAACTTTGATGCGTTTTATTTTCAGGATTTGTTGTTGAATAGAAATTTCACAATGAACCCTTATTTAAAATAAAAATCCTTTGTAAATGACTTAACTTTCACTTGTAATGGAATGCATTCTTACTTAATGAATGCAAATATAGAAGGTTTGATTTATTTAGTAAGAAATATTCCCCGCTTTAATTTGGTTGTCTATATGTTGCTTTTATGTAGGGCTGGGCGATATGGCAAAAAAATGATAATGATAATTTTTTTCCGATAATCATCACGATAAATGTCAAATCTTTATATCTATCATTTTCAGCATGCCAATCCCTTTGTGCGGCTGATTTAACAGATTTTGTGAAATGTTTTAGCTGTCTGACAATATAAATAAATAAAAAAAATAAACAAAAGAACAATCTTAATCATTTTTCAGCATTTACTGTTCAAGTTTTCAACAACCAAAGACGTTACGCTACAAGTTATTATATATTATTGTTTAACATCAGAACAAAGTAAAACGTTTAATGGTGAGAGAATGTTCAGTTTTGGATGAACTGTCCTTTTAATGGTGAGTATGGTGAATTTAGGGTGAAATATCCTTTAATATATTTTATTTGGGGGATGCTAACGATTACTTGATAATCTATTGATTGTCAATAACTCTTTAATCGATAAACCTTATCGAGGACTGATTAAGCATGGACATTTAAAAGTTAAGTTATGCTTTGCTCTGTGAGACGCATCCACGCATTAAATAATGTGTGCAGTTTACCTAACCGAGTTACCCTCTTGACATTGCATATTGCGGAATGCATAAAACCCTGTTATGCACAGATCTCGGTTATATCCGCAGCAGTTTTAACCAATTTTATCTGACAAACTGGCACGAATAGGCCTATGCAGACTCTCATTTTGAAAAATCGTGTATAGCGGCGAGACATGCGGGGAGCCTCTCCATTCACACAACAAGTTTCTGAGTTCTCTCATCCTTTAGATTGAGTTTGTTCTTCCGAGGTAATCTAAGAATACTATCAGTGCTGCGAATAGTTTGTAAAGACTGTCCTGCTCATTTAAACCGCTTAATTAAATGAATTAAATTCAAACCGTGAAAACAGTTTAATGGATTGTTTTGGCACTAAAGCATAGCAGACTTGGTTTGAAGCGCTTCACCTCAGATGTTATTCGTTCTTCTTGTTTGTTGTAGATAACTGACCAACAAAAAATACATTAAAATTAAGATACAAATTATACAAAACGAAATTAGTTTCAAAAAGATACATTTTCAAAGAAAAATATTTATTTTTGTTTGTACCCGTCTGACACAACTGTTGTGCAGGTGGATGATGTTTCGCTCCGTGGAAAATATGGAATTAATTAATGATCCACTGTTGTTGTAAACGTCTGTCATATATTTGATGAATTTTTAACATGTCATTATTTTAAAGATTATGTCTTGAGCATCTGATTTCTCCTCGGTGATGATGTCCTTTTTTCCATCTCACTCGCGGCGAGTTCAGGCGAGGGACTGTTTAATAAGTAAAACTGGCCACAATTTAATTTGCTTGCATGAAACTGGCAGGAAAATATACATTTAAAAAATATATATAAAATAATAAAATATATAAAGGCTGGTTATTTTACCGTTGATAAGGGACAATAGTGGTAGATTTTAAAGAAAATATATTAATATTAAAAAGGAAACTTGACACAAAAGATCCACAAATGCTCTTAAATAATGCAGCCTGTAGTTTACTGCAAGCATCAAGTGTTTATTGAGATTGTGCGGTCTGTTATAGTGTCTTTTCGTTTCTTTGTCTCGTAAGGCACAACTTTCGAAATGATGACATGAGACTCTGCTGGGTAGTTGTGCTGATGCTTGTAGATGGTCCATGTTTACCAACACTCGTTTGGGTCTGTAATTTCTTAGCATCTTCATAAGGGTGGCATTGTTTTAAATGAGGAAACAGGTTTGTGGTGTTGCCTGTTTTTGATGGCACGAGTCGTCTGCGCAGTTTGCAGTGCATGTTGCTCTGTTTTGTGTCGGATTGCAAAAAACTATGTAGCTCCAGACTAATGAATTTTATTGACGTTTCTTGTCAACAATGTTTGTGACTGTGACCTTTTTTTATTTATTTATTTATTATTATTATTTTTTTTACTCCTCCAAGTGCAACTAACACTGTATGGCTGTAAACTTGTACTACGTCCGGCATCCGGAAGTGCAGGCTGCAAAATACTGCCTGCGCAGCTTTACGCATAGTGTATAAACATTATCGAACACTTATCGAACTGTCATTATCGTTTTATCGACAAAATATATATCGTGATAATTATCGTTATCGAATTATCGCCTTGCACCTACTTTTATGCAATCAATTTTTTTCATGCAATAAAAACGTTAGTGCTGTGTTTTTTATATATATATATATATACATACATACATACATACACACACACACACACACACACACACACACACACACACACACACTGGGGAAAATAAGTATTGAACACGTCACCATTTTTCTCAGAAAACATATTTCTAAAGATGCTGTTGTCTTGAAATTTTCACCAGATGTTGGTAACAACCAAAGAGATCCATATATGCAAAGAAAACAAATCTAATTCGTTTACAAACTAAGTTGTGTAATCAAATGAAATGACAGTGAAAAAGTATTGAACACATGAAGAAAGGGAGGTGTAGAAAGGCAGTGAATGTCCAGACAGCAGCAGAAATCTCTCAGTAGTTCTTCAGCAACCCTCTGCCCTTCCTCAGTGTAAATGAATATTCGCTGCTTCAGTCCAACATCTACATTAGGAGGATGATGAAGATGAAACCAGGGTGGACATTTGGGTGGCCACAGCCAAGGAAACGCTCAAATGCTTTCAGAGAAAGAAAATCAAGCTGTAGAATGGCCCAGCCAATCACCTGGTTTGAATCCAATAGAAAATACAAAATAAAGATCTGTTTGGATAGACGAGACCCCACAGAACCATCAAGATTTTTACACACTGTTGAAGTCTGTGAAAAAAATCAAACCTGCGCAAGTCATGTGACTTCATTCTCCATATGAGAGGCATCTTTAAGTTTCCATCACCAAAACAGCCTAAACTTGTATATTCACTTAAATAGCTTATAATATATTCATATTGTAAGCTATTTAGTAATTACATCAGTAATTGTATAACTTCTAATAATTCACTTATCTATTCAACTTAAATAGTCAAAACTTTTCTTTTTTTCCTTAGCTATAAAATACAAGCTTTGAACACGTCATGTTTTTTCATGGGAATAATATTTCCAAAGGCGCTATTGACATGGAATTCTACCAGATTTTGGTAAAAACCCAAACAATACAAACATAAAAATAAAACAAAACAAAAAAATATGGAAAAATTGTTACGTTTAATAACAATGGAATGACACAAGGAGAATGTACTGAACTACTGAAATGTATTTAATACTTTATATAAAAGGCAATTTTTTTTACAATTAATCATTAAACAGCACTAAAAAGACTATTTGGTCTACCGAAGATGAGATAATTTTGCCAAAACACACAATTTTTTTCAATTACTTAATTTTAAATGTCATGCAATGATTTAATACACTTTAAATACACAACATAACACATTCAGAAAGAACAGGTTTACAAAAAGTCACATTAGATCAGTTGTGGTTGATCTTAATCCATCTCACACATTGTTATTTTACTTTTTCACCAAACTCAAACTCTCATACCCATCCAGCCAAGCGTTTGCAGTGCAAAGCAGTGTATTTCTTCAGAAACCACCCTTGTGAACGTGACGCTCGCCGCAGATTTATCTCAATTCTCCCGAGAGGGGAGAAATGGGCCGATTATTATTATTATTTTTTGGAGTGTGAGCCGGGCTCCTTGTGTTTTATACCAGCTGCTATTATCTCTGGTGTCTTTTCAACGGGGGGTTGTCTGTGATTTTTCTCTGGGTCATTTACTCGGCAATATTAGTCTTAGCGGAGCCCGGCGCTTTCTTGGCTCCCAGAGGTCATTTATTAAAAATCGCAACACGACAAAATACTGCCGCGTATCCTTCAATGTCATTTTCACACAAAACAACTGGGGGTTTGATCTCGTAATTACTCAAATGTGAAGACGGCGGATTGTGTAGGTCAGTGTGTGAGCGGGCATAAATCAAAAGTGGAAAAGTCCATTTCTCATGTGGCGTGACGTGTGGCTCTAGAAAGCACTGACTCACTCATTCTGTTGCCTGTGCGATAGAGGCGGATTCATCAATATTTAGGCAGGGTTATATGTATTGTATATTTGAACATGTGGTTTCACGATTTGTTTTAAGCTCAGTGAGTAAGAAGGGAAAGTGAGCCAGGCTGGGTGGTTCAGGCACAAATGCGTTATTGTTCGGGGAGACAGCCGGAACGCACTGAGCGCGCTCAGTCTGACTGTATCATCATCATCATCATCATCATCATCATCATATAGACATCCATTCAAGTTGAGTTGAGATTCTTCAGTTTCACTCTTGTGATTTAGTGAAGAAAATGTAAATTTAGGTTAGGGCTGGGCGATATGGCAAAAATGCAATCTCGATAATTCTTTTTCATATTGAACAATAACGATATATATTTCAATATAAGTTGTTAATGTTTCCAGCTTTAAAAGAGTACCCCAACAATGACTGAAGCCACAAAGATTAGATGCTTCATTAAATAGCAATTTAAAGTAGGGTTGGGTCGATAGACGATGCGATGGACGATAGACATCACGATGCTGAGCCGGCATCGCAATCCTCTGCCCCACTCCCGTCGCAGCAGCAACCCGCTCGAGAAAAATACACACGGCCCCGTTTACACTAATACGTCTTAGTTTTAAAATGGCATTTTAGAACGAAAACGATCCACGTCCACACTGGCGTCTCATCTAGTATTTCTGAAAAGATCTCCCTCCACACTATACTGCTGAAAACGCACATCACGTGACCACACATACACACAAACACGAACACACACAGGCATGCGCTGCAGCTCCAGGCAGCGGGTGCTTTGAGCACAAAACCTCAGAGCAGTCCACTTCAGACAGTTTATCAAGGATATACCGCTGGATCGCGTCTCACTATAGTTGTTAAACGTGATATTTAATTAATCTTGTCTCCATCTAACGACTCTTCGGTCTTTTGAATCTATCAGGTAACATGTCACAGCGTCAGTACACTGCTTCAATCTTTCGCTTTCACGCTTGTACTTAGTAATTTTAGCGAAAACCTCAGATACTGTTGGTTGGTTCCTGTTGGTTGTGCACCTTTTTTACCAACCAAGTTTGTCGACGCCATTATAACGACACTGATCACTCTGCCTATTCATGCCAGAGTCCAGCGGAAAAAGGGATTGACAGGTGGTAATTTGTGTGTAACTCAACTTTATTTATTTATGATTTGGTTATGGGTAAAACAAAGACCATGGGGTCAGGTAGTTAAAACGGTAGGCTACAAAAAATTTATTTATTATGAAATAATGTTTCATATTAGACATCGTACGATGCCAAATTGGTCGACATCACCCAACCCTATTTTAAAGTAGTTTATTAACAAAAAGTTTACACATTACTCAGATTTTTTGGAGATTCAGATTTTCTGTAATATACTTATACAATATAGACCTTTTTCTTCATTGCTGCATGGAGGGTGCCATAGTGACCAGCGCCTTCCAGTAGGCTGCTTAGAACTTCCATTAAGAATTGTCATCAGCCAGAGCAGCGTTTCTCAACTGGGTGTCAGTACTGTTTTCAGTGGCTTTCAGGTGTTATAATGTACTTCACGGCTCTTCAATGCACACACACACACACAAACAATACCTCACTGCATTATAAAGAGCAGACCATATTACTGGCATGAAACTAGCAGGTATGTAAGTCATGCAATTTCCAAACATGACCAATAAAAGTATGTTACTGATACGATTCTGGCTGATTTGCATGTTGATTCTAATCAGTAGCAGTTATGTTTCATTTAATTAGTTCCTATTGTGTAGTATTTACCATGGTATGTGTTTTTTCTGCGATTTCAAAATGCCACTTTATTTTCACTTTGTGACGCTTATTAAATCAATATGTACGTGTGTGTGTCAAACATTTTGGTGAATTAAATTTCTTTGGGTTGGTTATATACTTGAAAGAAAGAGAAAATTATAATTTTAGCGATGACAAGGCTTCATTTAAACAGCACAAGATGCCGTCTGACAACGAGGGAAAAATACCTCGCAGCAGTTGATTTCCATCCCATTAGATGGCATTTTTTAAATGATCAGTCCAGTAGGTGGCGCTGATCGACAGCAGTATTAGTTCAAAGACGTTAAAAGCAAGTAAAATGGATTAAAACTATCATTTCAAAGCTGTCCGAGAGTGACTCTCTATACCTGGGTTTCTCAAAGTCCGGACTCCGGATCCGGACTGCGAGGGTATTCAATCCGGAACCGACTCCATTTCATATTGCAAGACCATGCGTAAAGGATTCAAATTGTGGATTTCCTTCATTGATAAATGCAGAAACCTTGTAAATAAACTGTTTAGTTATTTGTATTTTTGTTTAAAAAATACGGGCCAAAATAAAATCGAAGGCAAAATATTAAAAGTTTTTCCTGCGTGATTCTGTTGTCATGACATCCAGTGATCATATAAGGCTTCACGTGATCGAGCGGGCTAATCGCGCACGCACGCCTGCTTTAATGCACCGCAGCAAAGCGATCAGTTGAATGGATGAAGATGTTGGTCTCACAGAAAAGAAAACTTGATGAAGAGAATAGACAGTTCAAGGTTGAATGGACAGATAAGTATGCGTTTATTTTGCCACAAGCCAGCACAAAGCCATTCTGCTTGATTTGTAATGAGACAATTGGAGTTGTAAAGAGTGGAAATGTGAAACGCCACTATGAAACAATACACTGACATTTTGAATGGCAGTATCCACAAAATACAGATATAAGGACTGCAAAACTACAACACCTAAAGTTTTCATTACACACCTTTTTGTATTTTTCACTTTTTTGGAAAGAGGTCTGACCTTATGCCCACACCTAACCCTACACCTCACGGTGACGTCACTAGCTCTGAGTGCATTGGGTCTGACATTGCATCTCTGAAATATGCAATCTCAGCTTGCATCATCACGGCTGCATCCAGATACTACTGGCCTACTTTTTGTTGTGTTTTGTACAAAAATGCACTTATATTAGTGGTTTTGCCACATTTGCATTGTATTTCATGTGTTTTGAATGCAAATTTCTTAATTTAAAGAGAAATAAATAGTGTTGACTTGTGATGTATGTTATGGATGTTTATTAAAAACAAGTTATGTAGTATCAATTGTTTCGGGCCTTTGACCTTAATAAAAATTCAGATTTGGACCTTTTAATGTAGACATTGAGAACCCCTGCTTTATACGCATCAGCTGCCGACCGGAAGTTCTTAGCATCCTCCTTGCGCATACAAGCAAAGCATAATGGGTAATTTTGCGTTCTAAGAAAAAGGTCTATAAAATGTAATATTCTGAAGAACTGTAACTGACAGCATATATACAGTACACAAACAGAAATATACTTATTGCATTTTCTAAAAATAAACAATTACAGAATTGTTTTTAAATAAATGTTTTACTTAATTAAAAAAATGGTAAAAATAGTCATCATTAAAATAAACAACAGTTTAACAGCAAATACTGCTGGCAGGAAAGTGAATCGAGCTCGCTAAACAATACTGGGTGGCGTAGCATATCTCTAATATCAACACAATTACAGATTTCTGTTGTTGTATATTAGGGGTGCCAAAATGAATTGTTTCTTCGGCGCACCGTGATGCAGACGCAGACAATTCGGTTTCGGTTCAGTAATAGATCATAACCGGTTATTATGTACTGACGTAATTTATCTCATATGCGCTATATTGCGGTAGTTTACTATGGCGGGGGAGGAGAGCGCCAGTAATTAAAATGCTCCAACTACTTAAAAACGCAGAAACTCTGCATAATTCACTGCGTGTGTTTGCTGGACAGTCTTTCACTGATACAGCAAGAAGCCCTGTTTCACTGTTATGGTGAAAATGAAAGTAAACTCCATTTCTCTCTCTCACTCACTGTGGACCTTTGACCTGCTGGCGTGAGGTAACTTTTCCTCTCCTCTCGGCTGTTACAGTGATACTTGTGGATCCAGACACGAGCGCGTGTCTGCAGAGAGAGTTTTCTCCTCCGCGTCTATCATGGATCAGCTGTGATCGCCACAGCCGTTTATCAGTGTCACTCACCGGTGAACAGCGCCAGAGCGTTAGAGCCAATCGCAGCCCTTTCTGTTGAGCGCATGACCAATCATAGGGGTGTTAAGAACTCGCTCGACAAGGCTCAGAAAGCAAGAATTGTTGTGATGTGAAGTAAAATAAACAATTGTGTATGGAAAGCATCGTCAATGCACCGTAGGCCTGTCACAATAATCAATATATCGACTTATCGTACAACACATGGACGTGACCTCAATCTTTTTTGGTGATGCAATATATATCGCCCATACATAAAAAACAATTCTAGCAACATTTTAGCTGATTGTGCAACATCTCTAGGGTGTGTCAGTATGGTTAAAAACATTACAGTATTTACTATAAATTACTATAGTATATTTTCATGTGCGTGTCTGACAGCTGAAAATAGATCTGGCAGCAGATATCGCAACCTCTGTTACACTTTACCTTGCACTTTTTTGTTAACATATTATTATTATTATTATTATTATTATTATTATTATTATTTATTCATTTAGCATATGCGTTTTCACATTCTGACTCCAATGCCTCATTATTAAATTGTTTAAATGACTAATTAAATTAATATTCGTAAGAATAAAATATGTGTTCTTTGGAAGAGTGTACTTGCATTGTGCTGATATTATATTGTCATTCTGGCATTATATAATAAGTGGCATAAAATGGTCTTAAAATGACAATAATATTGTTTATCGCAATATATTTTGGTGCTATATATCGCACAGCAAAAAATACATATTGTGACAGGCCTAATGCACCGAGATATCGGCATGATAATCGTAACCGAACCGAGTGTAGGTTCACACCCCTATTGTATATGTCTGCTGTGCGATTGGCTCTTAGATCAATATCGAGTAAAAATGTCCATAGCTTATTATCGTTTTCCACGTAAATTTTATTGCAATTCAATATGATATCGTTTATCGACCCAGCCCTAATTTAGGTTTGGTAAATCTCAATGAAAAAGTAATCTGAGTAGATGCCAAACTCTTTCTATGCTAATGATGGGTGAAGTTATGTGGTTGCTGGGTTATTGAGTATTTAAAAAAAAACATTATATATATATATATATATATATATATATATATATATATTATAGTTGCTAGGGTGATGATAGGTGGTTGCCAGGTTACTAAGTTAACAGTTGGTACAATAATTGGTTGTTAATACTCAATCAGTCTGTAGCTAGGCTACTGAGCATTTTCAAGAGCATCTATAGTTGAGGGGGATTTTGGGTGGTTGCTAGGTTACCAATTATTTTAAGAGCTTCTGTAGTTGCTAGGGTGATGTTGGGTGGTTGCTAGGATTCCAAATATTTTTAAGTGCTTCTATAGTTGCTAGGGTGATGTTGGGTTGTTGCTAGGATTCCAAGTATTTTCAAGAGCATCTATAGTTGCTAGAGTGATGCTGGGTGTTTGCTAGATTACCAAGTATTTTCAAGATCATCTATAGTTGCTAGGGTGATTTTGGATGGGTGCTAGGTTACCTTGTATTTTCAAATGGATCCGTAGTTGCTAAAGTGATGTTGGGTCGTTGCTAGGTCACCATGTATTTTCAAGCACATCTATAGTTGCTAGAGTAATGTTTGGTGGTTGCTAGTTTACCAAGTGTTTTCAAGAACATCTGTATTTGCTAGGGGGATGTTGGGTGGTTGCTAGGTTACCAAGTATTTTCAAGCATATATGTGGTTGCTATGGTGGATGTTGGGTGGTTGTTATACCAAGTATTTATAAATGCATTCATAATTGCTAGAGTGATGTTGTGTGGTTGCTAGGTAACCTTCCAGCACATCTGGGGTTGTTAGGAGGATGTTGGGTAGTTGGTAGGTTAGCAAGTATTTTCAAGCACATCTGTAGTTCCTAAGGTTTTGTTGGGTGGTTGCTAGGGTGATGTTTTTTTTTTAAGAGCATATATAATTGATATGGTGATATTGGGTGGTTGCTAGGTAACCAGGTATTTTCAAGCACATCTATATTTGCTAGAGTGATGTTGTGTGGTTGGTATAGCTAGTATTTTCAAGTGCATCTATGGTTGCTAGGGTGAGGTTGGGTGGTTGCTAGGTTACCAAATATTTTACAGTACATCTATAGTTGCTACGGTGAGTATGCCAAGTGTTTTCAAACACATTTATAGTTGCTTGGGTGATGTTGGGTGGTTGCTAGGTTACCAAGTATTTCTAAGAGCAACTATAGTTGCTAGGGGGATGTTGGGTGGTTGGTGTACCAAGTATTTTCAAGTGCATCTATAGTTGCTAGGGTGATGTTGGGTGGTTGCTAGGTTACCATATATTTTAAAGACCCTTTATAGTTGCTAGGGAAATGTTGGGTGGTTGCTAGGTTAGCAAGTATTTTCAAGTGCATCTATGGCTGATAGTGTGATGTTGGGTGGTTAGTATGCCAAGTATTTTCAAGCACATCTGTAGTTGCTAGGGTGATGTTGAGTGGTTGCTAGGTTACCAAGTATTTTAAGCGCATCTGTAGTTGCTAGGGTGATGTTGTGTGGTTGCTGGGTTACCAGGTTATTCAAATCAGGTTTTTTTTGTTTCATGGTTCATTGTTTTCACACCTGATAAGAGATTGTTTTCTAAATAAATTCCATAATATTTATTTATTTTTTTTATCATATATATTTTTCCCATGACTATAGATTGTAAACGTTTGAGTTATAAAGGTTGAGAGCTTCATTGTGATCACTGCATGGAGACAGAGATCAGCTCTTATTCCTCAAGCTCATGTGTTATTATGGCTGTGTATGCATGTGTAAAGTATTGATGTGTGCGCCGTCAGATTATTGGCAATAAGATCAGGAATGCGTATTAGGAAAGTAAATGGGGTCAGTTTTGATTTCATGTTCACTTCAAAGCATAAAGCAACTGTTTTGTATCACCGTATTAAAAACAGGGCTTTTATTGGAGAGCAGGAGTACAGCGCGCTCTGGGCTTCATGGTTTTCATCATATAATGAGCGCTGAAGGGCTCTGGCGCAGTGAAGCCGCTCTGATATGTGACATGTGCCGTTCAGATAAATGTGTTTCCTTTGGAGAAAAGCGGCGCTCAGAGGAATCCAGACTGATTGAGTCCATTGTTTCTGCCACTAATACGGCATATTTCAGGAGCTGACTGGAGGAATGACTGGTAGGATTGGCCTTCAGCGACAGACAGACAGAAAGAGACTTTTTTGAGCTTTCCTTGAAAATAACATCTGCATTTGTGGTGATATTTGTTGTCACTGCCAGTAAATCGAACTCTCTCTGGGATATCTCGGTGGCTTCTTAAAAGCAGTGAGATTTAGGAGTGTTTTGGCTTACGGCTTTCGGTCTCTTTCTCTTGAGGAAAAGACACTGGAAATTTTAAGTGTCGTATGTTTCAAACTTTCTAAAAAATTAAGAATATTTATTAATGTTAAAAATAATATTGATGGCGCGTTAAAACTGTTTGCAAAAGGGACAGTTTGTTAATTCATGCCTTAACATTTTGTGTTTGGTTCATTTATAAACTAATTTCAAGAGGAGCGCATGCTTATGATTGAACACGGCTGGTCCAGCATCAGCTATTACACAATCCATCAATCAGTCAATTTCTAACTCACCATAAATAACCAGAAATTCTTAGCTCGGTATCTTCGTTTTGAAGAATCTCCCCTTCCACCCAGCTCTTTCTCCCTTTCCAGACAGGGTGGCACGGTGGCCCAGTGGTTAACACTGTTGCCTCACTGCAAGAATGTCACTGGTTAAAAGTCCTTGTGGACCAGTCGACATTTGTGCGGAGTTTACATGTTCTCCCTGTGCTCACGTGGTTTTCCATTTTTCCTCCCACAGTCCAAAGACATGTGACATAGGTGAATTGGCTAAACCAAATTGGCACTTAGACGAGTCAGCAGTATATTTCCATAGCAATTCATAATTTGCCATTTATAAGTGGGGAAGTTCTCGAGATCTACTCAAGCTCAAACTACCCTCTCACCCTTCTATTGGGAGGGAGCCCTGGGCTCAAGGATCTTTTCAGCTCAGGGCTCTCTCCCCGGACAGCATGCCAAACATGCTTTACTATCAATCATCAGCTAAGTGTAAACTCTTAATATTTTATTTTTTTTATTTTTATTTTATTTTATTTGTGCCATGTGAAAGGTCCTGTGCAAATAATTCAATTATTTATAATAATAATAATAATAATAATAATAATAATCATCATCGTCATAATAATAATCAGAGTTATTATTATGATTATTATTATTACTAGTATTATTAATTTATTATTATTATTATTATTATTATTATCTAAATCATTAAAATTATTATTATTAATGACTTATCCTTACGATGCTTCACAAATGAGTATAATATTTTTATAAATACTATAAATTAAAATTAAGTAGGATTTTTTTAATAACATTGGCGCACTCGAAATAGTAAGCAAAAGTGACAGTTTGTGAATTCATGTCAATTAACATTACCATATTTAAATGAGTGTTTATTATTATTATTATTATTATTATTATTGTTATTATTATTATTATTATTATCTAATTTATGTATAAAACTTTTTACATATCACTAAATGCCACACAAATAACAACATCTGTAATAATTGTAATAATTATAATTTTTTTGCTTAATAACAAAATATTATTGTAACAATTTTAAGGGCACCTATTTTACAAAATGTAAGAAGTCTTTGGTGTCTTCAGAATGTGTCTGTAAAGTTTCAGCTCAAAACACCCATCAGATTATTTATTATACAATGTGCAATCTGCCCGTTTTGGTGTCTGAGTACAGTGTAGCTCTTTTTGTAGCCTGTGGCTTTAAATGCAAATAAGCTGCTTCTCCCTGCCCACCACTCTGACGTGCGTGTCTGCTTCTCCTGCATTACGTCAGATAAACAGCAGTCAGTGATAGAGACATGATGACATGAGACATTCGGATGAAGCTGAAATAAGGCCACGAGTCAAAAAATCACATGTATTTGTGGTGGAGTTTATTCAAGCCTTTCTGAAATGATGAGTCTCACACAAATGCCGTTTGCAGTACACACACACACACACACGCACGCACGCACACACACACACACACACACACACACACACACACATATGGACGTTTACTGACACCATGTGGCCGTGGTGATTATAGTGGTTAAGAATTACAGCGATTTTACTTTCTTATAACTTATAAAACTAATTATTGATGTGCAGCTGAACACAGAGACTTGTAACATATGTTTTAATCCCAGTTTCTTTGCAAAAAATGTTATGTGGACGCGTTTTATTATAGAAACATGGCACCTGTCAATCAATTTAATGGGCGGGGAAACCACACTCCTACGTCACGTTGCAGTCGGCCTCAAAATGGGAGGGATTTGGATCCTATTTTAACGTCAGGAAATAAGAGAGGGTTATTGTGTTTATATCACTCCAGTATGACTGTGGACACACTATACCTACACACAGTTCTGTCCAAACAGCTTACAAAAGATGATTTTCATCATAGGTGCCCTTTAAGACTATTTTCTCCTCTATTTTATTACGTTAAAATGACATTAAAATGTCTGAACACATTTTTATTTATTTTATTACATTACAGTTCGTGCAAGCGTCTTTAAATCAGTCTCTATCTCTATCAGCCCCAGGATCACTCCGCTCTGTTTGTCTGGCGGTGTGGAGGTTTAGCGTCAGGCCTGTGTCTGTCTGTCTGCATGTGTGTGTGTGTGTGACGGGCAGCTCAGCTCTGTGGTCAGGTCAGGGTTTATGGAAGAGGCAGAGATCAAACCGTCTGCGTTCACACACACACACACACACACACACACACGCACTCACGGTGCAGTCCAGACCTCCAGCCGTCTGTGTGGCTTCATGCCGTTGAGAATATTCAGTGTGTTTATAAAACAGCCCGAGTGTGTGTGTGTATGACAGAAGAGAGTTTATAAGACGGTTACAGTCTGTGTGTATCTATGTCTGTCTGTGCATGTATGTGTTTGTGTAGTGTGTATTTGTGCATCTGTGTATGTGTTTGTTTGTCTGTGAGTGTCTGTTTGTGTGAGTGTCTGTGTGTTTGTGTGTGTCTATGTCTGTGTGTGTATGTCTTCTTTTGTGTGTGTGTGTGTGTCTCTGTTTGAGTTTTGTCTGTGTCTGTGGGTGTTTGTGTCTGTATGTGTGTGTATCAGTGTATGTATCGATGTGTGTATCTGTCTGTGTGTGTATATGTCTCTTTATGTGTGTGTGTCTGTGCGTGCGTGTGTGTTTGTGGTGTGTGCGTTTGTGTCTGTCTGTATGTGTGCATGTGATGTGTGTGTATGTGATGTGTAAGCGCGCATGTGTCAACGCGTGTGTCTGAGAGTGTATGTGTCTGTGAATGTTTGTGTGTGTCTATGAGTGTGTGTGTCTGTCTGTATGTGTGTGTCGGTGTGTATGTGCCTGTGTCCATGAGTGTTTGTGTCTGTGTATGTGCTGTGTATGTGTATATCAACTTGTGTGTCTTTGTGTCAGTGAATGTATGTGTCTGTGAATGCGTGTGTGTGTGTGTGTTTCTGTGAGTGTGTGTCTGTCTGTATGTGTGTATCTGTGTCCATGTGTGTTTATGTCTGTGTGTGTGTGTATGTATGTGTCTGTGCGTGTGTGTATATGTGTGTCTGTATGTATATGTACGTGTGTGTGTGTGTGTGTGTGTGTGTGTGTGTGTGTGTGTGTGTGTG
>CAIGQV010019355.1:3860595-3874011 GCA_903798115.1 Danio jaintianensis
ATTCTCATTCATTCACTCACATGCATTTATTCACATTCAGTGTCATTTATTCATTCATTCACATACTTATTAACATTGTGTCATTTATTCATTCACATTCTCATTTACATTCATTGACATTCACTCATTCATTCTCATGTACATTGATTCACATTGTGTCATTCATTCACTCACATACTTTTATTAACATTCAGTAGCATTCATTCATTCATTCAGTCACAACTGTTCATTCATTCATTCAGTCACAACTATTCATTCATTCATTTAAATGTAATAAAACAATTGAAGCCTCCCATAGACCCTTTTACAAATGTGTGTGTTCATACATAAAACCTTTTCAAAGTCCCCGGCTTGTGATCAGTCCAGTGTGTCCCATCTGAATCACGCCACCGCGCAGAGACACGAGTGCTGTTTAAACAGAACGTGTTGATTCTCAGCATGAGTGTCTTTTGTTCAACTTCAGAAAAGGCTGTAACGGAGGTGGAGGTAAACTTTTCAAGGTTGTTCTGGAGTCATTTGTCTTCCTGTCTCATCCTTCTGTTAAAGCAAATGGGCCTGAGAAAGGAGCAGGTCAAACGCAGGGTCGTCCCGTGGCACCAAACATCCCGAAGCATTGGCTGGATATTTCAGAGACGTCATTCCTGAGGGAGTTCAGGTTGCAGCACATACCGGCCTGACAGGAGAGACCAGAGGAGAAGAGAGGAGAGGAGATCAATCACTGCTCTTCTCTCCTCCTCGGCCCTCTGTTTGTAGACACACCAGTCACACAGAAACCAAAATCTGCACTTTGAGGAGATTTTATTTATTTATTTCTAGGCTATTGGGTAGATTGAACCGTCTGCAGGAAATTTATTTTATTTTTTAAACTTTTTTTTTTTTTTTTTTTACTTTTTTTTTTCTTTTCTTTTTTTTTCTTTCTCTTTTCTCTTCTTTTCTTTTCTTTTTTTTAAGAAGTTTGAATTTCCTAAAATATTTTATAATTTTTTTCATATATATTCATTTATTTTTATTATTGTTTATTTTTTTTTTTTTTTATTTGTTTAATTGATTTACAGCTTGATCATTATTTATTTATTTTGAGGTCGAGTAGTTAATAAAAATTTTATATTTTTCATTTACATTCATAATTTTTTTAAATTATTTATTTGTTTATTTTTTGTTTGTTTAATGGAAACATTTATTTATTTTTATTTATTTATTTATTGGCTACTGAGTATATCTATTTTATTTTTTAACTTTTCTATTATTTTCTTTTGAGAAGTTAAAATATTTTAGGAAAATTCTATTATATTTTTCACTTATTCATTAATGTTTATTATTATTATTATTATTATTATTATTATTATTTATTTGTTTAATTAAATTGTTTAATTAACAATTTGATCATTACTCATTTATACATTTATTAATTTATTTTGATGTTGAGTAGTTAATAAAAAAAATTGTTATATTTTTCATTTACATTCATTTATTTTTATTATTTTTTAAATTATTATTTGTTTGTTAAATGTTTGTTTAATGGATTAACAGTATGAACCTTTAGTTTATTTATTTTTGTTTTTGAGGTTGAGTAGTTTGAACTTTCTAAAATAATAATAATAATAATAATAAATTTTTTTTGTAACTTATCTAGTTGATGAATGCATAACAATACTGCATAAATGATTATTTACAACATGATTGAGCTGGTCTAGAATAATTCAGTTCATCTTTATTTCTATAGTGCTTTTACAATGTAGATTGTGTCAAAGAAGCTTAACATACAATAATGCAGGGCTCGAAATTTATCTTTTTGCTTGGTAGCACCGGTGCTCCTAACTTTAAAAATGTAGGTGCAGCAGCCAAAATTTTGTCGCACCCACCAAACATTATGAGCACCGTTACTACAAGTGTTATATTAACAGATTTATTGCATTTAAATTCAACACTAATCAAAACTAACAAACAAAAAAAAATCTGCATGCGCCCGCCCATCCTACACGCACTGCTTGACGTGAATGATTGAGATGAGCTAAGTTAACGATAATCATAATCAATAACGATATCTGATTTTGCACAGATGCTATTGACATATAACTTTTCATGAGCTGCAATATTAGTTTAACCTTCTAGAGTTCCCACTTAGATATGCTTTAGCGTTAATAGCAGGTTTGGCATGCTGTCCCGGGAGAGAACCCTGAGCTCGAAGATAATTGAGCTCAAGGCTCCCGCCCAGTCAAGTAAGCATATAAAGGGGTTCGAGATCAGGTAGGTCTCGAGAGCTCCCCTTATAAAAGGGAGGAAAAGGAGGAGATGGGGTGGAAGGCGGGATTCTTCCGAAATGAAGATAGATCGGTAGAGGAAATCGGTTCATTTATTGTAAGCTTGAATCGATCTGATTGGATTAATACTGATTACGGATGAGTAGCCAGTCGGGCTCAATCAAATCACATGCTCTTCTCGAAATTAGTTTGTGAAACTTCACTTAGTGAATGCAAGCCCTTTTGCGATGGTGAACGCGCTGCCAGTTGCACGACTGACAGCATCGTGACAATTAAATGTAAGAATAAATAGAACATCTTGTGCTTAAAATGTGTAGATGTGGCAAACACTGTTACCTGAAAACTCCGTCCCACAGACACAGACTTTGCGGTGAATGACTTTAGTCAATTTCATAGCGGACTTTAACCCACTGAAAGTCTTTTATCCACTCTTCGAAAAGTGTAAATGGTGGATTAACATTCACCACAAGATCACTGTTCAGATGTACCGTTATTTATAACTTTAGGTGGTTTCTAAAACACAATCTGTCAGTGTTATTTTCATTCTCTCGTATCCAGACCTTTACGTTTTTGTGGCTGTCGCTCCCTGTCATCTGAACTGAGTGATTGACAGCTGATATCAACCAATCCATTCGCATTCAGTTCTAGAGCAGTGAGCCAATAAGAAGAGCTTGAAGGCGGGGCGAGCATTGCGGGATTTGTTTACTGCAGCAAGTTGGCATGACGACTGTTTTAAATCGTTCCTGAGTGCTGCGTTTGGCGTTTTTAGGTGCAAAGATGCATTCTGCATGAATGAATGTGCAGTGTAAACTGGTCGCACGGCAACAACATTATGTACTCGCACAAATGCTCCCAAATATAATTTGAGGTCGCATAGATAAAATTTTGGGTGCATATGCGACCAAAACATTTGCAATTTGCGTTCCTCGTTTAATTCAATTGCCTTTGGACTTTGAATTTTGCATTCTTGACATGTCTTGCAATGCAAATTCTGGAAATAAAACAAAATGCATTAACATGAGAGAGGGCAATATAATTTGGGATCAATACATTACGCCTATGGAGAGTCCTTCACCACCAAAACTTGGTATACTTGTAGGCTTTTGACATTCAAATTTTACCACAGGTTTCCTGTAAGGGTCTGGTTTAGGGGTAGGGGTTAGGGCCATATAATAAATGGATTTTACTGTGTAAAACACATTACCCCTATGGAGTGTCCCTGTAAATCATTTGGACATCACCTTAATCTGAATAAGGCAATAATACGATTAAGGTGTGTATATGAGTTGCTTTAGAAAGTTTCTATCATGTTCCTGTTTTACATATTATAATACTTAGATCGATTAACGTCATTACATCACCAACGTTTGTCCAATGATTCCTCCAAGGTTTCATTTAATTTTGGCTGTTTCCGTTTTAATTTTTTTTTTTTTTTTTTTTTTTTTTTTTTTTAAAGGTTTTTACTTTCATTCAGAAACATTTCAGTCATGCGCCCGCAACAAGCTCTAAGCTACTGGATGAAATAAGTACTGGTGGGAGAGAGTTGTTTTAATGTAATTTGGTAGTGCATGACAAATAGAAAGAAAACTTATTTCCTTTTTTTTTTATTACCATATTTCCTGGACAACTTTTGTAAACTGTGTTTGGTGATGGAAGATGTGATGAGTCTCCCATGAGTTCACTATGTGTGTGTCTGTGGTGACTCTGTAGGTGCAGAGAATAGTGTCAAAGAGCCGTGAGATTTAGTTTAGTTTATTCGGTCAATGCACATTAATCAACATTACTGTAAAATGTAATGTATCTAATTAACGTTACTGTGTAAAACATCATGTAGGAGGCCCATGAAGTAATGCCCGTGCTGTTCATTTTTATGTCGAAATTACTAAGACTTGCACTTGGTTAAACTTCAACATGATTCAATAAAAACTGAATTCAGTACTCACCGGAACTTTGCTGAAGGAAAATCTATCTGATTATGATGTTTCGTCTGAGCTCTGCCGTTGCTGCGCTTGAATTTGTATATGTGCCACACGCCATCCAACGGCTCTCACTCACGCGCACACGCATTTTTTGCTTAACTATTTTGAAAATTGACTGCGCCGCGTGTGTGTGAGGAACAGCTGATGGTGGCCATAATAATGACAAAAGGCAGAGGATCGCGAGTTCAGAAACGCATTTAAAGGAAGAAGCATGCGTCGCGTTTTCAACGTGTTTTTTGGATGCAATGTGTGAATAGCCTCAAAGATTTAACCTGAGAGATACAGTACAAGCACTGATCTATAATAGATAAGTGATTACAAGCCGTGCGGAGCGATTACAAGTTACAACAAACAATTAAATACATATTTTGCAAACTACAGAAAACGAGGCAACAATTTTAATCACACTTACAGGTTGTTTAGAAAGGAGAAACACTTACAGGATCTGGAGGAAGAAGAAACTGGTGCATATAAACTGTGTAACAGTTACTGACAGTCCCATAATAGTCTTTGCTGATCCTTCATTTAATAACAAATGACCGGCGAATCCCGCGCTGCAGGGTAGGTTATTGTATCAATCATCAGAAAAATGACAGGGAAAAACACAACACACGGTTGGCTATACTGAGGTATTGTTGTTAAAACGAACTTTAACCCTTTATTCCCCATCCCCAATCTTCGCGTCATGATTAATCCCATGATCCCTCGCAGGTGCATTTGTTTTACGGCACTTCATATTTGGCGATGTCCTGTATCGACGTCGACGTGTCCAGGCAAAAGATCCTAACAAAGGACGAAACATTCATCTGACTCTGAGTCGACTCAATAGAATCAATAGTTTTAAACACAGTGCACTTTCATATTTAAACCTCAGCTGGATATTTTCATTCACTTAGAGCTGTGTTACACACTGGAAGGTAATTTTAAAAGCCCTTTATAGGGGCTCTTTAATTGTCAGTTTCCACAATTTTTTACAAAGTAAATTTTTTACAGTGTAGGAATACTCTACATGTCTTATTTCGATTTGTGTTTACTACGATTATGACTTTAGTCAGATTAAGGTCATCAAAAATGTCTTTACATGGTAGACTCTTAATGGTGTTGTCTTACTCGTATTAAAATTGAAGTAGTGGTGTCCATGTACAGTTGAAGTCAGAATTATTAGCCTTCCTGAATTATTAACCCACCTGTATATATTTTTTCCCCAATTTCTGTTTAACGGAAAGGCTTTTTTTTTTTTTTTTTTCTAACACATTTCTAAACATAATAGTTTTAATAACTCATTTCTAATAACTGATTTCTTTTATCTTTACCATGATGACAGCACATAATATTTGACTAGATATTTATCAAGATACTAGCATTCAGCTTAAAGTGACATTTAGGGTGCTTTCACACCTGTGGATCAATTATCTTGTTCCGAAACAGGGATTAAAATTGTTACAATGTTGCTCTTTGTTCTTGGTGCGGTTCGCTTTCACAATTCAAAGTTTCTAAACAGACCAATAGAGCTAAAACAAGTCATGTGCGAGTAAACTCTTGTCACATTGGTCAGAGTTTCATGGTTTATTTTCAGCTGTCATGCGTCCTTATTTTAATTTATGACGATGAGCAAGACATTATAAGCGTAAAGCTGCGCTTTAATTTTTAATGGTGACACCCACAGACGTCGTCACCAAATATAAATCAAAGGTAAGAATTTTCATACATAGCAGTTGGCTTATGCATTATAGGCTTTACATTATAGAGAGAAATACCAGATAAACCAAGACTGTTGTTCGGTCAATTTTCCTAACGAATAAACAGCTCTTGTTAATATTTCCGCATGCTTTCACTTTCCTATTTGACATGAAACGCACATTTACCGGTAGGAATGACATCCTGCCCTACTCATAATTCTCTCTTCATATAGCCGTATATATGCCTCTTACATATCCATAATACTACAATCGATCTGCTCCAGAGTTTGTTTCAATCGAGCCGAGACACCTCATTCAGGTGATCTCGGACTGATTGTTTTGGCGCGGATATGACAAACGAACCGCAGTAATTGGGCAAACGCGCCAGGTTCCAAAACAAAAGTCTTAAGTGTGAAAGCACCCTAAAAGACTTAACTAGGCAAGTTAGGATAATAAGGCCAGCCATTGTATAACGAAGGTTTGTTCTGTAGACAATCGGAAAAAATATTGCTTAAGGGGGCTAATAATATTTACGTTAATGTTTTTTAAAAAGTGTAAAACTTTTATTCTAGCCGAAAGAAAACAAATAAGACTTTCTCCAGAAGAAAAAATATTATAGGAAATACTGTGAAAAATTCCTTGCCCTGTTAAACATCATTTGGGAAATATTTGAAAAAAGGAAAAAAAAATGTTCATGAGGACGACTAATTTTGACTTCAACTGTAAATGTACTGAGTGTGGTTTGCGTTTGGCTCTTTTGTCAGTAGCAGCAAAGTCATTGTTCAAGCATTGTCCGTCATTAAGCGTAATTTGTCTGTTCTCCCTGAATCGCAACAGCAGAGAGTCAGGCATTCCTCTGCTCGTCATGTGGAGATATCGGGCCCCCTGTGTGTGTGTCCCGCAGGACTCATGCTCTATTCGTGTGTGTGTGTTTTAAGGGGGAGGGAAGCAACCTGAGAGGGACGTCCCGCTCTGGCCGCCTGGATCAAGCTCTCTCCTATGGTCAGCCAGGCACCAGCGATTCTGAGGGATTTACAGAGCGTCACCCTCACACTCAGCATCTCTGTCCTCTTTAAGTCCTCATGAGGGCCTTTTCTACTCCTTCTAAATCCTTCAAGTTTTTAATATTTCAATTAAAAAACACAAAAAACATATGATCGTTTATATGTGTTTATGCATGTATTATATGATCTTTGCATCAAATTATAAAAAACAAATGACCGCTTGTGCGAGGCGTTTTCATCCTCTCTGGGCTGATTTTGAGTCTTAATTTTTTGGCCACAGCTTTCTCTGTGTTTCAGCAAATGAAATGATTTTTGGTGACAAATCTTACTTTGACACATATTTTGGGAAAATGCTTTGAAAGTTTTCAAAAATTCAACAATACACTCTGGGCAAATTCACTACCCTTTAATTATGCTGGTGGCTGTTTTTGTCCCATTGACTTCCATTATAATGACATTTTTTGATTGCAAAGCCATGACAGCATATAAGCATGCATTCTTGATTTGTTGGTGGTTTTCCCTGTTGGGATGAGGTTGGGATGATCAGTTGCAGCTTGGGCTGGGCGATAATTCGATAACAATAATTATCACGATATATATTTTTTCAATAAAATGATAAAGACAGTTCGATAACTGTTCGATAATGTTTATGCACTACACGTAAAGGCATTTTGCAGCCTGCACTTCCGGATGCCGCACGTAGTACAACTTTACAGCCATAGAGGAGTACGAAAAAAATAAGGTATAATAATTAAAATAAGGTCACAGTCACAGACATTGTTGACAAGAAACCTCACTAAACTTCATTAGTCTGGAGCTACATAGTTTTTTGCAATCCGACACAAAACAGAGCAATGTGCACTACAAACTGTGCAGACGACTCGTTCCATCAAAAACAGGCAACACCACAAACCTGTTTCATCATTTAAAACAATGCCACCCTTATGAAGATGCTAAGAAATTACCAATTGGATGCTAAGAAATTGTGGCCAGTTTTACTTTTTAAACAGTCCCTCGCCTAAAGTACGAATAACATCTGAGGTGAAGCACTTCAAAACAAGTCTGAAGCACTTCAAAACAGTCCATTAAACTGTTTTCATGGTTTGAATTTAATTCATTTAATCAAGCGGTTTAAATGAGCAGGACAGTCTTTACAAACTATTCGCAGTACTGAAAGTATTCTTAGATTACCTCGGAAGAATGAACTTGGTCTGAAGGATAAGAGAAGTCAGAAACTTGTGTGTGAATGGAAAGGCTCCCCACATGTCTTGCCATGATGCGCAACTTTTTAAAATGAGAGTCTACATAGGCCTATTTGTGCCAGTCTGTCAGATAAAATTGGTTAAAACAGCCGCGGATATAACCGAGATCTGCGCATAACAGGGTTTTATGCATCATGCAATATGCAATGTCAAGAGAGTGACTACATAAAGGTAAACTGCACACACTTGATTATGTAATGCGTGGACGTGTCTCACAGCGCAAAGCATAATTTATCGTGTAAATGTCCATGCTTAAATCAGTCATTAAAGGGTTATTGACAATAAATTGATCTTAAAGTAATCGTTAGCATCCCCACATAAAATATATTAAAGGATATTTCACCCTTAATACCATACTCACCATTAAAAGGACAGTTCATCCAAAACTGAACATTCTGTCACCATTAACTCACCTTTTCTTGTTCCAAACCTGTTTTACTTTGTTCTGATGTTGAACAATAGTATACAATAACTTTTAGGGTAACGTCTTTGGTTGTTGAAAACTTGAACAGTAAATGCTGAAAAATGATTAATTTTTGTTTTTGTTTATTATTATTTTTTTTATTGTCAGCTAAAACATTTCACAAAATCTGTTAATTTTATCTATCTAAAGGGTTAATGCTGCCAACTGATGATCAACAGTAAAAAATTGTACCTCTTCCCAACAGGGAAAACCATCAACAATCAAGAATGCATGAGAGTCTGCGCAATAGCCTAGTGGTTAGCACACCGACATATGGTGCGGTAGCACTTCAGGGCGTCCCGAGTTCGAATCCCAGCTCAAGGACATTTCCCGACCCTACTCCCCTTTCTCTCTCTCCCACTTCGCTTCCTGTCTGATTACTGTCCTATCTAATAAAGACAAAAAGGGCAAAAAAAAAAAAATGAATGCATGAGTATATGCTGTCTTGGGTTTGAAATAAAAAAAAGTCCTTATAATAAAAGTCAATGGGGCAAAAACAGCCACAAACATAACCCTTGTGTTCTAGTTCAAATTGACTACCCTTTTGTTAAGTTCAATTCATGTTTATTTCTATAGCGCTTTTCACAATATAGATTGTGTCAAAGCAGCTTAACATAGTTCTAGTAGAGTCCAGATTTCAGAGTTGAAGTTCAGTTTAGTTTAGTTCAGTGTGGTTTAAATTTCACTGCTGAAAGTTCAAACACTGTAGAGCAAATCCACCGAAGCACAGCTCCACAAGGCCCGATCCAAGCAAGTCAGCGGCGACAGTGGCGAGGAAAAAAAAAGCTTCACCAATTGACGAAGTGAAGGGAAAAAAAAAAACCTTGAGAGAAACTAGGCTCTGTTGGGCATGACCATTATTCTTCTGGCCAAACTTCCTGTCTGGAGCTGCAGTCTAGGTGCCGGAGGCTGGAGAACACTGGACGTCCATCGTGGAGAAGCTGCAGGTGTGAGTAGGGCACCGGCGGGAGGTCAGGCTGGCCCACAGGATCAATACGGGGACTCGTTTGTCACGGTGGTCATTCAGGAATCAGTCTCATGCACTCCATTTCTCCATGACGACCACAGCATCAGCTCGGGATACGACCTGGTCCAGGATTATGGATACCTTGGGATCATCTCTTTACCGGTCTTGGATCGCATCAATGGTGCTGCATAGTCTCTAGGGACCTCGGAATGAGTATCCCCAGGTGGAAATAGAGAATAAAGAAAATAATTAGCGTAGATTGAACTCTAATAATTGAACTCTGTAAGTGTTACAATAGGAGATGTATTTATTTATTTATTATTATTATTTTTACAATGTGAACCGAATCAAAACGAAAACAGTGACCACGGACCCATGATACAAATCGAACAGACAATTTTGTGAACCGTCCCACCTCTAGTGTCTGGTGCATATGAAGAGGAAAAGAGTCTCAGCACAGGTGGTTTGTGAAGCCCACTCACCTTTGTGAGGCGCACTTAGAATTGCAAGATGTTTTTCCAGAAACGTACAGTGTTGATAAGAAAGTGTCTGGTGCATACGGAGAGGAGAGAGTGCATCATACAGTTGCCTTGTCAAGCCACCTGTTTGTGAGACCCTACAAAATGTTTCCAGGGAGTATGGTGCTTACAAGAAGATATCTGGTTTTAAACCTTTATGACTTTTTTCTGTTGAACACAATATATGTATTAGGGTTGGGTCGATAGATGATGCCATTGTCCATCGCCGATGACCAATAAACATCACGATGCTGAGCCGGCATCACGATCCTCCGCCCCGCCCCCGTCGCAGCAGCAACCCGCTTGCGAAAAATACACACGGCCCTGTTTACACTAATACGTCTTAGTTTTAAAATGGCATTTTAGAATGAAAACGATCCACGTCCACACTGGCGTTTCATCTAGCATTTCTAAAAAGATCTCCCTCCACACTATACCACTAAAAACGCACATCACGTGACCACACACACACACACACACACACACACACACACACACACTGTCATGCGCTGCAGTGTAGGCTATGCGCATGTCTGACTCTGAGCTCTAGCAGTCACCCTAGAGAGCAGTCCACGTCGGACAGTTTATCAAGGATGTACCGCTGGATCGCGTCTCACTATAGTTGTTAAACGTGATATTTTATTAATCTTGTCTCTATCTAACGACTCTTCGGTCTTTTGAATCTATCAGGTAACGTGTCACAGCGTCAGTACACGGTTGATTCCTGTTGGTTCCTGTTGATTGTGCACCTTTTTTACCAACCAAGTTTGTTGACGCCATTATAACGACACGGATCACTCTGCCAATTCATGCCAGAGTCCAACGGAAAAAGTGATTGACAGGTGGTAATTTGTGTGTAACTTATCTTTATTTATTTATGATTTGGTTATGGGTAATGTTAAAACAAAGACTATGCGGGTCAGGTAGTTAAAACGGTAGGCTGCAAATAATTAATTCGTTATGAATTGATTATTCATAAATAATTAATTCACCGCCGCCTTCGACAATGATGCCATCGTCCATCGCAATGTTTCACATTAGACATCATACGATGCCAAATTGGTCGACATCGCCCAACCCTAATATGTATATTGTATTTAACATGTCATGTTTTTTCCTGGGAATAATATTTCCAAAGGAGCTGTTGACGTGGAATTGAAGCAGATTTTGGTAAAAACCCAAACAATACAAACATAAAAATAAAACAAAAAACAATCTGAAAAATGAGTTCTGTGTAATAAGAATGAAATGACACAAGGAGAAAGCCCTGAACTACTGAAATGTATTTAATACTTTATATAAAAGGCTTTTTTAGTGACGGCAGCTTAAAGACGCCTCTCATATGGAGAATGAAGGCACATGCGTTGCTCAGGTGTGAGTTTTTCACAGACTTCAACAGAGTGTAAAAATCTTGATGGTTCTGTGGGTCTCATCTATCAAATCCGAGCTTTATTTTGTATTTTCTATTGGATTCAAGTCAGGTGATTGGCTGGGCCATTCTACAGCTTGATTTTCTTTCTCTGAAAGCATTAGAGCGTTTCCTTGGCTGTGTTTTGGATCATTGTCTTGCTGAAATGTCCACCCTGGTTTCCTCTTCATCATCCTGCTAATGTAGATGTTGGACTGAAGCAGCTGATATTCATTAACAATGAGGAAGGGCAGAGGGTTGCTGAAGAACTACTGAGAGATTTAAACGTATTAAATTTAACAACAATAGAAAGACAGACAGACAGACAGACAGACAGACAGACGTTCTATCCAAAGTGATTTACAAATGATAACAAAGCAACAAAAAACTGTAGAAATGCAATTTATAAATGTTCAATTAGATTTCATTCAAATCATCAATAAAAACCTTAACAGTGAATCAGTAAAAAGAGAAAGCACACCGCAGAAGAGGTCAGTTTTGTGCAATGATATTGTCCATGATAGCAGAGCCTGCAGAAACACTCAATCCAGCGCATTCTTTCAGAAACGTTTGTGTACTTGCATTAAGTAGGTTTCAAGGCTCAATCTAAAACACTGAATCAGCTTTAAGCTTTCCGTCTCCTCTCGGCGTCTCCCTCTGTGTGTGTGTGTGTGTTTGGTTTGGGGTCTGGTAATTGAGCAAGACCACAATAACAAAGTAGTGCATGTTTGATAAGGGTCAAGTTCCTAGAAAACAGCTTCTCTCTCTCTCTGTCTCACTGTCTGCGGACACACATTACCATATAAAGAGAAGCAGAAGAGGACTGTGTGTGTGTGTGTGTGGTGGTCCACAGGAGTGAAGGGGTACTGGGGGACATAATTCAAAAACGCCTCCTCGAAGATGAGAAAACCTATATAAAACAAAATAAAAGTCCCATGCAGATATATAGAGCAATACACACTGTTGAAAATACTGCTTCTTCACTGGCATTAGTAGTTCCACGAGGAACCTTCAATATCTGTGAATTCTGTTTCATTTTGTCTTAAATTGTGTTGTTTTCATATTTTTGATACATTTATTTTAACTATTAAAATGAAGTCCAGAAAAAAAAAAAAGTTATCAAAACACAGTTTTAGTTTGTTGAATCTTGAAATTGATTTGATAAATAAATTGATCGATCGATAGTTCTGGTTATTTTAGTACTTTAATTAAAACATTAAAGGGCACCTATGATGAAAATCATCTTTTGTAAGCTGTTTGGACAGAACTGTGTGTAGGTATAGTGTGTCCACAGTCATACTGGAGTGATTATAAAGACAATAAGTCTCTTTTTTTAAATTTCCTGACGTTAAAATAGCATCCAAATCCCTCCCATTTTGAGGCCGACCGCAACTTGACGTAGGAGTGCAGTTTTCCCCGCCCACCGAATTGATTGACAGCTGCATATTAACATGTCTCCGTAGTAACGCGTATAATCATATCAACAAGACAGGACGTGCGCAAAGCAACCGGGAATAAAAGATCTGTTTAGTTCGCTGTGATCATCAATCATCATCAAATGTGATCAAGAGTGAGTTTTACAAGTTTAACACGTTTTTAAAACAGAGCATGTTTGTAATTACAGCGATTTACTTCAGCTTTACTTCATCACCACAGCCGTGTGTCAGTCCAATTATAAAAGAAGACGCTTCAATCCCGGGTTGTGAATGTTAAATCAGGTTTATTTTGTACATTAACATAACGGATATCCATACAGCAGTGGATATTAACGTGTATCCTGTCACATTTGCTGTGCAAAAACAGTGCAAAGTTAAACGCGCGTTGTGTGTGTGTGTGTGTGTGTGTGTGTGTGTGTGTGTGTGTGTGTGTGTGTTG
>CAIGQV010019355.1:3879011-3892187 GCA_903798115.1 Danio jaintianensis
ATATATATATATATATATATATATATATATATATCAACAAAATGAATAGTTGATAATATTTGATCTGGGATTTGTGCTGCTAAGAAATAAAAACAGCTTTGTTTTTCAATGCAGCTTCTCTGCATTGGTCCATCTCGGGCCGCTCCGTCTGGCCATGTACCTGCTGCATGTGGCAGGTGACAGAGATCTGCATCCTACCAAAGTGACAGGAGCTGAAAACCGCAGGCTCATTACCACATCGACTTGCACAGCCGCCGCGTTGTTAGCCAGCAAAAAACACTCGCGCACACATGTAGAGACAGTGGTCATCACTCATCCGCGCGGCAGTCAACACCAATGATGTCATCAGCAGGCGCCCCGCCAGACGCACACTAACTATAGAGTACAAGTACCTGTATAAAGAGCCTTATTTAGCTTTTCTGAGAGAGATGGAGGGTGGCTTCTGTTTTTCCGAAGAGCTCTGCCTCCCACTGAGAAGTGTATAGGTAAATAAATACATTTATTGTTATTATCTGCATAATATATATGTGGATATATAGAAGCGTGCATTTCACACGTCAACTTTGTGAAAACACTTTGTGACAAACAAGTCGTTATGGTGCTAATTATTTTCTAAGAAAAACAAGCGCGGCGAAATTACGGCGTGTGTTTGTCTAAGCGAGCGCTACTGGGGAATTTCTCTGCGAAAATAAATAGCGCTAATTGAATAAACGAAGGCTGGTGTAAAACGTCTGACATAGTGGATTCTGGGCTGCGTTTGCAAATATGAGGCTGTGGATCTAACTTTGGATTTAATCCGGAGTGGCTTTATTGCAAACTCTGGAATGAAATCCGCCGCTGACAGACAGGTTATTGAGCTGCTGTCTGCATAAGGAGGGCCCTCAGTAGGCAGCAGGACTAAGAAAAGAGAACCTTAAAAATAATAGGAACTTTGTCTGAAATTGTAGTTCTTTTTTGCTGGTAAGCATTTGGCATTTGCTATTTTTAGATAAAAATATCTTTACCTTATAATTTTATAGAGTTGATGACAAAATTATTATGCCCCCCTGTGAATTTTTCAAATCTTTTCCAAGTGATGTTTAATAGAGCAAGGTATAATTTTTCATATATAGGTAATATACTTTGGTGCATTTGAACAAAACAGATTTATTAAACGTATATATTTATTACAATAATATTTTAGTCACTGAACATCTTTAGAAATAGAAAGATAATACATTTAAATTCATGCGAAATATTGGAAAATTACAAACTACAAAATATTTTTTATACATTTTTTGTTTCTCTTGAATTTTGCTCTTTTTAAATTTGTTATTTAATATTTTTCCCTGACATATACATTTGGGTGTGCTAATTTTGGACCGTTATCATAAGTTATTTTGTTAAATTAACTGCAGATTTGGCTTCGGCATTGACTAATCTAATGTATATGCACAAATATAACATTGTAAAACTTCCAGTGGTGGAAAGAGTACTGAAAAATCATACTTCAAAAAAAGTACCATTACTTGCCTAAAAATATAGTGCGAGTAGAGTAAAAGTATCTAAATATTACTCAAAGTATGAGTAAGACCTTTTAAAAGTACACAAGAGTAGTGAGTAGTGAGTATTACGCTGTAAAAAGCTGATGCATTTACATCTAAATTGTGGATTGTGTGTAAACGTAACATTCTGTAGTGCATTTAGTGATTGCTCAGCAGACACACAACGCCATGAGATGTTAATATTAGGTAAGGTAATTCAATGTCTAGTCAGCGTCAAAGGACAACGTTATTTTGATGTCCAATAACGATGTCAAATGACGTTGATATTTGGTTGATTTTAGGTTGTGTTGGAAAGTGACCAAAATCCAACGTCAAGCCAACATCTTAAACCAACGTCATATTGACATCAAATACTGACATTTATTCATCAGTTATGGTAACCAAAATCCAACGTTTGATAGATGTCATAGTGGTAACGTCCACACAATGTCAAACTGTAACATCATTAGACGTTGATATTTGGTTGGTTTTATGTTCGACGTTAGACATTGATGTCTGCCTGACATTAAGTTCTGACGTCAACCCGATTTTCATTTCCAAACAAAATGCAGCGTCCCCACGACGTTGGGGTACAACGTCAATCTAACGTCATGTTGAGGTCCTGTGCCTGCTGGGTGTTTAAGGCCATTTCAGTCATCATACAGTAAACATCCGTCATCTTCTCATCAGTGATATGCATCTAAACAGTCTCTGGGTCAAAGCGTGTAAAGATTATGGACATCTTCTTGGACACTTTTAATGCTTCCAAACAGTTTGCTGCAATTATAAATCACCCATGTCTTGAGGTAGTTCATAATGATGCGATTTACCTTCTATGTGCGATTTGATTGGACAGGAATCACAGGACTGATTTTTCTAATCCCCATAGACAAGAAAAAATAAAGTAGTGACTGCAGGTTGAAGGAAAGTAGTGGAGTAAAAGTACCGATACAGCACTAAAAATGTACTCAAGTGAGAGTAAAAGTACACATTTTTAAAACAACTTAGTAAAGTACAATTTCTGAGAAAAACTACTCAATTACAGTAATTTGACTATTTGTAATTTGTTACTTTACGCCACTGAAAAATTCCTATAGAAAATATCAATATAAATAGAGAGAGAGAGAGAGAGAGCAAACCACTGTTGTTCAGTGACTGACCTTATTAATCTAACCTGCCCAATTACAGTTTTTCTCAGTCGCTTTGGTGCATTTCTCACAACACTATTTACATTTGCACAACAGTTAATGCATTTCTCAAAACATTTAGTCATTTGTGCACATCATAGTAGCAGTTTCTCATTCCTTCCAACAATTTGCAAATGCTTTTGGACATGCATCAATTGCTTTCATACAACTCTCTGCTGTTTTATAACATTATCATTTGCTTATGTCATGTCAGTCAAAATTAACTAAACTTGTGAATGCTGAATAGTCATTCCATATAAAACTAATAGTCCTCATTTCATTACTTGAGTCATTACATACAAAAATGTTGAACTAGTTGTCAAAATCTGTCAAGCAAATTTTATAAAGAATGTTAAATCTTTTTTTTCCCTGAAAATGTCTTCTAAATTGAACAATTTCATGAATGATTTACAGACCTATGTATGTTGTAGGTTCAGTTCCAATATGTACTGCAATATTATTTACAGTTGTGCACAGCTCTACCCAAAGAAAGTTTATGTTTGTTGTAAATAAGGGTGTATTTATTCGTTTGCACAATGCTGTGAATAAATTAGAATTGTAAAGAGCATATGCAGTAAAAATGTGAAACATACATATTCGGAGTCTTGTACTCAGATGCCTCACTAAATGCAGTGATGTCTAACTTGACTGTAGTTTTCAAACGGCTGTGCAAATAGTATATAGTGCTATCTTGGTCATTTTCAGGACGTGTCACCAAAATCTGACTTTTTTGCATTGGAGTAAACTGTCATAATGAAAACATGACAAAGCCATATGACTATCTTGTTCATAAACAATGGTGTCAGGACTTTTCATCTTGATGACACTGACACTTTCATTGACATGAATACTTGCTTTTCAGGTATGCGTCCATATATCCATTTTGAGCAAGTGACACGCTTTTGCAGGTTATCAACTAGGTTTTGCAGTTTGTACTAATTGTTTTGAGAAATGCATTAACTGTTGTGCAAATGTAAATAGTGTTGTGAGAAATGCACCAAAGCGACTGAGAAAAACTGTAAAGCAATTAACACATCAGTTCCTATGTTATGGCACTGGAGCTAAATAGAAACTAATATGCAGTGTTAGTATTTTTAGGAATCTCTCCCATTTATAATGGTAATAAATGGCTTTCTATTGTCTGCCATGGAACAGAGGATTGTGGTTCTTGGCAATATTGAAGTATTGCCTGGTTTTACCTTTATAGTAGATAGAGATGTATCAATATAGACTGGCCTATCATTTGATTATTTTAAAATGGGTGATAATTATAGCCGGTTATGTACTTCATTTTAAATGGGGGAGGGGCAAATGCATCAATTTCTTACCGTGTGTAATGAAAATGTCTCTTGTGCAGAATTACTGTGAATTGGGTAAAAATTACAAAACTGCACATTTTTTCTAAGTTCTGCAGTGTTAAATTTGTCTTATTCTTCAGAAATTTGGTATAAAGTTAAGAATGTTGATTGGGTAATCTGTTGACTGAAATAAGTTGCTCTGAAACAGCTTGATGAAATGGGGTAAATAAAGGTTTGTATATTGTTATTCACTCTCAGGAATATAATGGTAAAAAAAAGTTGTCACTAGCTCTGTTTCCATCTAAAGATGTGAATTAAATTGATGCGCAAAACTGGAATATCGTATAAAACATTTGCGAATAATGCAGCGTCCATCCAATGTTAAACAGAACGAAATCTTCACTTCCTGATAAACTGGCGAAAAACAAAATTTACTGTGGTAGGACAAGCTGTGTGAGTCTTTTTCTTGTATAATAAATTTACTTGAAGACGAAACGTAATGAACGTGCGGTGGCTTTTGGAGGCGTGAGATGCTGTTTGGGAATGCAGACACTCAAGACAGTTCTAGAGGTAATAATAATAATATAATAAATAATAATACTGAATCACTGTGATGATGGTGAGCTTGCGGGTTTGTCTGTTTAATGCCAGCCATTTTTATCTTCACATGATCTCTTATAACAAAATCACATGCCTTTTTTTTTTTTTTTTTATGTGCGTACTGTAATTTATTCAGTAATTCATTCATGTTTCCAACATAGATTGTTTTTTTTTCTTATCAAATAAAATATTCTTTATACTCAGTTGTGCCCATTTTTTTTTTAAATGCGCATTTTCTAAATGTATGCTCATCTTGCCATTTCCATCAAGCATTTTTTAGTACAATAATCCAAAATGCACATAAAAATAGGTGGATGGAAACATAGCTACTGATGTGGTACCCTTTCAAAAGGTGTTTTGTACTTTTTAGATACTTAATATGTATCTTTTAAGGTACAATATGCACCGTTTAGATACTAATATATAACTTTATGGTACCAATGTGTATCCTTTAGGTACTAACATTGAAGTTCGTTTGAAGTTCAAAAGCTTTAAAGTGACAACATTTGTAGCTTTATTTCCGAATGTTGACATCGGCTGAGAAATTTATTATTGGTGTATCTCTAATATTAGATGACATACTAGATACTTTCATAATGCAATCTCCACTAAAAAGTTGGAGTTTTTTTGGGGCCAACTTAATTGTTCAATCCACTTAAATTTGTAAAAACAATTAAGTTAACTTAATCGATTTGTGCTGGGATGACATGAGGAACTGTGAGGAACCCTGCATTTTTACAGTTTTTGTTGTGTGTTTGTGATTGATAAATACCATAAGTGTACCATGATATTATGTTAATGTTTGTACAAGAACGCTTCAATAGCGATGAAACGTGTCTGGTCATGTGTGAGGTTAAACCCACCAGACCATCTACAGAACAAGCTCATAGACGCCAAAAGCCCCTGAGCTGTAAACACTTAAATTATTTTTGCTGCTTGTTCAAACTACTTATTTAAAATTAACTGAATCAACATAATTCTTGAGATTTTTGGGGGACAACTTAATATATATATATTTTTTACAAATTTAAGTAGATTGAACATAAAAAAAAATTGATTAAATTAATCGATTTGCGTTGGGACAACATGAAGGAATTGTGTGGAACCCTGCATTTTAACAGTGAAGTGAAGGCGTAATCAAAAATAAATTAACCCAAAAACGTAACAAAATATGCCTGGTGCCCCTCCGCTCTCTCTCCCCAAAGTATCGAGAAAACCAAACGCAAACCAATAGGAATTAACAAGAAATATTTATTTACAGAATATAAGGAGCAAAAAAACGGCGGGAGGCAAAATAAATGACAATAAACAAAACTAACTAAATTAGAGAAAACTTCCCTGGAAAATAGATAAGAAAATAAAATACAGAATAACGAGCGGGGAATCGAGAAAGAGGAGAGAGCCGAGGAATCCATGTTCTCTGGCGATTTTTAAATACGGCTGCCGCCAATCCAAACGCCAATCATGATCTACCGAAATCCGCTGCACCTGTGAATAGTTAAGAGAGAAAGAGCAAGAGAGAAAGAGACACACTACACACACTACAACTACTCGTAACAGTGTAGACGATGATATTCTTTTACATTTTAATCTAATACATTTTTCCTTAATTTTCATATTTAAAAGATATTTCTGTCTTGCTGCGCATCCCTGTGTGTGTAATAAGCAACGTGTATGCATTTTTTGGACCTGCCTGTCCCAAACGTGCTACAAACTGTGCCATTGACTTCAGAGCAGCTTTTAGTTGGTCAGTGATGTGGTCTATTTCAGTTGCCTCAAGAAGCAACACACCAACAATGCGCCTTAACGCACCTTCTTTTCAGACCAGCACACCCATGGGTAGACAAATGTTCACAAATGCATTTGCCATTCAAAAAAAAAAACGTGGCTCAGAACATGAAAATGACACTTCGCTAGGCTGAAACTATCCAAAAAACACTTGCGTCACTACCAGCGCTGCATTGTGTAGATGTAGACATAACCTAAATGCGACGGCCCTTTCAAAAAGTGCTTGTGTTGTTACGGGACGCTGTGGTGTTGAACTGAAGTTGTTCACCCCGCAGCTCTGGAGCCGCTCGTCTCCATCTATCTCAGTGCATGTGCCTCTCGCTTCATTAAACACGCACAGGGCATCGACACATGCGCCCGCCATCCATCAAACCACCCTCTGTTTATTTTCAGAGCTAAGAAAGCCCTATTTAACGGCGAGCAGGTTGCATCAGTGTGTGTGTGTGTGTGATTCACCTGTCAGAAGGTCCCGTCAGGAGATTTCTGCTCTCGCGCACCTGAACTGAAAGGCACATTGATGGCGCTGCGGACAGAAATAACTGCTGATGTCATGTGTTATGGGACAGAGAAACTGTGAGGGTCAGAAACATATGGACATTACTCAAATCTTGACAGAATGAACACAGCTCGGATATTAGTCAGATACTAGCTCTAGTCTATTGAATATTACTCAACAATCCTGCCAGAAACCACCTACTCTGAATAACTGACAGGTCAAGCCACCAATCATGGAGTTTTTTTTGTTCATTTTTATGTATGTGGTGTTTCAAAGAACATTCCCCTTCTTTGAAAGTGAGATCAACTCCCCTAGTGTGTTTTAGCATTTTTGAATTCATTCAGTCTGGGTCTGGCGGGAGCACTATTAGCTTAGCTTAGCATTAATCATTGAATCAGATTAGACCATTAGCATCTCGCTCAAAAAATGAACAGCGTTTTGATCATTTTTATGTTTAAAGCTTGGCTCTTCTTTAGTTTTATCATGTACTGAGACTGATGGAGAATGAAAAGTTGCTGTTTTCTAGGCTGATATGTATGAGAATACTTCTGAATCGTCTCACACACATCTCCATTGCAAGATTTTCTGTCGCTACATATAATATTATTGGAATTAGAGTATCATCCTAGCCAAATCAGCCTAGAAAATAGCAATTTTTCATTTTCTGTCAGCCTTTGTACATGATGAAACTACAGAAGAGTCAAGTTTTAAATAGGAACATTGTTGAAACTCTTTGGTAATTTTTGAGCGAGATGCTAATGGACTAATCTGGTCCAATGATCTATGCTAAGCTAAGATAAAAGTGCTCCCACCAGATCGGTTAAATGGATTCAAAAATCTGATCTCAACTGTTCAACTGGTTAATATTCATTCATTCATTTTCTTTTCGGCTTAGTCCCTTTATTAATCTGGGGTCGCCACAGCGGAATGAAGCGCCAACTTATCCAGCATATGTTTTACGCAGCGGATGCCCTTCCAGCTGCAGTCCATCAGACTCCACACAGTCCACACACTCATTCACACACATACACTACGGACAATTTAGCCTACCCAATTCACCTGTACCACATGTGTTTGGACTTGTGGGGGAAACCAGAGCACCCGGAGGAAACCCACGCGAACACGGGGAGAACATGCAAACTCCACACAGAAACGCCAACTGACCCAGCCGAGGCTTGAACCAGCGATCTTCTTGCTGTGAGGCAAACGTGCTACCCACTGCGCCACCATGCAGCCCACTTGTTAATATGTTCAGTCAAATTATTGAGCCATTTTGCTTAAATGATTAAAGAGCATGTCATGTGATATCTTAATATTGTGTTCCATGACAGGTCTACTAAGGTCAGTAAACATTGTAATTTTCTCAGAATATGCATTTAATATTAGTCTCATTTTGCAATGATTTTGATTTGGTTCATTCGAATCAATTCAAGGATTTAGGTAGGGGTGTCAAAATTAATTGTTTCTTCGATGCACTGCGATGCAGACGTGAACAATTCGGTATCGGTTCAGACGTCATTTATCACATATGCTTTATATTGCGGTAGTTTACTATGGCGAGGGAGGAGACCGCAAGTAATTAAAACGCTCCAACTACTTAAAAAGCAGATAACTGTGCACAATTCACTGCGTGTGAGTTTGCTGGACAGTCTTTCACTGACAGGGAAGTACATCAGAACCTAGCTAGGAAAAAATTAAAGCTGTCTCTCTCTCTCTCTCTCTCTCTGTGGCCCCTTTGACCTGCTGGTGTGTTTGTGAGGTAACGTTTTATCTCCTCTCTCGGCTTTTACAACTATAACATTACTTGTGGATCCAGACATGAGCGTGTCTGCAGAGCGAGTTTTCTTCACCGCGTCGCCATCTTTAATGAATCAGTTGTGAATGCCGCGGCCGTTTAACATCAGTGTCACTACTTGCTAAATAGTGCCAGAGATGCTCTGACCGTTAAAGCCAATCGCAGCCTTTTCTGTTGAGCGGGTGACCAGTCACGGGCGTTTAAGAACTCGCTCTACAACGCTCAAAAAGCAAGCGGGATAATATTTACATTAGTTTATTTGCTATAAATGCTCATGTTGTTCTGTGCATGTCCTTGAGTTTTGTTTGATGCATTCAAAGAGTGTTTTCTTTGAGGAGGTAATATTAAAGGTACACTACATATATCTGACTGCTTGTATTAAAGGACAAAATTGTATTGTAAATAGAATATAAATATAAATAATATTTATACATTTTTAATTTTAATACAATAATTGTTGTGTTGCTAAGTAAAATATCAAATTGTGTATGGAAAGCGTTGTCAATGGACCGTGATGCACCGAGATATCGAATTGAACCGAATCGATGGCATGATAATTGTAACCGAACCGTGAGACCAGTGTAGGTTCACACCACTAGATTTAGGTCTGTAAATCCCTCCCTTTTGGAAGCCAACTCTGCTCTGATTGGTCAGCTGGCCAAGTCTGGATTGATTGTTCTTTCCATGTCGGAAATTAAACACCCATTTTAGACATAGTTTATCAGTCATGGGGATTATGCAAAAATTTGCAATTGTTTTACATAATTATATTATTATTGTAATATGTATTTTACAGACTAGATCAGCAACTGGAAAGGGCAGCTTGATACCTTGTAAACAAGTTTTATTTTTACGCCAGACTTAAGTATTTTGAATTGGCATGAATTCGCCCAGTCTGACTGAGAGTTGGATAGTTTTCCAGTTTTGTGCATTTAAGAGACAAAATAATATGACATTAACACCAGAAACCTTATTGTCAAGTCAAGACGAGTTTTATTGTCATTCCGTTACATGTGTGGACATAAAGTGCAGTGAAATGTTGTCTCGAAGGACCACGGTGCTACATAAATAAACATAATCATAAATATAAACACAACACTGGATGTAAGAGCAGTTTTTTTTTTTTTAACATAACTACTGAAGTGGTAATCTAATTATACATATACTATAAATACTTTACAGTTGAAATCAGAATTATTAAACCCCCTTTGAAATGTTTTCTTTTTTAAATATTTCCCAAATGATGTTTAACAGAGCAAGGAAATTTTCACAGTATGTCTGATAATATTTTTTCTTCTGGAGAAAGTCTTATTTGTTTTATTTCGGCTAGAATAAAAGCAGTTTTAAATTTTTTAAAACCATTTTAAGGTCAAAATTATTAGCCCCCTTAAGCTATATTTTTTTCGATAGTCTACAGAACAAACCATCATTATGCAATAACTTGCCTAATTACCCTATCCTGCCTAGTTAACCTAATTAACCTAGTTAAGCCTTTAAATGTCACTTTAAGCTGTATAGAAGTGTCTTGAAAAATATCTAGTCAAATATTATTTACTGTCATCATGGCAAAGATAAAATAAATCAGTTATTAGAAATGAGTTATTAAAACTATTATGTTTAGAAATGTGTTGAAAAAATCTTCTCTCCGTTAAACTGAAATTGGGGGAAAAAATAAACAGGGGGGCTAATAATTCAGGGGGTTTAATAATTCTGACTTCAACTGTATACACATAACCTAAGACAGACAATTTTACAGTACTTTTACATAAGACAGAAACAATATTGTGCGTGATATTGTGCAAAAGAGGTATTTAAGGTTAAATTAGTAAGTAGTGCAGCATGTTTTTTTTGTACATTCACAAGTAAACAGTTTTTCTTATTGAAGCCGTGTGAGATGAAGTTTAAGAAAAGTATTTGGTGCATATAGAGAAGAGTGTTTACAGGTTGTTTATTGAGTCCACTCACCTGTGTGAGGCACACTCAGAAATGCACAGTGTTTTTTTTTTTGTTTTTCTTTAGAAATATCTACACTACCTGACAAAAGTCTTGTCGTGGATCCCAGTTGTAAGAGCAACAAATTATAACTTGACTTCTAGTTGATCATTTGGAAAAGTGGCAGAAGGTAGATTTTTCTGATTAATCATCTGTTGAACTGCATCCCAATCATCACAAATACTGCAGAAGACCTACTGGAACCCGCATGGACCCAAGATTCTCATAGAAATCAGTCAAGTTTGGTGAAGGAAAAGTCATGGTTTGGGGTTACATTCAGTATGGGGGCCTGCAAGAGATCTGCAGAGTGGATGGCAACATCAACAGCCTGAGGTATCAAGACATTTGTGCTGGCCATTACATTACAAACCACAGGAGAGGGCAAATTCTTCAGCAGGATAGCGCTCCTTCTCATACTTCAGCCTCCACATCAAAGTTCCTGAAAGCAAAGAAAGTCAAGGTGCTCCAGGATTGGCCAGCCCAGTCACCAGACATGAACATTATTAAGCATGTTTGGGGTAAGATGAAGGAGGAGGCATTGAAGATGAATCCAAAGAATCTTGATGAACTCTGGGAGTCCTGCAAGAACGCTTTCTTTGCTATTCCAGATGACTTTATTAACAAGTTATTTGAGTCATTGCAGAGATGTGTGGATGCAGTCCTCCAAGCTCATGAGAGTCACACAATATTCATTCTTTTTCCACTGCAGCATGACTTTATATTCTATACTGTACATTATTTCTGTTAAGTGACAAGACTTTTGTCTAAGCAAAGTCAAACCTTACTGTCCTAATGAAATCATTAAAAATCAAGGCATGATCAAGGCATATTTTATTTTGGTCAAATAAGCGTAATCTAGAGGCCTTTGCCTTTCATATAAGCCACTTCTGATGATCAACTAGAAGTCGAGTTATTATTTGTTGTTCCTAAAATTTGGATAGGCAACAAGACTTTTGTCAGGTAGTGTAGTGATTGTAAGAAAGTGTCCAGTGCATAAATAGATGAGTGAGTTTTCTACAGGTGGTTTGTCAAACTCACTCACCTGTGTGACACACATTCAGAAATGGACAATGTTTTTTTTCTAGAGATATATGTAGTGATTTTCGTGTGGTGTTTTGTTTGGCATTTTAGTTTTGGGAGCTGGGATTGTGTATAATATTTAAGAGTGCGGTAGGATGATTGGAATTGAGGGTTCTTCTAACAGAAAGAAACTGTTGAGTAGTCTAGCTGAGCGGGCTCTAATATATAAAAACATTGCACATTTGCTCATGCTACTGTTTCATTTGTAGACATAAGAAAGCGACACTAGCTGTTCCACACAGTTTCCTTTTTCTAATAATGGCCTGTGAAACAGTCTTTAAACAGTGTAATTCCTCCACAGCGTGCGCAGATTTAAAGTGTGATTTGCTTAATTAGCTTGTTTTGACACAGTGTGCGTTTAAATGAGAGTTTATGGGCCGAGAGAGGATCGGTGTGTGAGAACGCTGCTGTCTCAGAGCCTCATGGGAACCCCAGAAGACGGGCCTCTTAAATGCCTTGGATGGTTTTATTTTATAGCGAAAAACCCAAAACATTCCCCAGCGGTTTAAGGTGGCGATCAGATGGAGCTGTTTTCACTGGCCGTATTCATGTCTGTGGGATTTTTTTGGCTGGATTGAATTTTGCTTACAAAGTTAAAATTGTCATTGTTTAGAAAAGGCACAAAATTTGGCCGAAATATTCACTCCAACCTAATAAATTAAGTTGAATGTTTAATAGTAATGCCTTAATGCATTCTTTACACATACTTTAGCTATTTATAACAACTATGTTACTGATACATGTGGGTATGTCAGGGTTATGGATGTAGATTTGAAGTCAGAATCGTAAGCCCCCCTGTATATTTTTCCCCTAATTTCAGTTTTTTTTAACACATTTCTAAACATTCATTCATTCATTTTCTTTTCGGCTTAGTCCTTTTATTAATCTGGGGTCGCCACAGCGAAATGAACCACCAACTTATCCAGCATATGTTTTACTCAGCGGATGCCCTTCCAGCTGCAACCCATCACTGGGAAACATCCATACACTCTCATTCACACACATACACTACGGACAATTTAGCCTACCCAATTCACCTATACCGCATGTCTTTGGACTTGTCGGGGAAACCGGAGCACCTGAAGGAAACCCACGCGAACACGGGGAGAACATGCAAACATGCAGCGACCTTCTTGCTGTGAGCAAGGTAAGTAGTCAAATCATTGTATAATGAGGTTCTGTAGACAATCGAAAGAAATGTTGCTTAAGGGGTCTAATAATATTAAGTAAAAAAATTTTATGAAAAGCTTTTATTCTACCCGAAATAAGCCAAATATTATAGCAAATATTTGATGATAATAATAACATAATAAAAAATATTTGCTTTAAACATTATTATATATACATCTATATATATATATATATATATATACACACACATGCATGCATGCATACATACATGCATACATACATACAT
>CAIGQV010019355.1:3902397-3912708 GCA_903798115.1 Danio jaintianensis
AGATGGATGGATAGACAGATAGATGGATGGACCACACAATAGATGGATGGATAGACAGATAGATGGATGGACCACACAATAGATGGATAGACAGATAGATGGATGGACCACACAATAGATGGATGGATAGACAGATTGTTCATTTTTACAAGTTTTATGAAATATTGACGGAGTTTTTTCCTGTTATTATAAATTAATTACAAGTTTTGTGAATCTGAATAGTTATTAATAAATGTTTCTTAATAAAGCAGGGTGCAGCGGTGCACAGGTGTGTTCAGTGGTAAGTGCTGACAATAGTGTCTGCTGTCAGATTCAGCTCTCTCTCTCTCTCTTTCTCTCTCTCTCTCTCTCTCTCTCTCTCTCTCTCTCTCTCCAGCAGAGGTGTGAATTAGCTCATTCACACAGAAACAGAGATGTATTTCTCTGCGCGTCTGCTTTATGCACAGCTCACTTCTTCCATGCAGCTCTTCAGTGTTTGTCAGTCTCGAGCTGCTTTCCGCCGCGCCGGCTTGGTGGGAGATGTTCATTTTGGATTGCTTTGGACGGAGTGTTTTATGGCTTTATTCCCCACAGCCTCAGCAGCACACTTGTGTATTTGTGCTTCTCCAAGTGTCATGTAGATAGAGATCATGTGGGCTCATGATATCACTGGGTTTATTCAGAGAAATGTATATTTTTGAACTCATATCATGATGATAAGAGGGGAAGGATGGACAGATTGATGGATGGATAGACAGTTGCAGATTAAACTGGATACACTGAAGTAGTGTTGTTGAGTTTAGTACAGCATTGTAGAACATATCAATACACCCCCAAATCAGAACAAGTTGTGACAGTATGGAAAACACAAATAAAAAAGAAAGTAGATGAAATTATGGAGACATGATTGTACAAAGGCGGCACGGTGGCTCAGTGGTTAGCACTGTCGCCTCACAGCAAGAAGGTCGCTGGTTCGAGTCCCGGCTGGACCAGTTGTCATTTCTGTGTGGAGTTTGTATATTCTCCCTGTGTTGGCGTGGGTTTCCTCCAGGTGCTCCGGTTTCCCTCACAGTCCAAACACATGCGCTATAGGTGAACTGAATAAACTAAAATTGTACGTAGTGCATGAGTGAGTGTGTATGGGTGTTTCCCAGTACTGGGTTGTGGCTGGAAGGGTATCCGCTGTGTAAAACACATGTTGGAGTAGTTGGCGGTTCATTCCGCTGTGGCAACCTCTGGAAAAGCGACTAAGGTGAAGGAAAATTAATGAATGACTGTACAAAATATATCTCGTATATTTTTTTAAACTGACATTTCTAGAAGAACTTTCTAAAATGACACATTTTCACAAGCAACATTTTTAAACGCATCTCTGGATTTAAGTTCTGAAAATTTAAAGAGACCCCAAAATATTCGCCTCTGGACATCAGTTAGAAAACTGTCCGACAGGGGGCGTCAAACCCCGAGCGCCTGCAGCCACGCCTCCTCCTTCTCCTCCTCCTCCTCATCTGAATCTGAAAGGAGTTGTCGGGGAATCTCCTGCAAACAAACTCACGTTGAGGAAAAAAAAGAGAGAGAAGTGTATTGCATCACAGGGGCGCGCGTGTATAAATCAGAGGCGCGCGTGTGAGAGTCAGGCATTCCCAAAAAACACGCCGACGCGGGACTCTTTCACGCGTGATGCTTTCTCACGATTCCCACGCATTTAACACACCTCGGCATCAGATATGCACGGAATTACGCACGGATAAATCCCGCGTTTAACCTCTGATCTCGCTTTTGGATGAAGATTTCAAAAGGATGGATTTCCCGCGGTGTTTGCTGTCCGCGTACTTGCTGCTGCTCTCCTTCGCCCAGTGCCAGCACTATTACCTGCTCAGACCCATCCCGAGTGACACTTTACCTCTGCTGGAGCTGAAGGAGGACCCGGACCCGCTCTACGACCCGCAGGAGAAGGATCTAAACGAGACCGAGCTGAGGAGCGCGCTCGGGGACTTTGACAGCCGCTTTCTGTCGGTCGGCCATCCTCAGGACCGCTACGCGGGGAACGAGGACCTGGACGAGCCGGAGCTCCAGCTGAACCTCGCCGGGATGATGCCCAAAGACATCAAAAACCTGGACTTTGACGCGCCGTGGGGCAAAAAGCGCAAAGCCAGCAAGAAGCTGAAGCGGCGGCTGCAGATGTGGCTGTGGTCCTACTCGTTCTGCCCGGTGCTGTACGCCTGGAACGACCTTGGTGCGCGCTTCTGGCCGCGGTTTGTGCGCGCGGGGAGCTGCTACACCAAGCGCTCATGCTCGGTGCCCGAGGGGATGGTGTGCAAACCGGCCAAATCAACGCACATCACGCTGCTGCGCTGGAGATGCGTGGCGCGGAGAGGCGCGCTCAAGTGCGCGTGGATACCGGTGCAGTATCCCATCATCACAGAGTGCAAATGCTCATGCGCGAACTGACCGACGGAAATAAAAAAAAATTATAATATTGAACTCCTGATACGTTTCTGGACTCTGATGTGAAGCGTATTAATGCATATCGCTGGACTTAAATTATGGAGACACGACTGTACAAAATGTATCTCATATTTTTAAAACTCACATTGCGGGAAGAATTTTCTAAAAAAGAGAACTCTGACATGAACATTTCTAAAACAAATCTCTGGATTTAAGTTATGAGAACTTCTATTTTGTGTTTTGGAAACACTTTATATTAACTTTAAGTCATTTAAAGGGATTAAAGATTTAAATTCTGTCATACTTTTGTTGTTTAAAACCGGTTTGAGTTTCTTCTGTTGAACACAAAAGAAGATAATTTGAAAAATGTTGGTAGCTGGCACCCATTGACTCCTATAGTATTTTATTTTTTTACAATGGAAGTTAATGGGTGAACTGACCGCTCATTCAGAAAAACCATAACACAACTCCTGATAGGTTTCTGGACTCTGATGTGAAGCATATTAATGCATATTGCTGGACTTAAATTATGGAGACACGACTGTACAAAATATATCTCATATTTTTAAAACTCACTTTCCTGGAAGAACTTTCTAAAAAAGAGAACAACATTTATAAAAATCTCTGGATTTAAGTTATAAAAAGCTTTTATTTTGTGTTTTGGAAACACTTTATATTAATTTTAGGTCCTTTTAAAGAGATAATTCTCATAAATATTTAAATTCTGTCATTGTTTACTTGTTTAAAACCTGTTTGAGTTACTTTCCTCTGTTGAACACAAAAAAGGATAATTTGAAGAATGCTGGGGACTGGCTCCCATTGACTTCCATAGTCTTTTTATTTTATTTTTTACTATCAAAGTAAATGAGTGCCAGCAGCATTCTTCAAAATATCTTCTTTTGGTGTTCAACACAAGAAAGAAACTCTTAAAGATTTCAAACCACGTGAGGGAGAGTAAATAATGAGGTAATTTTCATCTCTTTTATAAACACAGTGCTGTGCAGATTAATAGTTCATACATTCAGATTTGATAACTGATGACTCAGCATTGTGTGTGTTTATATTAATATCCGTCATGCAAGTGTTCCCTTTCATTTGTGTATGCACTATCATGTGTAGGAATGTATTGTCTGTATATGTCGTGCCATCATGTAATGATCTAGATATTGTAAAAAGAAAGCCAGTATTACATGTATTAATATCCAGAGTCTACTGTATTTGTGGAAAATATTCGGTTGTATTTATATTGCAGAGAAAGGAGCTGTCTGAGATGTTTATAAGGCTTGTTTTCACGCCCATGTGACAACCTCAAAATTTATTGTGGATTTTGTTTTTGTTTTTTGAACATCTCGCAAGCTGTGTCGACCGGAGACTATTTATCCTGTAAATTAAGATGAACTGTTATTTATTCTTTATATTCAGATAATAAAATATCAAACACAACAAATGGCACGTTTGAGCTTTTTTGTTTCCTCAGCCTTTGTTTCTTTTCATGAAAGAAACTTCAAAGAGGGTCTCCTAATACCATGACATACTCTCACCTGGCTTAAGGGCCCCTGTAACCAAGGCAACCATTGCTGATGCTCACAGCGGCCCGTGTGGAGCTTTTTTTTATTACATCACATAATAATGCAGATCACCACAATCAAACTATATTTAGGCCTAAATGTGAGATTTGTGTGTGAATTATTGAGTTTGGATGACATGCGCATATTTTGTGTATGTTATAGTACTAATAAAATGAATGCATTTTATAATCAGTCAGTCCAGAATACATTTCATGTAATTGCCTTGTTGCTAGCCCTTATATATACTACTTAAAATGAATGTATTTTTTAAAATAATTTAAAATAATAAAATAAAATAATTTGAATAAAATAATGTTAATAAAATTAAAAGTAATGCATTTTTTAAAAATAAATTAAACCATTTGAAATAATAATTGCATTTTAATTTAGCCATTATTATCAGAAGTTAATAGTAAAAAGTTAATAGTAATACAAATATATATACATAGTGATAATTCTGAATGTGCTAAATAGATGCTATTAAAGTCAGAATAATCAGAATAAATATTGTTTTTTACTATTAACTACTATTTTTACAATGCATTAAAACAATATTTTTTAAAAACAATCAAAACAATATTCTGATTATTCTGAATGTAATGAATAGGTTTCATTTATTAAATTCAGAATGTGTATATGTATGTGAGTGTGTGTGTGTGTGTGTGTATGTATGTGTATGTATGTATGTATGTATGTATGTATATATATATGTATGTGTATATATATATATATGTATATATATATATATGTATATATATATATAATTCATTCATTCATTAATTTTCCTTTGGCTGAGTCCCTCTATTTATCAGGATTCGCCACAGCGGAATGAACTACCAAGTTATCCAGCATATGTTTTACACAGTGGATGCCCTTCCAGCTGCAACCCAGTACTGGGAAACATCCATACACACTCATTCACACACATACACTACGGCCAATTTAGTTTATTCAGTTCACCTGTATCGCATGTCTTTGGACTGTCGGGGAAACCAGAGCACCCGGAGGAAACCTACGCCAACACAAGGAGAACATATATATAGTTTTTTTACTATTTACTATTTCAAATTATTTTATTTTATTTTTTATAATGCATAAATTAAAGCAATATTCTGATTATTCTGGATTTAATAAATATATTTTATTTATTCAATTCAAAATAAATATTGTTTTAATTAGGGCATTCTGATAATAACAGTTAAATGAAATGCTTTGATTAAAACAATATTTGTTCTGATTATTCTGAATGTAATAAATAGATTTTTTTTAATTAAATTCATTATAAATGTTGTTTTAATTAATGTATTTTGATAATAATAGTTCAATGAAATGTGTTATTTAAAATACAATTTATTCAGAGTACTCTGAATTTAATAAGCTATCTATAAAGTTCAAAATGTTCAGAATAAATATTGTTTTAATTAACGCAGTGTGATAATAGTATAGGTAAATGAAATGCAATTGATGGAAAAGTCATATTTTATGCATGTATTTTTGTATGTATTTATTTAAAAATGAATATTTTAAGAAGAAAAAAATTAAGTGCAAACAATTGCTAGTAAATTTCACAGTTACAATGAAATTACATGTAATGCATTGAAATAAAAAAATTTTTTGAATGAGCTTTTCTTGTAAAACATACTCTTTAATCTTATTTCACTTTTTTTTCTAGTGTATATGTCATTCAAACTCCTGATCAGCCAGCAAGCATTGTTCGATATTTCCTAATGACTCCTTAATGAAAGTTATTACGACGTTTTAGCAGAGATTATGCGTTGTGCGTTTCAGCAGATGGCCTCTCCAAAAGCAGATTAGCCACATTTTACGCATCAATTAATTCAAACAATTCGTGACATTCACCGGCCGAGGAACCCGCATGTGTTAATTTGCTCGTTTCATCTCGTTAAACCATTTCTGGAGCCGCTATCTGGGTTAAAGGTTACGGCATGCTCAACAAACACACATAACGTGGAGCAAAACTTTCTTACATCATCATCACGGGTGTTAACAGAGCCGACGGGTCACGCTAATGAGTGCGTTAGTTTGCAGTCTGTAAAAACCGCCGCTTATCTGATAAGCGGTGAAAATAGCTCTTTATCACCAGCTTTTTTATTGCGGGGTGGAGATGCATGATGATGCTCATTGAAGACCTGTTAACGTCTACTGTAACGTCCTATGGGCAGATAAAGCCCAGGCAGCAGCTGGAGAGCATCTCTTTGCACTGCCACCCGCCCATTTGCGGCCCCGCAGGAGGGCCGGCCTCCCTCCGAGAGCATGGAGCCAGTCTAACAGAGGAATAAACCCTGCCAAACAGCCCTCATAAAGAGCATCAAATACAGCTCTGTTTACCCCTGCAGAAGAGCGCTTTATCCAAACACTGCGCTGATTAGGACGCTGTTACGGCCGCTTGGGCAAACTAATCACACAGGGCTTCGTTTAAATGGATGTGTCCTGGCCAAAGGGTATTGGTGATTGCAGACTGAAAGAAAGGCTCTTTATTGGCATCGGAGGGTCCATAAAGAACCTTTGACATCAATGGAACATTTCCATTCCACAAAAAGTGGAAAAAGGTTCTAAAAGAACTAATGTGACACTGTAAAAAGGCTGCATTCCGCATAAATCCTTCAGGTTGTCCCAACACAAATTGATTAGCTTAATTGTTTTTACAAATTCGAGCATAAAACAATTAAGTTGTCGCAAAAAATACGTAAGAATTGTTTTGTTTCAGCTAGTTTAAAGTATTTAGTTTGAACAAGCAACAAAAGTCATTTATTCACAGACCTAATCTGTGGAAAAAAGGTTCTAAAAGAACTAATGTGACATCACTGTTAAAAAGGCTGCATTCAACAGAATTCCTTCATGGTGTTCCAACACAAAGTGATTAAGAATTTATATTCTCATTCTCATATAACTCATTTAAAGTAAGTAGTTTGAACAACAAAAGTAGCTTTTTTGAGTGTACAAAAATAATAATTTTGGAATCTTTATTTCCAAACGTAAAGGACCACATTTGCATGTTGATTCACACTTGATCTCTGGTAAATGAATGATTGTCTTTTATCATTTATATTGTTTTTACTTTGATTTAACCCTTTGTATGGCACTCAATGAAAATATATTCCCCTTAATATTTTTCCCTGATTGGCTACAGAACAAACCACTGTTGTTCAATAACTTTAAAAAGAAATAAAAGGTTCTTTATTGGCATCAGAGATTAATAATGAACCTTTTGACATCAATGGAACCTTTTCATTCCACAAAAGTGGAAAAAGGTTCTAAAAGAACTAATGTGACACTGTAAAAAGGCTGCATTTCGCATAAATCCTTCAGGTTGTCCCAACACAAATTAAGTTAACTTAATCGTTTTACAAATTTGAAGATAAAACAATTAAGTTGCCGCAAAAAACCCTTAAGAAATGTGTTGTTTCATCTAATTTAAAGTAGTTTGAAAAAGCAACAAAAGTTATTTTTTTAAGTAAACTGAACATAAATACAAATAAATGTAAGACTTGTGTTGTTTTAACTCATTTAAAGTAGTTTGAACAATTAGCAAAAGTCATTTTTTGAGTGTACAAAAAAAGAATCCTTTCAGAATCTTTATTTCTGAAATGTAAAGGCCTACATATATCTTCTATAGTTTTTACTGTGATTTAACACTTTGTATGGCACTCATTGAAAACATTTTTTTTTTCCCGATTAGCCAGAACAAACCACTGTTGTCCAATGACTTTAAAGGGAAATAAAGGTTCTTTATTAGCATCTTAGGGACCACAAGGGATCTTTGACGTCAATGGAACATTTCCATTTCAGTGGGAAAAGGTTCTAAAAGAACTAATGTGACATCACTACACTGAAAAAAAGACAACTTTCGGGATCTTTATTTTCGGAAGTAAAGGACTACATTTGCATGTTTAATTACAGATTGTTCTGTTGTACATCGACGACTGTCTTTTATAATTTCTTAATTTTTTTAATTTGATCTAAGAAAAACCAAGGAGAGTATACGAGGGTTATTACAAGACTTTTATCAACTTTAATGTCAATGATTTTACAATACATGTTTCAAATGAATTATTCAGTCAGATCTGTGGTTCTGTTAACTTCAGCAGAATCTTATTGAATCTGAATTCTTAGTGCGAAAAGGCTTGTTTGATTATTAAGATCACACTTCACAAAATCTAGAGAAAATCACCATTCAGACTCTTTAAATAATTCACAATTAAACTCCAGTCTTTGTAAACATAAGAACTCAATCCTTTTATTGTTGCTGTCCGGAGTTTGTTTAAATACCATTGTATTTTTTTATTATCGTGGCTTTTGTTTTGTTTTTGATTTATTTGACGGTGAAGAGGTCAAAATGTCAGTCTTAAAAAAAAAAATACAGGGTTGTTTATTGGCATCTGTGGTTCCATAAAGAAATTTGACCTCAAATCTTTCCATTCATAGTGGAAATAAGGCTCTTTTGAATATTAAAATGCTCTTCAGAGTAATGCATGCTAGAGTCAGATGTTTAATTCTTCTTCTTCTTCTTCTTCTTCTTATTATTATTATTAGAAGAAATAATGCATGTTCTCCCTGTGTTCGCGTGGGTTTCCTCCGAGTGCTCCGGTTTCCCCCACAGTCCAAACACATAAGCTAAATTGTCCGTAGAACCTTTAACATTGTAATATTAGATTTTTTAATTTTTTTAAAGTGTAAAGATTGTTTAGATTATTGAAAAATTCTCTTTACACTGCACTGTAAAAAATGCAATGTTCCACACAATTCGTTCATGTTGTCCCAACACAAATCCATTAAGTTAACTTAACACATTTAAGTGGATTAAACAGAACAAAATGAAGTTATCCATAAAACATCTCAAGAACTGTGTTGTTTCAGCTCATTTTAAATAAGTAGTTTGAACAAGAATCAAAAATCATTTTTTGAGTGTGAGAAAAAAAGTATCATTTAAGGTATGTTCACAGAAATGTTCTTCCATGACATTGCTGCAAAATCTTTCCTTTGGATTCTTTATTTTAAATGTGAAAGTCATCTTTAATGTTTCATGTTAAGAATCATTTTATAGACGATTCAGAGTTCTTGTTCTTTGATGTTCAGTTCTTCAGATCAGTGTTCTTTTGGTATTCTAAATATGTGGCAGTTCAAACATTCTTTGTAGAACTTAAAAAAGTAACTTAAGCTGAAGTTTACTTTTAAGAGTGTATACTAAAGATTAATTGGTGGTCTGCCAAACAAACTGTGAATTCTTTGAACTCCAGTTGTTTACAATACACTTCGCATTTGATGTCAAAACCATTGCATTGTTTGATGTTTGGAGCATCGAAATAAATACACATTAATTGTTTTGATGCTTAAAAATACTCTTTCAAAGATTAAATGTTTTTTAAGCATTAAAATAAATACACATTAATTGTTATTGAGGCTTAAACTTTAAAGATAAAAGTTTTTTTTAAGCATTCAAATAAATACAAATTGATTGCATTTGATGCTTAATCTTTCAATGATTAAAGGTTTTTTAAAATCAAAATAAATACTCATTAATTGTATTTGATGTATAAAAGTAAAGATAAACGTTTTTAAGCATAGAAATAAAAACACATTAATTGTTTTGATGCTTAAAAAAAACTTTCAAAGATTAAATGTTTTAAGCATCAAAAGCATTAGCCGAGGGCGCATGGACAGTAAGCTTCTTCGTATCCTTTTCTTTAGCCTTCTGCGAACGCGTCGAGGCGAAAATCGGAAAATCCTTATCAGAAGGTATGTCTGACATATTTATAGTCTGTTCAATGAAATAAAATGAGAATTCAGTGGAAAAAGCGTGATTTATTAACTAATTCGTGCGGAGCAAAGAACTCACGCAGCCATCTCACTCTGGGTCACGTAATCTTTTTTTAAACATTGAAATAAATACACATGAATTGTATTTGATGTTTAAACTTTCAAAGATGAAAGTTTTTAAGCATCAAAATAAATACACATTATTTGTTTTGATGCTTAAAAGAATACTTTCAAAAATGAAAGTTTTTATTATGCATTGAAATAAATACACATTCATTTTATTTGATTCTTAAAATATCCTTTCAAAGATAAAAGTTTTTTAAAGCGTCAAAAGAAATACTCATTAATTGTATTTGATGCTTAAAAAACTTTCAAAGATAAGTTTTTTTTTTTTTTAAATCTAAATAAATACTCATTAATTTTATTTGATGCATAAAAATAAAGATAGGTTTTTAAGCATAGAAATAAAAACATATTTATAGTTTTGATGCTTAAAAAATCAGATCTCAAAAAATAAAGATCAAATGTTTTAAGCATC
>CAIGQV010019355.1:3956152-3975692 GCA_903798115.1 Danio jaintianensis
GTGTGTGTGTGTGTGTGTGTGTGTGTGTGTGTGTGTGTGTGTGTGTGTGTGTGTGTGTGTGTGTGTGTGTGTGAGGAGATAAAGACAGCGTTCGCAGAGAAACTGATTACAGTGTTTGAGCAAATAATCACTGCCAACATTTAGAGGTAATTGACTCTGTCAGGAGCTCAGAACTGATGATTTTGATATGTTTCAGGGTGTGTTTGTGTTCTAACTGATATCAAAAAAAATACCACTGCACTTTTGTCTGTTTTTCAGCCATATGCCTGGCTAATATCATGTTATTATTTGAAACAACTTTAAATATTGCTGAAACGGATATAGAATTTTTACATAATGTCATCAAAGTACAATAATATTTACATAATTAGATACACACTGCTGTGTTTAGGATAATGTTCTCTTTACAGTTCTTTACAGAGTGTTTAATACTTATGTACTACTATGTTTATTATAATATTTTGATTTAACTGTGTTTTTTTTATTGTATTATTGTCTTTTAATTTTACTTATGGTTGTTGTAATTTGTTGTGCTTTTGTCATTTTAATTAGGTGTTTCATACCCCTGGCAAATTCCGACTGAATTTACTTTTATTCAACCAGCAAGTTTTGTTTTTTTTTTGACCGGAAATGACACTGGCTTCTCCCAAAAGACAATAAGACCATGTACAAGAGGCATCATTGTGAAAAAAATATATAGATTTCGCAGCCTTTATTTACCTTTGATCAAAAATTGGCATGTCCAAAATTATTCATACCCTTTGGAAACGGTCAGTCTATGGGAAAATCCAAAGTTCTATACCATCCCAAATAGTCCAAGCTGTTCTGCAGTATCCTTATTATGCTGATTACAGTTGTTTTAATCAACTCAACCAGTGAAAAACAGAAGCTCTTTGCGGTTGGTTTGTGGACAGTCATAGCTAAACTGCCCCATCCACCCATCCCCCTTTGATTTTTAAATCAGCACTGAAAGAATCAGGTTAGATAGAATATTTCACTAACATCATATTATTCCACTAATGTTAAAGGTGCAGTATGTAAGCACCCAGTGGTTGAACTAGGTATTGCACTCCTGGTTCAAAAATTTTCACTCAGCTTGTCCTCTGACGACTCCACGCAAGTGCAGGTTGCCAGATTGATGACACCAACAGGAGCGTGCCAGGCTGATTTAAAGCTGATTTAAACTGCGTCCTAACTAAAAGCAACGGCACGTGATAGAAAGAATATTTTCCATATTAAAAGGAGTTTTTGTCTCAACCAACACCTGAAATGTATATTTTAGAAATGGCTTCTATTTCTCACAGCTGAACAACAGAAAACTGACAATGATCACCTCAGGTATACCTCATGTGCTTTATTCAGTGTTAAATGCTAATAAAGTGAGTCTGAATGCCATTTTACATGACATTTATTGCCATACTACTGAAAGCAGCAGCAGATAGTTCACCTCAGATCTTGAAAATCAAATAAACCGTTTGTAATTGAACTTTAGAACTGTGACTCCAAGTTCAAACCAACACATATCAGTGATTCAGCATCTACAGTTAATAATGTTAAAGAGGTTTAATATGTATTAATTAGATTATAAACCTTACCATTTCGTTGGTGCAGTGAGTGCACTATTCTGTGCTTCTGAATGGCTGTATTTAAATTTTTGTCGTGTTTCATCTGGTGTAAACAGCCAAATTGCTTATCACTGCAAATCTCGTCACGTAGCGTGTTGTTGGGACACGGGTTACAATGTAGCCTGTTCACCTAATGTTTACGTTTGCAATGTTTATCTTATTTGCTAATTAATAACCTCATGTGGAAATCGACGTCTCATTTCGGAGTCTGCTACTGTCCACCGTAGGTCGCATTTTCGGTTGTGGATGCATGCTTTGAGAGCTTGAATGATGGCTGTTTTCCATCAGTGCAACCCGGGGTGCTGAAATATAATTGGCTAAACTGGCATTGGGTGGGTTAAAGGGACCAAAACATTTTCAAAGCAGAATAACTGACTTCAGCATTGTTTTTCAGATAAACAAGAATGTTCACTTAGCATGTTTCTTAAATATCTGCAAACATATTATGGTATTTTTATGCTTTAGAAGAGTCAAAAACTTACATACAGAATCTTTGAATATACCACCTCTCATCTACGTGTGCTGGTTAATATTTTATCTCTTTTCTTGTAAATCGCGATCAGCTTGAAAGTAAAATCCAGTAAATCCATCCTAACATTGGCATATGTTGAACTAACATTGACAACATGGCACTCTTTGGACTGTTATATATCCACCTAAATACATAAACATGAGCTGCACAAACATTATTTTTAATGAAGCATACAGGATACAAATCAGGATGAAATCTGAAAGGCACTCCATATCTGATTATTAAAGGCATGATTATAGCTCACAGTTAAAGATCTGCTTGTATCTGTGCACATTCCTAACTAATCAAACACAGTATTAATTACGGTAAAATGACCATATGAAAACAGCAGTATTGACACACCTTATCTGGTGTCCATGACCGGTAGAAACAAAACTGAAAGTGCATGGTTATTTATTGGTCAGATGGTCTTTATATTGGTGCTTGGCGTGGAGATTTCACACAGCGGATGAGTTTGAAGCTGAAACGATGACATCTGTGTTCCTCCTCTATGTGTTGTGGGCATTGTGTTCTCTCTCTGTGGGACTGCCCCTCACCTGTCCTTCATCTCTGAATCTCAATCCTCAGCAGGGATCTGGGAAACTGTGCGCAACATTGCAGCTGCAGCCCAAGTTTTCCTGTCCCAATATAAGCCTGTTAGTGAGTGACAATGAGAAACTGAATTCTGAAACATGGCATCTGGAGAGTCTGTTGGTGAAGGTAAGATTAAATTGCATGTATAGTAAATCATATTATTTTAAAATTTGTAGTGTAGCATTGCAACTTTACCTTCTTAATACACAATATTTATAGTTTTTTGTGTGTATTAATGTAGGTAAAATGTGTTATACATGTATATGAGATTAAAGAAAATAACCTACTTATTCAATCAAAACCAGTTATGTCTGTGAACATGCTTACAGTTGGTGACAATACTATAATAAACCAGAAATATTGCTTTTTATACTTAAACTTCATAGTAGCTCTACCAAAGATTTTCATCTCTGATTGTTGATGGTTGACGTAGGTCAGTTTTTCTATGAATATTTCTGCTCACCATAGTTAAAGAAAAACATTTTTAGTGAAAAAATAATCCATTCACACTACACAGCCAAAACACTTGCAGTGTCTAGATTGGAAATGTCCAAGTATTGCGTATACTGTAAGGGTTCTAATGCCCAGTATCCTCTTGTTAAGTCGTGACATGAAATACTGTTTCCGGGTCCAAGTCGCTACTCATTTGAATTGAGAAAATATTTGTTTATGATCACTTTTTATATCACACATTAACATGAATTTTATATAAAATCATGGTGTACACAACAGTCTCTGGACTGACCAAAGACACCAATATTTTAACAATAAAATTAATCACTTTCTGGGCATCTAATATAAGGTATGGATATATATACACACTTTATGTAGTACCGGGTTGGACCCCCTTTTGCCTTCAGAACTGCATTAATCCTTCGTGGCATAGAGTCAACAAGAGATTTTGGTCTATATTGACATGATAGCATCACACTGTTGCTGCAGATTTGTCGGCTGCACATCCATGATGCGAATCTCCCGTTCCACCACATCCCAAAGGTGCTCTATTGGATTGAGATCTGGAGACTGTGGAGGCCATCTGAGTACAGTGAACTCATTGTCATGTTCAAGAAACCAGTCTGAGATGATTCGCGCTTTATGACATGGTGCATTATCCTGCTGGAAGTAGCCATCAGAAGATGGGTACACTGTGGTCATAAAGGGATGGACATGGTCAGCAACAATACTAGTAGTAGTACGGGTAGGCTGTGGCGTTGACACGATGCTCAATTGGTACTAATGGGCGCAAAGTGTGCCAAGAAAATATTCCCCACACTATTACACCACCACCACCAGCCTGAACGGTTGATACAAGGCAGGATGGATTCATGCTTTCATGTTGTTGACGCCAAATTCTGACCCTACCATTTGAATGTCGCAGCAGATATCGAGACTCATCAGACCAGGCAACGTTTCTCCAATCTTTTATTGTCCAATTTTGGTGAGCCTGTGCAAATTGTAGCCTCAGTTTCCTGTTCTTAACTGATCGGAGTGGCACCCGGTGTGGTCTTCTGCTGCTGTAGCCCATCCGCCACAAGGCTGGACGTGTTGTGCATTCAGAGATGCTCTTCTGCAGACCTCGGTTGTAACGAGTGGTTATTTGAGTTACTGTTGTCTTTCTATCAGCTGGAACCAGTCTGGCCATTCTCCTCTGACTTCTGACATCAACAAGGCATTTGCATCCACAGAACTGCCGCTCACTGGATATTTTCTCTTTTTCTGACCATTCTCTGTAAACCCTAGAGATGGTTGTGCGTGAAAATCCCAGTAGATCAGCAGTTTCTGAAATACTCAGACCAGCCCGTCTGGCACCAACAACCATGCCACGTTCAAAGTCACTTAAATCAGTTACTGTTGCCTTTCTATCAGCTTGAACCAGTCTGGCCATTCTCCTCTGACATCAACAAGGCATTTGCGCCAACAGAACTGCCACAGAAATCTCCTTTCTTCCCCATTCTGATGCTCGGTTTGAACTGCAGCAGATCGTCTTGACCATGTCTACATGCCTAAATGCATTGAGTTGCTGCCATGGGATTGGCTGATTAGAAATTTGTGTTAACGAGCAGTTGGACAGGTGTACCTAATAAAGTGGCCGGTGAGTATGTATGTATATATATAATCCAGCAATATATATATATATAGTATATATAGTATATATAGACGCTCTTAACAATTCTGGAGGTCATTAATAATATAATAACACTAATACTGAAATGGTTAAGGCATTTTAGAATGACCAAAACAACATTTCAGATGTTTTACAATGTGCTCAGCCTGCTGGTTTGTCCATTTACAAACATTTTTATCATCACATGATCTCTTATAACCAAATCACATGACCTTTTTTTAATGCGCATACTGGAATTTGTTTGGTAAAAGTGTTTCCATCGTAGTTTATACGCATCTTTTCTTATCGAATAAAAAGTTTATCCTACTAAGTTATGCGCATAAGTTTTTTATGCGCATTTTCAAAATTTATGCGCATCTTAGCGTTTCCATCAACCGATTTTTTTATGTGCATATCCAAATTGCGCATAAAAATAGGTGGATGGAAACGTAGCTAATGAGTGCCATCTTTCAAGTGACATGTTAAACTGAGGTCCTGACTCTCTGTGGTCCCATGACACTTCTCGTAGAGAGTAGGGGTGTAACCCCGGTGTCCTGGCCAAATTCCCTCTCTCTGTCCTTACCCATCATGGCCTTCCATTCATCCCCATCCACCGAATTGGCTGTATCTCTATCTCTCCTCTCCACCTGCAGCTGGTGTGTGGTGAAGCAGTGGCGCCGTGGTCTAGCTGCCATCACACTAGTGGTGGTGTGGAGAAACCTTACACGATTGTAAAGAGCTTTGGGTGTATGGGCATGCGCAATAAAAATACATGATATAAATGTAGTAGATTACTTAATACTTACTTCATTACTAACTACTGCTTTTATCTGTTTAGGTGGAAAAAGACTGCAGTTTTCTGGTGTTTCAACAAGACAAACCAAACCAACATTTTCCTGGAGGATCTTTTTCAGACATTGCCATAAACTCTGTTAGTACACATTCAGATTTTTTGTGTATTTGCATGAAATTTCATATCAGATCCAGGCGTGGATCCCATTATACTTTTATCAAGAGACATGTATTGCAATATATTCCTCGCAATCCATCTAACAACTTTTGGCAAAATGTGTGGACAAGATCAACTCAATATAGGAGCTATGTACCACCAACCCAGACCTTCTGGTCAGAAAGCGAGTTTAATAAAATCAGGTTCACAAAAGACTACCCGATTCATATTTCAGATGAAACAAAATCACCAAACGTAAAGGAACTTTTTAGAAGTGACAAAAAACTTGATATGTATGATGTCAGTTATAGTGAAGAAAATGGCCTAGAAGTCACTCCAAGAAATGATTACGTTGTGGCTGATCTTGACAACAATAACAAGCCGGTTCACTTTGAACAAACTAAAGATATTTCTCAAGACTTAGAAAAAATGCAACGGAACAAACCTCTTAAAGTAAAAAAAGCATTCAGAAATGGGAGACGAGTGTTGGAAATAGAAGATACAGCCGAGACTGGGAACAATGGAGGTAATGGAGGTGAAGATGAGACTCCAATAGAGGAAGGCGCCGATGAAGCTCCAATCGGGGAAGGAGCAGATGAGATTGCAGTAGAGGAAAGTGCTGCTGAGACTGCAGTTGAAGAGGGTGCAGCTGAGACTGGACTTGTAGAGGGTGCAGCTGAGACTGTGATTGTAGAAGGTGCAGCTGAGACTGCGATTGCAGAAACTGCTGCAGGGATTGCAGTCGAGGAGGGGGCTGGATTTGCAGTCTCAGAATTATTTGCATATCTTTTACCATTGCTTTTACTTTGATACCCTCTGTATAAGTAAGGGATAACATACATCCAACTGGTTGTTTCAGAATTAAGCCCAACACAAAGGATGTAAGTTTTCCGAATGATTACATGGCTGTTTGCCACAAAACTAAACAAATAGTCACTAAACATTGATCTGATCTGTAATCGTTTACTAAGTCTTTAATTTAAATAATTCCTGATGTATCCTTGATGAATGAATGTAACCCTTAAATGTACACATCTAAAATGTTGAATGTCAAATAAAATGTACTTGTTCTTGCAACCTTGCATGTGTTAATGTTTCTATCCATTTCTTGACAATTTCATACAGTGTTTAAATGAGAGTTGACACTAAAAAGATTCATTGGATTTAATAATGTTTTTGAGGTAAGTGGTTGCAAACAGTTTATATGGGCTGAATTAAAACAAACATAGTTGAACATTACTACATTTGATGTGCTTGTTTAAATTAAGCCCATATACATTGTTTGCAACCACTTACCTTAATAAAATTTAGTAAATCTATTGAATCATTTTTTTCAGTGCAGCTATAAGTATGATCTAAAATTCTTCAGACCACATAATGGACACTGCATTTGGTAGTGGTTATTCAAGGTATTTTAATGTTTAATACTGTATTTTTATCCGATTTTTTTTTTTTTTGTAAATCTCTTATTAAATGGAACATTTTAAGCTGGACATCAAACTTTTAGTAATCTCAACCTGAAGCAGGATTTGAATAATTTTTCTGTGGTGGCATGTTAGGCATAGTCTATTGAAAATTTAGAGGTTAAAATGGGCAAAAGTCCACTTAATTTTAATATAATTCTCAGCTTTTCATTTATCTCTCCAAATGTGAAGGTGAAAGTTGTGACATGGCAAAGTATGGTTACTCATACTGATGGTGCGTTCACACCAGACGTGGATGAAGCCTCAAGCGTGATTGATTTACATGTTAAGTCAATGCAAAGACACAAATAAACATCCTGCAGCACTATTCGCGCTAATGAGGCGGCGCGAATGACGTGATTCGCTCGAATGAGGCAGCTAAAATTTAGCGTTTTGCGTGTTTGGCGCAATTTGCTCAAGTTGAAAAACTTTAGCGGACATTCGCACCGCATTAACCAATCAGGAGCTTGCTATTGTAGGGGCGTGATTATGATGTAGTGCCTGTTCAAACTGGGTTCATCAAACTGGGCTTGGCTCAGTCAGAAGCACCACGTAAAGCCTCCATCATTCAGGTATAGTTTCTGGAGGAGTTGATGAACTCACAGAGCTGGGTGCACCTCTGAATGGATCTAGTGGACTCAGTCATGGCGCCAAATGAATCTACGCTGTTTTTCAGCCTTCCTAAAGCATATAAAGCACAGCCTCTCTCTCAATAAAATCCATGTTAGCCATTTAGCAACGAAACTAGAGTCAGCGAAGCAGACAAAAGCCATGACATGAATCCCCGTCTATTGTGAAATGAATTTGACACACAAATGAAGCGAGTTTGACGCACAGATGAAGCGAGTAAACTCAAAATGTTCACCCGTCTATTTACACGCGATTCATTCATGCATGCCGCACCTGGTGTGAACACAGCGTTAGAGTTTGTGCACTGCATTTGACCCATCCAAGTGCATAGACACCATGAACACACACCTAAAGAGACTCTCCTCACATGATTGTAAAGCTCTAGGTGTATGGCCATACACAATAAAAATGCTCATTACATTGCACAATAATACAAATAATCAGATGATTATAAAAACATAATGGTTTGATATTTGGTTTGGTCAAATTATGCTACATAAAACAATTTCAGATGAAGCCCAATTGCAAGTTAATTTAGATTCATTTAATTAGAAAACATATAAACACACATAGTTGGATAGTTTAATGATTCATTTAAGCCAAGTTCTATGTTTTCATATAGAAATTTGCATTTTGTTGTATTGCTTATATATAAAGTTGCATTCGGAAAATAACAAAATTATAACCAAACAATGCAGTTTAATATGGATAAGTGATATGCTTTGATGAGAATGCAGTAGCAGTGACTACCAGACAGCTGCAGAACTTTTAGATAAAACAATGTACTCTTTCTAAAATTCCAAGGACCATTTAACTATGTGACAAACAAAAACCCAGACAACATTTTTTTTAACATTTATTTATTGGCAACAATATCATTAGAGATTGCCAGTCTTCTTTAAATTATGCTGAATCCTTGCATCAAATTCATCATGCTCGCTGAAAAATAAATATTGGAATATTTCTAAAATATATTTATAAATACTCTGCAAAAAATGCTTTTTGCAAGTTTTTGTCTTGTTCCTAGACCAAATGTCTAAAAATTCTTAACCCAATCATGTCCAACATAAAGTCCAACTGCTCGTTAACGCAAATTTCTAATCAGCCAATCCCATGGCAGCAACTCAATGCATTTAGGCATGTAGACATGGTCAAGATGATCTGCTGCAGTTCAAACCGAGCATCAGAATGGGGAAGAAAGGTGATTTCTGTGGCAGTTCTGTTGGCGCAAATGCCTTGTTGATGTCAGAGGAGAATGGCCAGACTGGTTCAAGCTGATAGAAAGGCAACAGTAACTCAAATAACCACTTGTTACAACCGAGGTATGCAGAAGAGCATCTCTGAACGCACAACACGTCCAACCTTGAGGTGGATGGGCTACAGCAGCAAAAGACCACACCGGGTGTCACTCCTGTCAGCTAAGAACAAGAAACTGAGGCTACAATTCACACAGGCTCACCAAAATTGGAAAAACGTTGCCTGGTCTGATGAGTCTCGATTTCTGCTACGACATTCGGATGGTAGGGTCAGAATTTGGCGTCAACAACATGAAAGAATGGATCCCTCCTGCCTTGTATCAACGGTTCAGGCTGGTGGTGGTGGTGTAATGGTGTGGGGGATATTTTCTTTGCTCACTTTGGGCCCATTAGTACCAATTGAGCATCGTGTTAATGCCACAGCCTACCTGAGTATTGTTGCTGACCATGTCCATCCCTTTATGACCACAGTGCACCCATCTTCTGATGGCTACTTCAGCAGGATAACCTGCCATGTCATAAAGCACAAATCATCTCAGACTGGTTTCTTGAACATGACAATGAGTTCACTGTTCTCAAATGGCCTCCACAGTCACCAGATCTCAATCCAATAGAGCACCTTTAGGATGTGGTGAAACGGGAGATTCGCATCATGGATGTGCCGCTGACAAATCTGCAGCAACAGCGTGATGCTATCATGTCAATATGGACCAAAATCTCTGAGGAATATTTCCAGTACCTTGTTGAATCTATGCCACAAAGGATTAAGGCAGTTCTGAAGGCAAAAGGGGGTCCAACCCGGTACTAGTAAAGTGTACCTAATAAAGTGGCCAGTGAGTGTATGTATGTATGTATATATATATATATATATATAACTTTCCAGGAAAGGCATTCTCATTCAGGCTACAGACAAAGAAAAAAAGAAAAAACAAAAGAAAAGAAAATTAGCCTACTTAAGAAAGTGAGATGTAGTACCTGTAGCTAGCTTACATGTAGTGAGCTAAAATTGAGCCAATCTAACAACATTGTATTGTATTACACCAATTTGTTTACGTATTGACATATACTCATATCGACCCTAATCTAATTAAAAATGTTGAAGTTTCACATCCCGCCATCCTCACTTGCGTGTCAAACACCTCACACACCTAATTCTTGCACGGGAAATTGCACGGGAAGGCACAGCCAATCACAATGTTCATATGTGTTTGGGGGGCGGTGCGACTCGAGGAGAGACGAGATTTAACCCTTTCTGCATGTGTAGGTTAATATTGACAGCGCGATTCTTTTTAAGTGAATTAAATTATTGGTGGGGACATTTCAATAGTTGGTGGATATTGCTAAATCTATGCCCCTGCTGTGAATATGCCCTGTAAACTAACTGCAGAAAAAACAGTATGGCGTTTAAATAGACTCAAAAGTCGCGCGCACGAAATCCACGAGCACGTGACTGAAGCAAGCGCGCAAAACAGATCCACGAGAGGTAAACAACAATGCGAGAGCGCATCTGTGCACCCGCGAGCGCGCATTTGCACACCGCGAGCGCGCAGGACAGTATTTACGAGCGAAAATGAATACTGGCGAAAGCCCCTGCTGCTTAGCGCGCAAAACTGCACATAAGTATGGGAAGCCAAACAATCCAAATGTAGGAGGAGGCAGGATAACCGTACTGTAAGTTTTACAGTGCTCGCGCTGCGCAGGCTGGTCATCGCAGGCAGCGCGGCGCAAACTAATCTCATCAGCGCAGACCAATTTAAACAGCGCAGATGACATGTCTGCGCAGCGCAAGCACTGTGAAACCGCGCAGTCTCGTCCTACGTTTGGGTTGTTTGTCAGCGCCGCGCTGCCCATTGGGTGGCGATAGTGAACACGTCTTCTCTGCGCTGTCGAGTCGGTCGCGCGGCTAGGTCCATTGGGCCGCGCAGATGACATGCCTGCGCAGCGCGAGCACTGTAAAACCGCGCTGCCTCCTCCTACATTTGGATTGTTTGGCTCCCCATACATTCCCGCGACTACTCAACACTCGCTCGCTCCTCGAGATGACTTTTGACACTTTGAGGGCGGGGCAATGACTTTTGTCTTCCCACCTGTGATTGGTCATTTGTTTAATCAGTTTCATTGAAGTAAGGTTTAAATTGTTGGTGTCCTTAAAATGTAAAATACAAACATATTAAAGTATGAACTAGATGAATAACAGTACATGTGACATGACTTAGGACATACAGACTTTTTATATTTTTAAATCAGTTATAAATTGAGCTAAATATGTACCAAGTCTACCTATGAGACTTTTAACATTATTCATTTAACATCTTAATTTTAGATTATAAAATGCATGTCATCAAGCCATTACTATATATTAATTGAGCATTTTATATTAAATTAATTAAACATTTTAACCTATTGTTTACCTTATGCCAATATCTCTGAAAAGCACATGTAGGTTTACACTTGCTGCTTTAATATTATGCATTGTATGATCAATGTGCAAAATGATGTAATTATCAATATTTTAGAAAAGCAGATCAGTGTTAGTATAGGTAAGGATGAGAACAATCCTCACTGTCTCTTGTTGCAGGGCGCTTTGCAGGAGTGAAACGACCTTTCTTGCTGCCTCCATCAATTCTTCCTAATAACAGTTTACAGATATGTATATAATCAGTCTATCGTAATTATGAGCTGACTACTTTACAGAAATTAAAAAAGAAGCCAAGAACATTATGGAATTGATCACTTAGACACTGTGCAATAAATAATAGAACCAAAATAGACGTATGCAGAATTTTTTCATAACAATTAACTACATTGAATAGGCTCTGCAAAGTAGCCCATTCCCAATTTATGATATTAAGGAATGCTTGCATTGTGTGCTTGCCAATCACAGGTGGGAAGACAAAAGTCATTGCCCCGCCCTCAAAGTGTCAAAAGTCAACTCGAGGAGCGAGCGAGTGTTGAGTAGTCGCGGGAGCGCTCATGTGCAGTTTTGCGCGCTAAGCAGCAGGGGCTTTCGCCAGTATTCATTTTCGCTCGTAAATACTGTCCTGCGCGCTCGCGGTGTGCAAATGCGCGCTTGCGGGTGCACAGATGCGCTCTCGCGTTGTTGTTGCGTTGTTGTCGCGTTGTTTACCTCTCATGGATCCGTTTTGCGCGCTTGCTTCAGTCACATGCTCGTGGATTTCGTGCGCGCGACTTTTGAGTCTATTTAAACGCCATAAAACAGCTACAAGTAAAAGTATATGATCCCTGCCATAATTCTCCTAATCTCTCAGAGTAGCATGTCCAATTTCAGTTGAAACAATTTGTCATAAACACTACAGCCTCTGCTACATCTTTTATTGATACTGATACTGTGCTGCATATACTGCACTATGGCTAAAATAAACAGAAGTCTTTATTAAACTCTCTCTTTATCAGTTAATAAACATTCTTTTAACATGATATTACACTATCAGGCCTGTAGCCAGCTTATTGAAAAGGGTGGTTATTTGTTTTCTGAAAAACTTTACCTTTTTGCAGTTATTTGCCTGATTTTCTATTTAATTATAAGGTATAAATATTGCATTTTAGTGACATTTTAAGAACTAAATTTTGCTGGATTAGCTTGTCGGATAGTTATCATAACCACAGTTGTTTTTTTTGTTCCAAAAAATATTTCCAACCATTTTGTCAAATTGCTTACCATAGTATTTTACTATTTTAGGTGTTTATTTACAAATGTGCATTTAAACTGTAAGTTTTATATTACAGTTTTATAAAAATAATGAAAATTTATAATAAAGAAATATAAGAAAATAGTTAACTTTAAAATACAAATGTATTAAAACTAGTTTTAAATTAAAAACTGAAAACTGGGTTGTTTGATTCACCCATCCTCACCAATGTCAAGTGCAAACCTACGCCCTTGGGTAAACAGGATGTCTCTGTTTCGATTTGACGACTGAAAAGATGTTAAACCCAGTTCATTCGCGGTGATTACTGCAGATGTACCATCAGGCTCAACTGACTTCAAAGTAAGACATGTTAATTTATGCTTACCGTTTTAATGTGATGTATGTTGTCAATGATGTATTAAAGATGGCGTTTTGATCTCTTGAGCCACTGTAATATTAGATAAACAACGGCGGTAAAGTTAGTTTCATTTTCAGTTTGATTAAATAATTTTTGTGCCAGTTATATTTTGAGTCCAGACTGTCAGACATAAATATATGGCATTTGTTCCACAAGGCTTATTTCTAGAAAGTAAATATACAATAACACCAGTACCAACATGTTTATGCTGCCTGTCATTTTGTGGCATCGAAACTGCTTTGCCAAATATTTATATATATAAAAAACTAACCCTAAATGTAATTTTTCCACTTGATTAATTAGCATTTAAAAAACACGACTCTTATAATGACTATATCTGGCAACATGGAGGAGTGGAGGCTGCGGCTTAATAAAACAAAGCAGTTCACATAAGAGCCATTTGTTTGGACTACACTTTAAAGGGATAGTTCACCCAAAACTCATTGTTTGCTTTCCATCATGTGGTTTTAAACTGTTACTAGTTTAATTATTCTGTTAAAAAACAAAAGAAGATATTTTTAAATGTTGGAAATCTGTAACCATTGACTTCCAATGTAGGAAAACTGAATGCAAAAGTGAAAGTGAAAGTTGTGTGGCCACCTACTGTGACGCATTCTCAGAATTTGTGCTCTGCATTTAACCCATCTAAGTGTGCACACATACAGCAATGAACACACACACACACACACACACACACCTTGAACATACATCCAGAGCAGTGGGCAGCCATTACTGCATCGTGTGGGGAGCAGTTGGGGGATCGATGCCTTGCCCATGGGACTCACCTTTGCTGTGGTATTAATGGTGGTAAGAGTGCTGGTTATTCACTTCCACCACCTACAATTCGTGTTGGTGCTGGGACATGACCCTCTGATCTTGGCTTCTGATCACACGTCCAACTCTCTGGGCATTTTTAAAAAAGAATACTCTGGTCAATGGTTACAGTTCTCCAACATTTTCCAAAATATCTTCTTTAGTGTTAAACAGAATGAAGAAACTCATAAAGGTTTGCAAAAAGGGAAGGATGATGACAGACTTTTCATTTGTGGGTGAACTATCCCTTTAATGGAAAATATTTCTACTCATTATTTATAGGTATATGGTATTTTTCTGTCTTTACATTGATGAGCCCCTGCTGTAAATTGGTCGAGGATTTATATTTAATAGTCTAGGTTAGGGCTGGGCGATTTTATCGAGTAAATTAAATGTGTACTTCACATCGATTTGTTCGAATGAAAATCGGGTTTCACATGGGACTCTCCCCTCTGGGCTCCCGTACTTCCTGGCGCATTTGCCATAGAAACACACAAACAATGTAATGTAATTTATATAGCGCATTTATTGTGTATGGCCATACTCCCAAAGTGCTTCACAATCATGAGGAGGGTCTGCCCACTCCACCAGCAGTGTGCAGCATCCACTTGGATGATGTGACTGCAGCCACAGGACAACGGCGCCAGTGTGCTCACCACACACCAGCTATTGGGGGAGTGTAGAGACAGTGATACAGCCAATTCGGTGGATGGTGGGGATTGGGAGGCCCTGATTGGGTATGGGCCGATGGTGGAAATTTGGCCAGGACACCGGGGTTACATTGCACAGTGGGGAATGTTGGACCCTTCGCACACTCAGCGGCCGCAGCTTTGCTCACGTAGCGGAAGGGGCGGAGCTATCGGCCGCTGACGTTGGATAACTATTTGATTTTGGATTGTGAAGGAAAAATTCTGCTAAGTGAGTGATTATGCCACCTCCTGATGGTGAATGCGGTTATACTCATGGCAGGTATTATTTGGTAGTTTGGTCATTTATTTCACTAATTTAGCAATCGTCAAACATCATCTGGAAAACGGTTTGAATTTACGCTTAGTAAAACAAACATTGTTTCATTTGAGATGGCACTAAATTCATATACTATGCTGTTGAGTGTGTAAGTGCAAAAGTAGGCCTGCATAGTGCGCTATTTAGGACGCAGTGTCAGAGAAATGTTGTGTTCTATGGAATGAAAAAGAACAAGCACACCTGCCATAAACAGCATAATTCAGGGATCACGAGTCTCATGCATTCACCGTGAGACACGCACATTTGGTCCTGCTCACACGTCACAGCTTAAGTATTTCTCACTGTGCTTATATGAACTGATATAGCGCAAAATAAAAATGAATAAACCTCTGAATGTATGTTCATGTTGAAATAAACAGAACAAAATAATAAGGAAATAAATTATCTTGATAAAGTCCCCTTTTTAACAATGATTATGAGTTTATTTTCACTGCAATTTAATAAAATGGTTCAATTTATGATATTATTGTTATATGCAATTGTAAATAAATCTTGTAAAATTTGATCTTTAAATGACAGCAAGGTAATTGAGGAAAAGTTTTTCTTTAGCAATGTTTATATTCTATTATTATATAATTAGGATAGGCTTAAGCTGATAATATGAGTTAACCTTCAGCACCATTCATTCCTTTAAGTAGTGGAGGGAAAAATCTATTCAAATCTTAAATGTGATTTTAAATTTTTTTTTTTGTGAAAAATCTGCCATATCACCCAGCCCTACTCTGAGTTATCAATGAGGTGTCAGTGCTTTTTTAGAGAGGCAGTTGCCACCCCATGGCACACTGGTAGTGTCACGGTTGATGTGGGGAAAGGAGCAGGGACTCAAGTGCAGGGAAAATTATGTTTTTATTAATAATAAAATGAAATAAACAGCAAAACAAACTACCCCAAGGGGGAAAAACATTAACAAAAAAAAAAAAATAAACAAACTTGACTGGGCAGGCTGGATGGATAAACAGGACACGACTTGACAGGATAATGACATCTAAAAAGACGTGACAAATTGGCACAGGACAGCAGACACGAGGAGACTATAAGCAGAAAGAATTAACAAACAAACAGGAGAACGTCCTCGTTACATCCGTAACCCACGTTCCCCGAATAGGGAACGGAGACGTGTGTCTGGTAACAGACTATGGGAGTACGTCAGACGACCAATCACTCTGAAGAGTAAGAAAACGGGCCAGTGAATGCCAAAATAAATTGGCAGAGCTCAGCTCCACAGCTGACAGTGATTAGCCATTAGTGCTTTATAAGCTGCCAGCTGAGAAGCGAGCACTAGAATTTGCCTGCTGAAGAGCCGATCACTCAGCTAACAGCTGGAGACTCAGCTGCTGTGGCAGTGAAGACACACGTCTCCGTTCCCTATTCGGGAAATGTGGGTTACAGACGTAACCAGGATGTTCCCCTTCATATGGGAACTTCAACGTGTGTCTGGTAACAGACTATGGGAGACTGTATGGAAAATGCCACAGCAGCTAAGCCCGTCACGCTCCCGATGTGAAGTTTGCCAAGCATAGCGTGAGCGCACAAGCATCACCAAGAGCGCAACCTTCCAACGTCCCGTAGGCCCAAAATATTACCATTACATGGAAATAATTGGAATTTAGATCAGGGGTCGTAATGTGCTTTTACCTAGCTAATATAGTCTAGGGATTTTAGAAATACGACAGTACGTTGGGAAAGCGTGCCAGTCCCCGAAGGGGGAGGACGCTGCAGAGACCACCTGCTACCTAAGATGGGAGACTTGATGGCAACATATGGACTAGCCCTATGGAGGGGGAGTGCTACATATGATAAGCTGGTTAGCGGGTAGGGAAGACACGGGTCCACCTGGTCAGGGGGAACACTCCATGGCTGAAATAAGCATATGGGATCGCCATCGGGGACCGCGCATAGCTGGCACCAAACCTCAGCATGTGGGTAGACCAAGAGTGGGCATACCAGACATCACACTGAGCCAGGCACCCGGCTCCTCCGCTGAGTCGGGTGCTGGGGGCCTCGGAGGAATTCTCTAGGGTTCGCCAAGCGGGAAACTTAGTAGCAGAATAAAAAAGGCGCACGTATCTCCGGGTTGGGGAGCATGGCGCAGCAAGCGTTTTTGACACCGAGTTTAATTTCGTCACAATTGACCGGAGTGACCCAGTAATCGGGAGGAAACTGACTCCACTCGAGGATTATAAAATCTTGTGAATGTGTTAGGTGTCGCCCAGCCCGCAGCTCTAAATAATCTGTTAAAAGGCGCTGTGTACTCACGCCAAAAAGGAGGCACCGTTTTTTTTTTTCTTTGTTTTTTTAAGTGTGCTCCCTCTCCCTGGGGACACAGCTCGCCCTGGCACCTGAAGCGAGGGCGATGGCATAAACAAAAAAAATGGACCAACCTCTGCTTTGATACGGCACTTCCCTTCTGCCGATCATAACAGAAAAGAGCTGCTTAAAGACGTATGCTCTACGTGTCACATTAAGCGCAGTGCGCGGACATAGCAATGAAAGGGCTGGATCTGCCTCCTCCGCAGACAGCACTTTCAGGCTCACTACCACTTAATATTAAAGGCGGTGGTAGAAACCTTGGCACAAGCTGAACCGGGGTCTCAGGTAAACGTGAGAGTAGGCCGGTCCGAATTCCTGGCACGATTTGCTGACCGAAAATGAAGAAAACACTACACTAATCTGGCATGTCTAGGGTTCTTCTCAGAGAGAAGAGCTCCACACAAAGAATAGACTCCACTACAGGACATAGGCTTGCCTAAACAGGGTGCTCTAGCCTGAGTGACGGTGTTAACCATCTACTGATAGGTCACCTAAGTCCACCGCGCTCTGTCTAGAAACCCTCCATGGGGGTTCCAGAATGCTGCGCGGGTGCCAGAGGGTGCCCGTCCCAGAAAAAGGAGTGCTTCTTCCAGGGAATTCGTCAGGGAGGGCCATCACGAGGAGTGTGAGTCTGGAAACTCGGGTTCGGTTGGGCCAAGGAGGCGCAACGAGTGAGACCCGCTCCTCGTCTCCCCGACCTTGCACAGAGTCTGTGCGCGCAGGCTCACTGGGGAAAAACACATATTGCGTAAACCCAGGGCCAGCTGAGAACCAGCGCACGGGCGGCCGACTTAAAGGTCATGAGAGCATAGCCGACCACCGTGCGGTCCTTACGCATAAGCCTGGGGAAGAACCGCCTCTGTGCAGCACAGCCAGTGGCCGTGGTGCAGGGCAAAAGCGGGATGGCCCGCAGCGGTGTGGGCTCTGGCCTAAGAGACACAGATAACCCACCCGCCTTGGACGGGGGCCTCAGCTTACCCCTTCAGGTGGCGGCGCCCACCACCTGAGGAATAGCTTCGTATCCACTGGCCACCTCACCATCAGGGGAGGTGAAGGCGGAAGTGCACCAGGACCAGGCGGAGAAAAACGCCCTCTATGCCAGCGTGTGCTCACTGTGCGCCCCTGGGAAGAAGGGGACGGGAGCTGGAAGATTCATCTTACATCAGCCCGCACGTCACACCCTCTAGTCGGTCCGGCGGTGAGACTGGGGGACAAGCCATCTCCAGCCACACCGCCGAAGCAGCCCAGGAAGCGCAGCCATCATGTCTGATTCGAGAACCGTGACCACGCATTGCACCCCGTAGGATGGAAGCGAGCCTGGTCTGTCATCCGAACATGACAGCTCGCCCTCCGATGTCGCAATGGGAGTCTGATATCAGTGTCATCAAGCGGAGGCACGGGCATCCCGGGAGATGCACCGCACAACCACTCGAAGCTTGGATGGGGCGCGCTGTGGAGGAGTGGGGGGCCCTCACAGTGAGAGCATGAGCTGTCCGCGAGCACCGCATCGACATGCTGGACCCCCAGACCTGTGATGCGATACCCGTGCCCATCATCCGGAGATAGGAACCACCGCATCCAGAAACGCACAGTCAGAACAGCGTCTTGAAAAAGACATGTTGATTGACTGTGTTGCTCTCTTAGGGAATCTGCTCTTTTAATGGAAACTGCTCTTTTGTGCACACCAGCGAAACGCCCAGGGGACAGGAAGCCCAGATCGACCGCCGCTGTCGCGTCATCTCCCGCACTGGTGAGTAAACTGGTTTCAGTCTTGAAATCAGGTTGGCAGATAGAGTGTCTTCAGTCTTGTGAGAGGCTCTGAAAGCTAAATTCTAGTGCTCGTTGGCAGCTTATATAGCACTAATGGCTAATCACTGTCAGCTGTGGAGCTGAGCTCTGCCAATTCATTTTGGCATTCATTGGCCCGTTTTCTTACTCTTCAGAGTGATTGGTCATCTGACGTACTCCCATAGTCTGTTACCAGACACACGTTGAAGTTCCCATATGAAGGGGAACTGAATAAACTAATAATGGGTTAACAAGGAGGGTGGAAATAGACAATAGACAGGAGCACATGACACAAAAGAAACAACACAAGCCATGTGCTCACGTAAAACGAGATTAGAACACGCAGCCAATGAGAGAACTCATTAACCGCGTGTTCACATGAAACATGACACTAAAGCACGTG
>CAIGQV010019355.1:4010692-4041724 GCA_903798115.1 Danio jaintianensis
TGAAGAAGACTCATTTGAGACTGCAGTTGAAGGCAGCACATTTGAGACTGCAGTTGAAGAAGATGCATTTGAGACTGCAGTTGAAGAAGGCACCGTTGAGATTGTAGCTGAAGGTGTTCCTGGGGTTATGATCAAGGAGGGGGAAGAATTTGACACATTTATTTTCTACATCCCTTTTTGATTATCTTTTACTTTATTACCCTCGGTATAAGCCTTAATATATCCTAGTATAGAATTAGGGCCCCAGCAGTGGTGGTTGGAATTGGAATTGCTCTGTTCATTATTATTATTAGTAGTATTATTCTCCAAAGTTTAAAACATTTTGAGGGTTGCTTGGGAGTTTGATCTCAACAAACTTGGCACACACATCAGAAATGCCGAAATGTATGTCTGCATTTGGGTTCCAGAACTTAGTAAGTTCATTTTGTTAAGGCAAAATGAATCAGTAGCACCACCTATACTTTAAAGAGTGTGTCTGTGTTATAACTTAGACAATATCTGACTTCAAATTTAATAAAAGTCCTGACCTGAACACATGCATAATCAATGTTTGTACTGTGGAAAATGCTTCAGTCAGTACAGTTGAAACATCCTTTAAGTGTTTTTTTGCATTTACTTCTTATGACATAGTCAATGTTCTGTTCTGTCGTTTGTTTTGCTTGAGAACAGTCATATATTTTAAATTTTAAATTTTATGTTACTGTGATCAGAGTTTGCTAAGGGTGACTTGCAGTCTTTTTTGATAATGATATATTTCATAGTGATGTAGTTGTGAGGGAGAATTTGATCAAGTCATTTTCATCAAGCCATTTCTTTTAAATGGGAAAAACAATGCGGATAACCTTGAGCTTTGTAACTCTGCAAAACCATTTCTGGAGAATTGTTGCATTTACCTTAGATATCAGACATTTGGATATCAGAGAACTTTTTTAAATTGCCAACTTTAAATGCTAGCTTCTCATATAAACTTTAATAATACTAATACAGTGAAAAATATATGTTTCTCTAAGTATTTCTGTAATAGTGTTTATAATGGGGTGGTGGGTCAGTCGTGGTCTGGTGGTTAGAGAGTTGGACTTGTAAGCAGAAGGTTGTGGGTTTGAATCTCAGTGCCAGCAGACAATGACTGAAGTGTCCTTGAGCAAGACACCTTACCCCCGTTTGCTCTGCAGTGATAATTGGCCTCTGCATAATACTTGTAAGTCGCTTTGGATAAAAACGTCAGCTAATTGTAAATGTAAATGATGGTTTACATTTGCCCAGTGAGCGTAAGCATTGTCCTATGCATCTAAATTTTGAAAACTTGGTCAATTAAATGTACTTAATAATTTTGTTCTCCTGCATGTTTTAATGCCTCTATTAATTTGTTCACAATCTCATACTGTAGTTATGGTTCAATAGCAATGGTTAGTTTTAGAATGGAAAACACAAATGCAGAAATTGAAGTTCAAAAAATGAATTCATACATTTGAATCACAGAAGCAAACCTGTTATAATAAATTCCATTTGCTCAATAAAAAGAAAATGCCAAGAGGTTTGGTTAAATTAAACTTGACAGCTGTAATTGTAATCTTAAATTTTCCGAAATTTTATCTCACTGCATTTGGAAATTTAGTAAATGGCTAAATGGTTTCAAAACTTCTACGCTGAAAATCATGTAGCACTGTAAATGTGTACCTGTGGCAGCTTGTAAAGGGAGGTGTTATGACCCTGAGTGTTTGATCAGACTCAAAGAGCTGAGATCAAGCTTCAATCACAACAATCTGTTCACCCCTCAGCTTCCGATTCACCTGGTGTGAGTGTACCTGTGTTGACAGCCATCACTCACCACTACTACTCAAAGTCCCACTCCTGCACCTCGAAGTTAAATGCAAGTAAGTCACCCAGAATTTGATATAGCTTGTAAGATATCTTCAGTAGCGTTATTTCGATAAAAGGTTTTTGAGACATATTTTAGTGTTTGAAAGTATCACCGCCATCTTAAATTGTCCCCGTAATGTTTGGCCACTGTTGTTACAGTGCAAACAGATTGGAAAAGCCCAAGAAGTTTGTTCGACCCTGAAGCTTGAGCAAAGCTTGAACTATGATGAGGTGAAGAGCGCTGTTTTATATGCTTATGAACTAGTTCCCGAAGCATACTGACAAAAATTCTGCAAATCTGTGAAATACCCTAACCAAACTTTTGTTGATTTTGCAAGGGATTATGCAAATGTGTTAAATGAATGGTGTGCTGCTAATAAAGTCAACTCATTTTTACAGCTTAAAGAGCTAATTCTATTGGAATACTTTAAAAACTGCATTGCAGAACGTATAGTGGTTTATTTGAATGAACAGAAAGTTTCTATAATCACTGACCCTGCAGTTTTCATTGATGAATTTGCGCTAATGCATAAGGTTACACTAGTAAAATAAATTTCTCTGATCACACTCACAGTTCTAAGGAAACCGCTCCATCCCAAACAATGTTCCGGTTTTAGATAACGCTGAAACTCGTGAATGGTTTTATTGCCATAAGACTGGTCATCTCGTTGCTAATTGTGCCACTTTGAAACGCAAATCCAGTAAAAAAGCAAGCACTCCACATAGTGTTGACTGACATTGACTGACCAACAAAGTTCATTAACCGAACAAAATCGATCTCCAAACAATAATATTTACATTAATTTCAAACCTTTTATTTGTGAAGAAACTGTTTCTTTACTTGATGATGAATCTGATATGAAACTTGTGCGTATCCTCAGTGATTTGGAAGCAAATCAGTCCTTCATACTTAAAAGTGTGTTACCTTTTTATGAACAGTCAAGGTGTAATTCCCATGCACTTGTTCAAGGAATTGATTTGTCTTTTGTGAAAGTCCTCTTAAACAGAATGCAGAATTTTGAAATTTTTCAGTGCGAGATGAAGCACCTGTCAAAGGTGTGCCACTCATCCTCAGTAATGATCTGACTGGTAGCAAAAGCCTATACCATTGCTGGGTCAGCCATTTGAAAGAATTTTGATTAACTGTGGAGGACCGCTTCAGAAAACCAAGTCTGATAACTACAATGTGTCCGTCAACCAGGTTTCCTGAAGCATTTCTGTTACATTCCCTTGAGGCAGGGGTGTCAAACAGTTCCTGGAGGGCTGCACCCCTGCACAGTTTAGTTCCAGCCCTGCTTCAACACACTTACCTGTTGGTTTCAAACAAGCCTGAAGGACTCAATTAGTTTGATCGGGTGTGTTTAATTAAGGTTAAAGCTAAACTGTGCAGAGTTGTGACCCTCTGGGAACTGAGTTTGACACATGTGAGGGCTAACTTAAGGCTAACACAGATGCTAAAGCAGTAGATAGATTCTGCACCACCTTCGGTATGCCGAAATATTTACATTCTGACCAGGGCACAAATTTTATGTCTAGTGTATTCGCCAAAGTCATGAACCATTTAAATATAACACACCAAGTATCCAGTTCATATCACCTGTAATCTCAAGGAGCTATAGAACGGTTTTATTAAATGTTAAAATCCAAGCTTCGAACCTGCTGTGTTGAGAATGATAAAAGAGGGGGCAAACAAATTCCGCTATAATTATTCACCATTAGAAACACCACTCAGTCCTTTCTGGGTTTTAGTGCGTCTAAGCTGATTTTTTGATATACGCATAGTCCATTAAAGATTTTGAATCAGTTTCTTACTATATTACGGTAGTACATTTTGAGTTTGCATTCGATGTGGAAATTTGCAATACAATCATTACGTACAATCATTTGGCACAAGATCAGATGAAGTCATGCTATGACCAAAAAGCTGTGTCATGCTCATTTCAATCCGGAGACAATGTTGTGGTACTACTTCCCATTTCAGGTTCAGCTCTCCAAGCAAAATTTACCAGACTGTATGAAATTAAGGAAAAGATTCAGGAGAAACTGATTATGTTGTGACCATACCGGAATGTAAGAAAAATCTTGTCTATCACATTAACATGCTTAAAGCATACCTGTTGCATTGGTTACAACCCCGCTTCCTGAATATTCAGCTCGAATGGTTTAAATATGAACAGTGCATGCTTCATGTCAACTCGCCTACCTAACACTGAAGCTTCAACTTGATAAATTGACACAAAAAAGGAAAGATATTAAACAATTTATAAATACCTCCCATGAGTTGTTCAAAGACTTCCCCTTGACTACTAATGTCCTGAAACAGGACATAGAAGTTGGTTCACATTGCCCATATAAGCTAAATGCATGTTGTGTTAACCCAGTGAAATGACAGTTAATGAATGAGGAAACCAAGTAGCTGTTTACACAAAACTTAATGGTACCCAGTAGCAGTCATTCTCATACCAAAACCAAATGGTACCCACAGGTTCTGTACAGACTGTTGTAAAGTTAATGCTTTAACTAAAGCTGACTATTTTTCAGCTTCCCTATATGGAAGAATGTGTTGATCGCATAGGAAATGGGAAATTCGTGGCTAAATTAGACTAAATAATTGTGACAAAATCATGACTCTCACAGATCGTGCCTCTGAGATTTTCTGTCCGGACACATTCCTGCAATATCCTGTTATGCCTTTCGGTTTAAGAAATGCTGGAGCTACTTTATGATACGCTGTGAAGCTTATTTGGATGATATTATGTTGGTAAGAACACCTTAAAATAGTTAAAAAGTAGGTTGGGGTTCAAACATTTTCCTACCTTGCCTGTTGACAAACGGTGCCTCTGCGGATGGATAATTCCATTTCATATTGTCATTTAACTTATGCTTTAAAGCAGGGGTGTCCAAACTCGGTTCTAATGGACCGTTGTCCTGGAGTGTTTAGCTCCAACCCTAATCAAACACACCTGAGCCAGATAATCAAGCTCTTACTAGATATACTAGAAACTTCCTGGCAGGTGTGTTGAAGCAAGTTGGAGCTAAACTCAGCAGGACACCGGCACTCCAGGACCGAGTTTGAACACCCCTGCTTTAAAGTGTAAACACTGACTGGTGCACTGACACTGAAGAGGAGGTGGGACCTTGTGTAATTTGCGGTGCCATATGCACCTTGAGTAGTGAGCGTATAGGGCAGATCGTTACTGACCCTAAGTGTTTTTATGATGTTATGCTGCCCTCTTGTGTTTTTTTGTGCTGTTTTGATTTTTCAGTGATTGTATTCCAGGTGGGTAGATCCTGTAATCAGAGCATGGGTACTGCTGATCTACTTCTGTCTTTCTGTTAAAAGGAACACCCTTTTAGGGCCCTAAACACCTAGGGCTTGTTTCCACTGAGTGGTACATGGTACGGGTCACCTTTATCAGGCTTGTGTTTCCACTGCCTAAAGGGTACCAATGGTTTATACTCATAAATACTTGTGTATAAATGTTCATTACTAACCTTTCTATGAACATGATTTGATTATAACTGCAGATAAATGATAATGCGAAATAGCCTACTGCAACATCTGCAATTATATAAAATAAATAAATAAATGCAACATATATGAACACATACAGACCCTTACAGTCTCTGATATGTTACCAATTACAGAAAAACTACACACAGCATACATTTAGTCCTTATTTGGGTTCAAAAACAACACGCAACATATAGCCCAGTCAGTGCAAACCTCTCATCTGTATCTTTAATCTTCGCCAGCACATGTAACCTCTGTTAGAAAGTATTTCCGTCATTCCGAGTTCATAATAGTCCAGAAGGTGATGATAATAGTTAAACATAGCAGTTTGTTAATGTTTTAGGTTGCTGAAAGGAACGATGTTTTTTCGCGCGTCACCCTCGCGTTTGTCCGTTTCGGAAAGGATCGGATGTCAGAAGCACTTCAATAATCACGCGCACATTATTATCATCAGCTCAAAAAGTTTGTTATTTCAAATATAGACATGCGGCGAGCACAAACCACTAGTGCTTTAGACGGCCTTGTAAACAACTACAGGGCACAGGGTAGATTCTGCTCTTCTTCTTGGCTTTGTGGCTGTTCATCAAGACGACGACAAGGTTTGTTTAAGCTCGGGTCGACCATGGCTTGTTATTATATGTATATATTATTATGGTGTAATGTCTCGGCTGCGCATTTAAAAATGGCGCTTTCTTTGTTTTTATTCTCCTGTCTTGTGCACGAGCGAGTGACGTATCTCTGTAAACCAGTAGTGTTCAGTTGCGAGTCTCGCTCTGCCTTTTGGTGGCCAAAAAGTGGTAAGGTACGGTTTGCTTTTAGGTAACTTTTGACAGTGGAAACGGCTATAAAAGCATACCGAACCGTATTACTCAGTGGAAACGGGCCATACGATGGTTAAGACCAGGGGTGTCAAACTCAATTGCAGGAGGGCCACAGTCCTGCACAGTTTAGTTCCAGCCCTGCTTCAACACACCTATCTGTAGCTATCAAACAAGCCTAAAGCACTCAATTAATTTGAGTGTTTAATTAGGGTTGAAACTAAACTGTGCAGAGCTGCGGCCCTCCAGGAACTGAGTTAGACACCTGTGGTTTAGACCATCGCTCATTGTTTCTCTATTGTTTGCTGTTTTCATCTAAATTAGTTTTAGTGTAAATTAGGATTATTGTGGAAGAGAAAGTAAATTGATTAGATCTCTGATTAGTAATACTGTAATTCAATTGTTGCCCAGTTCATGGTGTATATTTGTGATTGCCTGCTTTGACCAGTATTCAGATTCCTATGAAATGAAATGCAATGAAAATGACATTTTAGTTAAACTGTTTTCATTATTTTAATTCTATTTTAGTTAATTATTCTAATACTTAAACAAACTGGGGAACTAGCTGAAATTATTATTTTTGTGCTATTCTTATAACAATATAGATATAATCTTATAAAAAACATCAAAATATGTCTGGAATCTGTTTAAAAATAAATACCAATGGCAATGAAAAATCATATAAGATCTATTTAATGTAACGTTTTTTCTGTTATCATGATATCTCTCCTGCATTGTCTGTGTTATTTGTCAGTAAAGTTATGTAATCAGAGCTGCTACATTCACAGCTTACTACATAATGACAGGCACATTTTTCTTCAGGAATTTTAAAAGAGCCTTCTGAGATAAAGTTAACTTTAGTGAACAGACAGAGTTGCTCTGGCCACTGGAGTGATGATTAGAGTAAAGATGGAGTCGGTGTGAGCTTCAGAAAGGCTGCGAGCCAGACAGACCACAGTAGAGTCTGCTTCTGCTTCAGGAAAACGCCTCTTGAAGTTCTGAGAAAATTAAAGGGCTTCTTAAAATGCCCAAATCTGTGTAATTAAATGTCCTGTCAGAGGTGCAGGACTGCAGAGAAGATCAGACAAAAGGCAGACAGCAAACAATACCAGAGCTGCAATTCACTTTGTTCATTTGTTTAGCAACTGTTGCTTCATTTGCAGAATGTGCAGAAAATAAAAAAATATCCAATTAAAATATTACTAAAACAGGATTTATGCTTGAGATATCGAGATTGTTTTTAAATAGGAATGCATTGAATATTGTTGCATTGGCAGGTTAAGTTAAATTTAAGTGGTATGTTGAAGACAATCTAAAATGAGTCTTAATAGCTTAAGCAGTGTTGCTTCAAAGCACATTTATATTGTTTAAAGGACATTTAGATATTTTAACAGGTAAGTGTCTAGAAATTATTCATTAGAAGCATCATGAAGTTGTTTAGCAATGGATGAATTGCATTAGCATTCAAATTAAAAGGTGTAAAAAATTATTCAAGTCAATTTACTCATACTCCACTTGTTTGAGGGTCTTTCTTCTGTTGAACACAAACAAATCTATATTTTGTAGAATGTCTGAAACTGGAACCATTGACTTACATAGCATACATATTTTTTTCTCCTACTATGGATGTCAATGGCTACTGGTTTCAAACATTTTTCAAATTATCTTGTTTGGTTCAATTGAAAAAAAAACATCAACAATGTGCTGAAACGACATTTGGGTGAGTAAATGTTCGCTTTTGGGTGAACGATCTCTTTAACGCTTTGAGGTTATCATTTGTTTCCATTTCTCTTTGAATACAACTCAAAGAAAAATAAATAAACTATACTATGCCTAATCACGATCAATACCTAAACCCAACTACTAAGCAGCAAATTATTGAGTTTATGGAGCTAAAAGTCATAGTTAATAATTTATTAAGTGTGATAATTGTACCTTAAAATTTCAAGAGTTCACACTTATCTGATGATTGATATAAAGTGTGTTTGGCATGCTGTCCCGGAAGAGAGCCCTGAGCTCCCTTCCGTTTAATGGACGAGAGGGGAGTTTGAGCTCAGGTAGGTCTCGAGAACTCCCCTAATTTGTGACAGACAAAGGGATTGCTTATGGAGACAAAAAATACTAAGAGCAAATCTATAGCGCCAATTTGATTGTCAATTCACTTGTGTCGCATGTCTTTGGACAGTGGAAGGAAATCTGCACGGGGAGAACAAGACTTCGTCCGGTGACATTCTTGCTGTGAGGCAACAATGGCAACCACTGGGCCGCCATGCCACCCTACATAGGAAAGGGAGGAGTAGAGGTGGAAGGGGCGATTCTTCAAGACGAAGAAAACTTAAAGTAAGAAACTTTGGTTATTTATAATGCAATAGGATTCATCTGATTGGTGAATCAAGTGTTAGCTAATGCGGGACCAGCCGTGGTCAATCATAAGCACGTGAGCCTCTCGAACATAGTTTATAAATAAACTTCACAAAGTTAGCAAGATTTGATAATAAAAATATTATATTGCAGTATACTTCTACATAATCTGAACTGTAGGTTTGATTCAGAACAGACAATAATGAATTTTGTATAAAAAGAATCTTTACTGTGTGTTTCAGCATGTCACCTACCAACAAAAAAAACAGTAAGAAATAATAATAAATAAACAGTGAACTGTTGTGTAGTACAAAAGATACCCACATCATAGTAAAACGAAAAGAAAAAACCCTCATTATAATGGTTATCAAGCAGAAAAACGACAGCTTTAAAATAGGCACCTTTTAAAAAGACACGATCTGAGATTCAGCTAAAAACACTTTGGATATATTTGTTCTGCTCTTATGAATTTCGTCTTTACTAGTACTGTACTCAAAATCAACTTCAACAAGAAAACCATCCCTGCATTGGAAACCAAGGCGAACGCTTCAGAAATACACTTTAGACTTCAAATTAGGTGAGATTGTACATGTCTCTGATTAAAAACGTGTCAAGAAACTTCAAAGCTAAAACAGTCCAACTTTGAGTAAAAACAAGTAAAATCCATTTAAAAAAAAGTGAGATCCATCAAACAGCTTGCTTGAAACTTGTCCCGATTATCCAAATGTAGCTGCACTTCCAGTTGAAGACATTCAATAATTCCGAATGCTAAAAAACCCAACGCTGGTTGGAGACTCCTTCACTGTTACTGTGACCAGGTTTGCAGTGACGTCAGTGACAAACACATGCTCAATCAGGCTCCGTGTCGGTCTCCAATCCTGACCCGCTTGCACAGAGATGGACAAGTCATGGCTGTCCCTGGGGAATGAGGAATCATGGTCAGAATCGGAGCTGCTTCCTTCCTCTCCGGTGCTTAATTCACTCAGGGTCTTGCTTTGTTTGCCAGGATCTTTAGACGAGGATCTGTCTTGCACCGGTTGTGAATCTCGACCCTCTGTTGGCAGAATCTTTTCTGCTCTACCTTGACTTTTCTTCTCAAGTCTTTCAGCCAAATCATCCGCTTTTAATTTCTGTGGACTCTTAAGGGCTTGTTGTGAGGTCTGGAACTTGCTAGGAGTGTTCGGTGCAGAACTTGTGTTAAATCCAGAACTTTTCCTTCCCGAATGTGGGGAAGTCTTCAAATCAGTCCCGTTTCCCTGCGCTGTTTTGTTGACGCTCTGCAAATTTAGAGCTTGAAGGCTGGAAGGAGTTTTGAGGGATGAAAATGAGCTTGATGGGGATTTCGGGAGAGATGCTGACCTTTGAAGCAGAGTCTGATCTTTCGGCACAGTGGGAGAGAGTTGTGGACACGTCTGTCCATTGCTGTTGTGCAGATTCAGAGCGGCTACTCCTGGAGATTTGCACGTGGGAGTCTTGGGATCAAGTCCTCCGCTGTTCATATCTGAGACAGAGAGCTTGAAATCTGATGCGGATTTAGTTTGTGGCGAGCGATTTAGTGTGGGAGGAGATGAAACCGATCCAATAGAGCGTCCAAGGGAACTTAAGGAGCTCTTATGTGTAAAAGACCCTCGGTTATGCATTGCCATCGGCTCCCTTCCTGAGGTGCGGTTCAAGCCGGTGTAGGTGAAGCTTGCAGGCATGAGAGGTTTTTTTATGCTGCCTCGTAGATCCGAGTCTCTGGAAATGGATTTGAGGATCTTCCGAGGACCTTTAACCTGACGTATGGCCTTCAGCTCCGGAGGCAACGCTTTCCTCCCTCGCTTCTTTGGCGGCCCTGGCTTGGCCACCACGATCTGTGCTTTTTTCTGTGGGACTGGGAGATGCTCTCGAGGACGAGGAATCGGCTTTGGATTCCTGTCGTTGTCGTCTTCATCGTCGTCATCTGTAGAAGAGGATGATGATGAGGAAGATGACGAAGAACCAGAAGAGGATGAAGACGAGGATGAGCTGCTTGACTTTGACACCACTGGAATATTTTCCTGAGAGAGGAACACATAACAAGAGGTAAGACCAAAAACAAAATCTTTTTTCTTGCTAGATCTGGTTAGAGCTGGGCGATTAATCGAAAATGATTTTTATGTGCATTTTGTCACTAAAACGGATTATAGTAAACCTCGAACATATGCTTTCAGATGGAGCAGATTTTTGACAGTCATAGTATTGAAATCAAATTTGATCAGTTGATAATGATATTGAAAAAATATTTCTGCCATAATAACAGCTATTTATGTCACTTCCTAGTAAACTACGGCTCTGTGTAGTAAATGCCACACATGAAAATACCACATATATAATAACATGTTTTTACTCCAAACTCACTTCATAACTTCACTCGAGTGTTAATAAATCTTTTAAATAAATCTTTTTGTAAGACGATTCCGAAGTCGTGCTTATTAGGCATGCTAAATCAACAAAAGCAGTCAAATGTTTTGGTTATAAATCAACACTATGGGGATTTCCTGGGTTTCTTCATGGGTATTTGGAGTTTCAATGTGTTTCCCCGATAAGAAGTGCATGACAAAAGTGTCTTTGCTCAATCTCGTTTGTGATTTTGTTTCGATAAATCACCTAGCTCTAGATCTGTGGCATCTTTTATGACATACTCACAATTATTTTTCTGGGTCGTCCACGAGGTCGTTTCCCCTTATTGCGGATCAAGAGTTCCCGCTCCTGCTCCCTATGAATGCATGCACATTGGTTAATTTGTGTACAACTGTTAAGTCACCTATTTCTACAGTGCTTCATGCAACGCAAATTGAGTAGAGGCAGTGTTTCAAATAGATCAGGCAAAAAATGAATGAATCATTATTAATGTGGAAAACAAACAACAACACTCATTTCACAGGCTTAGTCACTCACTCACTATACTTCAGCTTAGTTCCTGATTTATCAGGGGTCACCACAGCAGAATGAACCGCCAATTACTCTGGCATATGTTCTACACAGTGGATGCCCTTCTAGCCACAACCCAACACTAGGAAACACCCATATACTCTCTCTCTCTATCATTCATTCATTCACTCACACACACACACACACACACACCAGGCTTAGTCAGTTGATCTAGTTAGTTCCCCAATGATTCAATTTAGCTACAAAATTCTTTGTTGAAAGATTTCATTCATTGTAGAGCAGCTCTACTGACCTCAACTACTGTACATTTCCCCTGTATTATATACATGTTGTATTATGTATGGCCATTACAATTAATCTAAGTGATAAAAGCAGTTTCTTTTTTATATTGGATATTTCATACACAATAATTCGGTGCTTTATAAAAATGGGATGTTAACAATAAATTATAAAACGACACCAATTATTTCATCTACATATTATATTTTATTAATAATAAACAAAATATACTTCATTTTAAAAGTTTGTATTTTATTATTTTAACAACTTGAAGTATTTTAATAAACAATTTGGTGTAAAACATACTGTGAAATTCAGTTCCTGTTTTGAAGAATTTGCAATTCACTTCCTGACTCCTCATGTCCTGTCTCAACCCTCTTTTGTTATAATTTGTACCAAAAAAACACACATTTGTTTGTAATGGATGTATGTGTTTTCTTGGCAAAGTATCATTCCTTAAATTATATTTTAAACGATCAGGCTTACTTTTTTTATTCACAGAAAAAACAGGAAAGATGATAAGAAAAATTTACACTGAAAGAATGTAAAAACACACTAACAGAAATAGTTTTAACGTAACAGAAGCCAGTTGGAGCCAACAAGTGGTGTCATTTCTCAAGAAAAAACCATGTCTCACTTTCACAGCTATCTTTCTAACTGTGAAATGCTGATAAAGAAAACTAAAAGTACTTCCTGTCAAAAACATTAACCCTTGTTTGATTTTCCATCAGGCTGCAGAGGAACTCGTGAGCCAGGACACGTCTGCAGCCCCTGAATGGCCTGTGAATGGAGCCCCATTTACGCCCTCCCAAGCGTTGCAGCCCATATTGTTTGCACATGGAGAAGGGGGCGTCGCTCTCGCACACAGACCTGCTCGTCCAATGGGAGAAACCTCTTACCTCTTGTTAAATGCAGCCAATAGTCTCGGGTCAAGAAGGTTTTCCTGAGGTTCCCAACTGTTGTGCCTGAAACACAGACACTGGCTTATTTAGCACGTGAGTAGACCACATAAGCACACTCGTTAAGTTACATTCATTTGTGTTGAAATATGAGTGAAAAAACATTAGATTGGACATTTAAAGTTAAACAAAATGCATATTCTGACCTGTTCTCACTAAAACAGTAAACTGATCATACTACATTTTAATATATTTTACATAATTAAAAATGGTGGCAAATTATAAAGGTTTAAAAATGACAAATGATTTGTATTGTTAGAGCCAAACTCTAACTCTAAAAATGACAATTGTGTTCCAACAAATGGTCCAAAAACTCCACAAAGAAATGCCAACTGGCCCAGCCGAGGCTCGAACCAGTGACCTTCTTGCTGTGAGGCGACAGTGCTAACCACTGAGCCACCGTGTTGCCCACATTCGTACATGCACTGATATCTGTTTGACTAAGCAGTGGATTAAAGCTACTATTATTGTAAATAATGTTCAGTTTCTTAGAGCTAAACGGGAATGTCAAACAGACCAACACTTTGATATAAACCTGTTATAAATGTTGCGTGCACCTTTCTGCGATTTTACCATTTTTATTTTACTTGCTAAAGCTGACTCTGTTCACCGGAAGAAGAAAAACAAAAAAAAACTTAAGTTCAACACCATTATCTAGTGGACTGTGAAAGAAATCTACACTAGTCAACATTTGAAGTGGATTCAAACCTTCCCAGCAAGCATTTTTTTTGGTTTTTAAAGATGTCTAACAGACGTCTAAACATAGTCGTCTTGGCTAAAACAAGCCTAAATTTGGGCTGTCAGTGAAAATCTAATAGATGTCTAAGAACAGGCCAAAACTAGACTAGTCATCAAATAAACAGAAATGAATGACTACACATATAAAGTCTGTCTAATCTGTTTATTTGACGACTAGTCTAGTTTTGGGCTATTCTTAGACGTCTATTAGATTTTCACTGACAGCCCAAGTTTAGCCTTGTTTAGCAAAGCTGTCCATGTTTAGATGTCTATTAAACACAAAATTATTTGCTGGGTTTCATCAAAGTTCAAATAGTCTCTTTTCATTCACCTCTTCATTTTTAAGAACTTTTTTTTGATCCACTTCAAATGTTCATTAATGTATTTTAATATTCAACCAAATAATATACAAAAATATTGGTGATATATTGATAAGGGAGTCTGTGTATCGATATATTGTTGCCACAGAAAATAGTGTGATACTATGCTAGGGCTGCACAATATATGGTTTCAGCATCGATATCGCAATGTGTGCATCCACAATAGTCACATCGCAAGATATGCAATGTTGAGTGTGAATTATAGTTGACCAGGAGCTACAGAATTGTATTTAATCACTTTATTTGTATGGAATTTATGCAAAAAAAACGTTTCTTGTTTCTAGTTCAAATATCTACATTTCACAGCGAAAACTAGATTATTTTGTTTACCCCACTGGCAGATTGTTTAGCTTGTTTTAAGGAAAAACTCTTAATTTTGGCTTATTTCTTTTGAAGTTGAAAACAAAACAATATTTTTTGCTCTACGAATGTTTTGATATTTCGACTAGAGATGAGACAAAGCAAACTAAGAGAAGAATTTATTGCGTTGTGATTATTCAATTTCTGTTCCTGAATTCTGTTAGATTCCCCAGAAAAAAAATAATGCTATCTTGTGAAACTTTATTTATATCCCAATATTTATCGCAGAAAAATATATCGCTATATCAGTTTTTTCCAATATCGTGCAGCCCTATACTTTGCTGTATTAATATTTCCCCCCAACTCCTACAAGAATGGAAAGTAGAAGAAATAGGGCTGGGCGATTTGGCCTAAAATCTAAATTTCGATTAATTGAACATTTTAACTTGATTACAATTAATGAATGATTATTTTATTGATTTATTTTATTGTTTTGCCCTCATAGTTCACGGACAGGTTTTGGATAGTAAATATACTCACATATTAAAGGTGAGAGATATTTGAATAAAGGGTGCATATACTTGATTTTAAAATAATTGAAGGAAACACACACCATCTATCTATCTATGATTATTTATTGAATATCAGCATTGAACAACTGAAATTAAAACACACATTGCCTAAAACCAACAGTCACGTTTTTCTTATAAAAAGTGAAAATGAATAACCTGCACTTTTGGAAACAAAATGTTTTTCATATTAAAAGCAGTATCTCTTCTATATAAAATAACTATTGTATATCCTGTAAATAATATTTAAAACAGTGCATTTCTTGCATCTTCTGTAAACAAATATTTTAATGTTAATAATAATTTTAATGTAATAGATAATATGCCGTCTCAAGGCATCTCTGGCGCAGCTGCCAATAATAATAATAATAATAATAATACCTTTTATTTATAGGCACTTTTCAAAGCACTCAAGGACACCTTACAGCATATTGCAAGCACATCATAAAACTACAAGCAGCAAAAATAACAATCAACATAATATTAAAGCAGCAAATCATTAAAAGCTATCTTAAACAAAAGAGTTTTTATCTGAGATTTAAAATTGGAAATAGTGTCCACCTGGCGAATGTGCAAAGGCAGGGAGTTCCATAACTTTGGTGCTGTACAACTAAAAGCCCTGCCACCAAATGACTGCATCTTAAAGTTTGGAACAGATAATAATTCAGCAGAAGATGATCTCAGTGAGCGGAACGGAGTGTACAAATGAAGAAGATCAGAAAGATAGTGAGGTGCCAAGTTATGAAGAGCTTTGTATGTTAAGAGGAGAATTTTGTATTGTATACGATAGTGAACAGGGAGGCAGTGCAGGTGAAAGAGAATTGGAGTAATGTGATCAGAAGCATGCGAGCGGGTGACTACCCTAGCTGCTGAGTTCTGAATTAACTGTAGTCTATGAAGTTGCTTATCAGGGATGCCAGATAGGAGAGAGTTACAGTAGTCAATCCGTGATGTAACCAAAGCGCAATCATCATCAATGTAGTGCAAAGTAAGGCACAAGAATGAATCCATCGTCCTACTTGACCTACTTGATCAGATGTGGCTGCAAAGTGGCCGCAGAAGAAAACATTCTAACAAAGCGGGGTCACGTGACACGTAGGGAAAGTAACTGAAAAAATCATCTTGGAAAAATTAGATCGATTATAGATTGTGAATGTCGATTACTTTTTGATTAATCACCCAGCCCTAAGCAGAAATATTACATATGATCATGGAATTGTTATGAATGCAGATGGAAAAAAAGGCCACATAAAATGATAAGCAGTCAAAACGGTTTTTATTTTTATATGAATTACTGCAGGACGCTGCTTATGCAAAACAAGCTATTTGTGTAGCACCTCTTGAATATCATTTGGTTGACAATTTTGCATCTAGTACTGTAAATGTGAACAGAAAAGATGTGGAGTTAAACCAAACTTTAGACGAATTTTAGACATGCTGGGGTTATGTAGCTGAGGCGAGGGTTAAAAAAGTAAGAAAGATAAGATGACAGTTTACTTAAAAGGGCACTTCAAACAGTCTGGACCGTCTGGATTTCATTTACCAGAAGAAAAGTAGTAATCTACCAAAATAGAAGCCCTGAGCCCAGCATTACTCAAAATCAGCATGAAACAGTGTTCATTTTTCTTCCACAACTACTACTGAGATTTCCAAAGAAGAAATAATGATTAATATTATCCATCAGGAACTGACAGAACGGCAAAAATATCTGTATGATACAGATAGAAAATTAATGTAGAAATAAATGAAAACTTTAAGTGTGCACAGCATTTATAAGTATCAAAACAACGAACGCACTGTCGCCTCACAGCAAGAAGGTCACTAGTTCAAGTCCCGGCTGGGTCAGTTGGCATTTCTGTGGATTTTACATGTTTTCCCCGTGTTGGTGTGGGTTTCCTCCGGGTGCTCCGGTTTACCCCACAGTCCAAACACATGCGCTATAGGTGAATTGAATAAACTAAATTGGCCATAGTGTATGAGTGTATGGGTGTTTCCCAGTACTGGGTTGCAGCTGGAAGGGCATCTGCTGTGTAAAACATATGCTGGATAAGTTGGCTGTACATTCCGCTGTGGCGACCGCTGATGAATAAAGGGACTAAGTCAAAGGAAAATGAATGAATGAATGTTTAAGCTTTCTTTATTTATCTGTGCATTAGAAAACTTCAAATTTTTTCTATATATAAAAAGTAAACTTGCTCTGATTTCCATCAGACAGACACTAAATTGATTATTGTTATTAACAATAGATTAGATGTTCACAAATCTTATTAGACATATTTAGAGAAATCATTTGATGACACATTGAAAGACTTTAAAGAGACTTAATGATTTAATCCCACACCAAAATACTCATTAATTGTCATTTTAAATCTTCCTTGTTTGTCTTTTTTTTTTTTTTTTACTATTTAGACATTTGTTAACAAATGTTTTAACCAAATATAATCCAGGTTTTCTGAAGGTTTCACCAAGTTAAATTTAAGACTAAGACATTTTAAGACCATCACGAATGAAATTTTAGACTTATACAGGGCTAAATGCTAAGGATATTTTTTCGAATATCCCAGTTGGAAAAGATTTTTCACTTGACCTATCAAAAAATGATTATAATTTAATACATTTAATAATAATTTAATAATAATAAAAAAGGTCAGGTCAGTATCCTCAGCAGTAAATAAATGAAGACCTTTTAAACAAATGTTACTGTAAGGAAAGTAATTATATGCTATTTTTAAATTAACAGTGGATTGTTGGTGATTGTATGAGTGTTAATGGCCAGATTGGGTAGCTATACACAAACAAAGGAAAATTAAGACCTGTTAAAAAAGATTTGAGACCTACAACACAATATTTCAGTAGATTTAAGACTTTTTAAGGCCTAAAATAAGGCCCACTGTCGCCACTGGCTTGCTCGGATCGGGACTCGTGGAGCTGCACTTCGGTGGATTTGCTCTACAGTGTTTGAACTTTCAGCAGTGAAATTTAAACCACACTGAACTAAACTACACTGAACTAAACCACACTGAACTTCAACTCTGAAATCTGGACTTTACTAGAACTATGTTAAGCTGCTTTGACACAATCTACATTGTGAAAAGCGCTATAGAAATAAACTTGACTTGACTCAAATTTAGCTGTTGAGATTTAAGACTTTAAGACCCCGCGGATACCCTGATAATAATACAAATTTAGCTTGACCACTTGATTATTTCAGATATTTTAAGGAGTAAAATAAGCATCATTTTCATTTTATATTAGTTACATTGAATGACAAAAGACCATATCGAGGTAAAGTTGGTTTTATATTCATTCAGACTTTCTCCTTAATAATATAATTTCAGAAAAGTATTATTTGCAAATTCTAAATAGGGGAATCATATTATCAGGCGATGACTATCAAGTCACAACATTGTTCACAGTCAATTAAATAGCGCTAATGCTGTTTTTAAGTCATACTTAAATGCGATTTCAGACCCAATATTAGTAGTAAACACCGTTAAAATAGACAAATGTGCGAATATAAAACCAACTTTACCTCAATAAAGAACATTTGTTCACACATATTTTCACATTCATTCGACATAAGTGATGTGTGAAACATAAAAAATCCGTTTAATAAGCATGCAAATTTAATTTGATGTCTTGTCTCTTATCCTTGAATCAATCACAACAGACCAGGAAAGTTGTTAAGAGCCTCACTGATATTTATTCGCAGCAATAGAAACTAATTATAAAAATATATTAAATGTTCTACAACAAGGGTTAATCTCTAGTCCATAACAAGTCCAATCTAAAGCATTTTAGACACTTTCAGTGCATTTTGCCCTGGTCAAACCATGACCTTGGTTGAACGCAGGCTACTAATGAAGAATAAAAAATAGATGCGAGACGTAAATAATCAATGAAGCAGATGGAAGCGCGCGCGCGCGGGAGGTGTGGCTCGTGTGATTGACAGCTCAAGTGCCCGTAGAAGGGGCAAAAAGGGGGCGACAGTGTAACGGAGAACAAGAGTGGGGGGCATTAAGGGGGGGTTGGGGGCAGCTGGAGTTTTTTAATGGGAAAAGAGAGAGAATTCAAAACAAACCACGCGCCGTGTTCTACAGACGGCGCGAGATCAAACGGTTCTATTTTCAAAAAATAACGAATTTTTACAAAGCAACAGAACGCGTTCCAAAAATTATGCAACGTAACAAAAACAGTCGGCGACTTACAGAATTCAATACGTGATGTGCTGCATTCAAAAGCACAACAAAAACAACACTGCGGTGCTTTATAAGACAGTTTATGTTTGTTTTAGACTCGTTCTTTTCTATCAACCGTCGAAACAAAACAACTTGATTTAAAAACGAAGCTAAAGTAACTTAAAAACAAGGAGAAACGCGTCCAAATGAGTGGAATTTGATCTAACGTGAGAGAGAGAGAGCAGTGCACGAGTTCACGCGTGGACGCGAAATGAAACAGGCGCAACACGCTGTTGATGTTTTCATTGTTTCTCTTTCTCGAGCCTGACGCTGAAGGATGTTTTACAGGCACAGCAAGTCAAACAGCACTACACTTGCACACTACTACTCCATCTGCTGCATACACACACTCACTGGCCGTATAGCAAACAACACAATAAATGCAGTATGTGCTTCAGTTCACACTTACTTGGACGACCATCCTCTCCACTTGACCAGATACTCCAGTTTGCCCTGTGGAAATCAAACAGGGGTTGAGGATCGATCGCGCACGCACGCATTCGGATTGCGCTGTGTTTTGAGTGGATGTTTGTTACCTTCTTCGTGCGTTTGTTGAGGATACACTCGGCGTCGAAGACCTGCTCTCCCACCGCGCTCAGCTCCTCCATGACTGTTCTCATCTCATTCTCATCGCCTTCTCAGTCACTGCGAGTGTGTGCGTGAGAGAGGGAACGCAGGACAGGGTAGGAGGGGGCGGATACGCAAACGCGCGCACTGACCCTCGGAGGACACCGTCCGCGTACGTCACACTGTGAGTTTTTGATTCAACTATCTACATTTACCATACGAAAAAGTTTAAAACTGACTTTTGTTTCTTGCAAGAATGTCACTCCACAAAAGAGGACTATAATTTTTGGAGATCTCAGTGGGGATTAGATTTATGGATGGCTCATGGTACAACCAAATCAGCTGGTGTTTGCATCCTTAAAAATCAGTTTAATGGGAAGATTGTTTGCTCTGAATGTGACTCAAATGGCCGTTATATTTGCCTTGTGATTGAAATATCCAAAGCAATGTTTATTATTGTTAATATTTATGGGTTTAATCAACAAAAAGAGAATGAAAAACTTCTTGATCTAATAGAACAACACATTTTGAAATTGCTAACTAAATACCCAAATTCCTTTTTAATCCTTGGTGGAGATTTTAGTGTGGCGTTGGATAATATGTTAGACAGATGGCCTCCAAAATCACCTGATAATTCAAATCTTTACTTAAAAACTTTCATAGAACGATTCTCTTTAGTTGATAATTGGAGAGACGCTCATCCTTCTCAAAAATGTTTTACATGGGGAAATAACTCTCTTTCCAAACAGTCCCGTATAGATTTGTGGCTTATATCAAGAGATTGAAATAATGCTAATTCAGACATTATTCCATCACCACTTTCTGATCACAAATGCATCTCGATATCCATTACTGCTAACTTATGTAGAATCAATTCTTACTGGAAATTGAATGTTTCATTGCTTAACCACAAAGAAGTAAAAGAAAAAATTGAATTTATATTTTGCAAGTACTGGAAAAAAGCAAACGAGGAAAACATTTTTGGAAGGAATTGGGAGTTGGCAAAATATGAAATCGGACAGTTTTTAAGAACGTTTAGCAGTAAATTAGCGGAAAAAAGAAAAGAAGATGAAAGTATTATAATATGCAAGATTTCAGATTTTCTATCTAAAACTGTTTTGTCTGATAGTGAAAAGGTTGAATTGATCCATTATCAAAATAAATTAGATGAATTTTATCAGAAAAAAAGCAGAGGGAGCATTTATTAGATCACGGAAAAGATGGTTGGAAGAAGGTGAGCAAAATTCTTCTTATTTTTTTAGATTGGAAAAGCAACAACAACAGAAAAATCTAATTGAAAAGCTTATGATTGATCAATCGCTATGTGAAGACCAGAAGACTATTGCTAATTTTTGTGCCAAGTTTTATAGTGATTTGTACACTTCTAAATTTAATAAACAAAATGCTTTAGATTTTTTCGAATCATTATCTTGCATAAAACAATTGGAGAATGTTGATCAGGCTTTTTGCGAGGCTCCAATTACATTAACAGAAGTTGAAGAAGCAATTAAATCATTAAAACTGAATAAATCTCCTGGCACGGATGGTCTCATTTCAGAATTTTACAATATGTTTAGTAAAAGTATTGCTCCCTTCTTGTTAAGTGTTTATAAGGAAAGTACAAATAACTCCTTTCTCCCACCTACTTTATGCCAAGGTTTGATTACTTTAATCCCCAAACCAAATAAAAATCAATATTTATTAGATAATTGGCGTCCAATAACTTTATTAAACAACGACTATAAAATAATTGCTGTAGTCTTAGCTAAAAGATTAAAAGTCATTTTGCCTTCTATTATTGATGAAACTCAATCAGGCTTTATGCAAAATAGACATATATCTAATAACATAAGATTAATTTGAGATATCCCAGACTATTCTGATATAATTGATGGAAACAGTTTGATATTTGTTTTGGACTATTATAAAGCCTTTGACACTTTAGAACATGTTTTTTTTTATTTCAAGCTCTTAAAGAAATTGGGTTTGGTGTTACCTTCTGTAAAATGGTTAAAATGTTATATAAAAATGCAAATAGCTCAATTAAGTTAAGCAGTGGTACTTCTCCAAGGTTTTTTTTTTACATCGTGGAGTGAGGCAGGGATGCCCAGTATCACCTTATTTGTTTTTAATTGCAGTGCAGTTTCTTAATTTACATGTTAAAAGGAGTAATCTAAAAGGAATTACTATTGGAAATACAGATTTAATTATAAGTCAATTAGCAGATGACACAACATTGTTTTTAAAAGATTCATCTCAAGTGGCGGCTGCATTAAATACTCTCCAAACATTTTCCAGTGCGTCTGGTTTAAATCTTAACTTAAATAAATGTGAATTACTACCCATTAAAAATTGTTGCGTTTCGTCAATTTGTGGAGTAGCTGTTAAAAACTCAGTATCTTACCTTGGCATAAATATAACTAACGGTAAAAACAGATGTGTTGATAACTTTAATCCAATCATTGCAAAAACTAAAAGAAAATTGAATTGTTGGCTTCAAAGAGATCTGTCTATTAAAGGAAGAATTTTGCTCACCAAAGCGGAGGGCCTGTCTCGTCTCTCTTATACAGCTCAATCTCTGTACGTAGATAAGCCTACATGTAAACTAATTGACAAAATTTTAACAGACTTTGTCTGGAAAAATAAATGCCACTATATGAAAAAGTCTGTTATAATAAATTCTTATAATAAAGGAGGTCTTAACTGTATTGATTTCTGTTCTTCAAATTATACTTTCAAAATTAATTGGCTTAACCAGTATCTAAATAAGGAAGATTCAATTTGGAATGTTTTTCCAAAACAGGTATTTTCTTTTGTTGGAGGCATTAAATTTTTAATGTTGTGTAATTATAACATAACCAAAATTCCTGCTAAACTTTCAAATTTCTGGGCTTTAATTTATAAACACAATTTTACTCCTCACTCATTTTTTATTTGGAATAACCAGAATATTTTATATAAAAATAAATCTTTGTTTTTCAATCAATGGTTTAATAACGGTTTGCTTTTAGTTAGTCAGTTATTTAACAACAGAGGTTTTTTAATGAATTACTTTGAATTTATTTCAGAATATAACATACCAGTAAGTCCAAAAAAATTTGCCATTGTTATGGGAGCTATAACATCAGGAATTACTATGCTCTTTAAAAATAGCAATCACCCCCCTCTTAAAAAAGCGTACTTCTCTGATCCGACAGAGACGTTTATAGGTAAAATGTGTTTTTCTAATAAAAAAGATAGAAATTACTAAATTAGATCTCTTTTTATTGAAAAGGTTGTTACATTGTCCCCTGTAATCTCTTATTCGAATAATATATAGAGAGATTTGAAATGGGAAAAAATATGGTCTTTGCAACAAAAATATTTCCTCACCAACAAGGTCAAAGAAGTGTCTTTTAAATTAATCAATAAATTTTATCCTATTAAACAATTTTTGAAAAAGTTTCATTCTAATATTGATGTAAAATGTTCATTCTGTCAATTTCATACTTTCATACTTTTCATTTATTTTGGGATTGTAATTATGTTGTACAATTTTGGAAACATATTTGGCTCATTTATTAATGATAATATACAACAAGATATTTCTGTTACTTTTAAAGATATTATTTTTGGTTATTATGAATCTGCCTCTACTAAAAGAAATGCTTGTTTTGTTATAAATTTAATTTATTTTCTTTGTAAATTCCATATCCACAAATGCAAATTTACTAATGCCAAACCATATTTTCCTGTTTTTTTGCAAGAATTTAGTCATTATTTAAATTTAATTTCATTATCTGAAAATAAGAAAGCAAACAGAACTATTTCATTTTGTAATGACTTTTATTTATATACTGTAATTGGTTCTTAAATGTCTTACCCTCAAGTTCATATCATGTTCCTTATTTTTCTTTATTTTTATTTATTTCTTTCTCTCTCTTACATCTTTTCTTATTGACAATGTAATTCATATTCTGTATTGCAAACAAATATTGATAAAAAACAAAAAACAAAAAAATCTACATTTACGAACTGTTATTTAGAGGTTTTTTTTTAATTATTATTAGTATTTTTATTATTATTTCTTTTATTATTATTATTATTATTTTTTATTATGCTTTAAACAACACATACATGACAATATAGCAAACAAAATAATGCCAGGGTGATGGAAGGTAAATAGTAATAATAGTACAAAAAATAAACAAAACAAACACAAAAAACAAGAAAATAAATAATTAAATAAAATTCTTACAATTACAAACAGGCAGGACCTTTACATTAATCAAAGATTTTGAAACTAGAGCACAAACGGACAGTTTTAATGGCCTTTCTATTAGCACTATGCTGAATAGTACAGAAGTAATTTTTCAGTTCCATATAAAACAAAGTAAAACAGGGTTTTTTGTTGGATAATTTACACTTATGAATATGGAACTTAATCAACAAAATAAATAAGTTAATAACAAAAACTTCGTTATTCAGATTATCATAATTAAAATATCCAAAAATTACATTTTCAAAATGCAAATTAAAATTAAAAAGTACCTTTTTTTTAATAAAGACAGAAGCATCATACCAAAGCTTTTTAACATAACCACAGTGCCAAAAGATGTGGGGCACAGTTTCCAAAAGCAAAGAACAAAAAGAGCAATTTATATCAATATCCTTTTTAAATTTACTGAGAAAATGTTTAACCGGATAGAATTTATGAATTAGTTTAAAAGATATTTCTTTTATCTTATTTGTAACAAAACATTTGTGAGGTAATGACCAAATACTTTCCCATTTAGGAATTCTTACAAAATTTTTCCAATAGGTAATAGAGCTAGGTTTGGAAACAAGCTGGTTTAAAAAAAGAGAGCGAATAGATTTATTATTTTTAGACTGTGAAAAACAAATTTTACCACACATTGTATCAGCTAGACTGATTATGGGCATATGAATCCAAGTTACACCTCTAAATAAGGAAACAATACTAGAATTAATTGCAGAGAAAACAAGAGAAAATTCCTTGGGAGTTACAGAAAAGTTAAAATGTACAAGAAACTCATCATAAGTCATAAGATACCCTTGAGTGTTAAACAACTGACAAACTAAAACAGTACCCTTTACTGTTATTTAGAGGTATTAATCAAGACCATGCTTCTGATGCATCATCTTTTGATATTACTAAATCTTATGTTGGCAAAATTTGTTTTACAATAAATACTAAAAGTCATAACAGAGCTATTCGTACCCTTTTCCAAAGAGAAATCATTACTATACCTTATATTCAATCTTATTGGATGTCTTTAAGTGTTGCTGTTACCACAGAAGTGTCATGTTAGAAATAAAATAAAAGCAATATCCTATAAACTTCTCCACAGATTTGGTCCAGCAAAACATTATTTACAAAAATGTAAAAATGGAATTGATATGAATTGTAATGAATATGAGGAGACTGCTTTACACTTATTTTACCATTGTGCATACTCGGTCAACTTATGGAGTGAGGTGCACAAATGTATTAATAACCATTTTCAGTGTTCTAAACCTCTTTTTGTTGTGGGAAAATGTACTTTTTGGCTTTACTATGTACCCTAGTCAAGAGGAAAACTGCTTTTATTTAATTAATTAACTTATTTTGGTTAATTTAACAAAATTTTACATTCATAAATGTAAATTTGCTAATAAGAAACCGATTTTTAAGGTATTGATGACTGAATTATGCTTATATATTAGTAGTATCAGAGACTCTCTAAATAAGAAAGCCCTACGCACTTTAAAACTTTGTGAATTCTACAATGTATTTATTTGATTATTATATATATACATTTTGTATGATTGTATTTTGATTTATACTTACCCCCTGGCATGTATATTTATTTATATATATATATATTTTTGTACTGTTAAAATGTTATAATAAAAAAAAAAATCTACATTTACGAACAGGTCATTCCAATCTCAATTATATATTATATATTATAGGGAAACACTACAGGTTTATGTGATACATGTTTAGTAGAGGAAACAGTGGAGCACGTTTTGTTTCTGTATAGTACATATGAAAGGGAAAGAGAATGTTTAAAAGAAGAACTATTAAGAATGGGTGTATCTGAATTTACATTAAGCAGTGTTTTAAAAGATGGGCCAAATGCAGGGGAACAAATCAGGACAATTATGAAATATATTACAAATATCGGTTTAATAGACAGGATATAGCATATAGGTTGGAAACTAGAGCCATTCTTTTCACACTCCATCATAGTAGGTGGCAGGGGCGTAGCGGACATTTTAAAAGTGGGGGGTGGGCAGCTGTATGAGATCCAAAGGTTTATGTTCATATAATTATTAATCACCTCTTTCTAAATGGTCTGTCTCTAAAAGTGAGGGGGATGTATCCCCCCCCCCGTCCCCACCTGGTTGCTACGCCCCTGGTAGGTGGCATTATGCACCTAAAAGCTGGTTCACAACCCACCAATACAACCTAAAGAAGAAGAAGATTCAACTATCTCTTATTGGTCGGGGTTCGTTAGAGATTTAAATTAGAGGAAGGTTTGTTCATTGCCTAACGGTTTTTTCTTTATTACAAACAAATTTAAAGAGGTCTTATTTAAAATTCTACATCATTTTTACCGTCAGACATTTTCTTTCTAAGTTTATTGTTTATTTTCATAGAACATAGAAACAGGACATAGAAACATGTTCATTTTCCTTCCACAACTACTATACTGCAATTTCCAAAGAAGAAATAATGATTAATATTGCCCATCAGAATGCCAGAAAGTCTGTATGTGACGTAACACTTTTTGTTTTTAACGAATGTGAGTTTTTGGTTCAACTATCTCTTATTGGCCTGGGTTCTTTAGAGATTTAAATTGGAGGAAGGTTTGTTCATTGCCTAACGTTTTTAACAATTTATTACAAACACATTTGAAGAGGTCTCATTTAAAATTCTACATAATTTTTACCCTGTCAGACATTTTCTTTCTAAGTTTGGACAGGAGGACATAGATCAGAACTGTTCATTTTGTTTGTTACAGCCAGAAACCGTGCCACAAATTTTCTGGAATGGTCAGTGTTAGAAACTATGGCATGATATGTCCAAATTCACAAACAACAAACTATTAGAACATTTTCTTTTAAAGTATTAGCACGTTGTCTTTGGATTTTTGAACTGTAACAAGAACATGGAGATGGAAGCTTATGTTATTAATCTTTTGATAATATTTACAAAGTTCTATATTCACTGATGAAAATTTACTACTACTACTAATCATAATAGTTGCTTACATTTATATAGCGCTTTTCTGGACACTTAAGCGCTTTACACATATTTGGGGGGAATCTCCCCATCCACCACCAGTGTGCAGCATCCACCTGGATGACGCAATGGCAGCCATATTGTGCACACCATCACACCAGCTGATTGGTTGAGAGGAGACAGAGTGATGAAGCCAATTATGATATGGGGATGGTTGGGAGGCCATGATGGACACAGGTCAGTGGGCAAATCAAACCCCTACTCTTTTTCGAAGGACATCCTGAGATTTTTAATGACCACAGAGATGTCAAAGGTCATTTGAGGTCCTCGGTTTAACGTCTCATCTGAAAGACAGTGCTCACTGAGCAGTATACTCTTATTTCAGACGGCCGCCATTTTAAAGAACGAAAGCAAGGCTGCGGTGGGAAGAAACCCGGAAGTATAGGATTAGCACTGTAAACGGTGCAACAGCATGCTGTGGACTACAAACCTCCAGCTGTTGCCGCGATTTTAAAATGCAGAAATGGTGTAAACATCACTTAATATCATTCAGTTAAGTTTAATTTAAACAATTAAAAGCATATTAGGCATCAAACAAAATCACAATCTTTTTAAGAGTAATACGCTTAAGTGTCCTCCTAGGCTTCAGTTCATGGCACCAGGTAAACACCGTGAGGACGCTTCCCTGCTTCAGCCTATGTAACCTGGTGAGCGATAAAACAATGCAGTCCTCTGTAGCACACCCTCGTGTTGTCCCGGTACTGAAGTTTTAAAAACGTCCATTTCCCGCTAACATTTAAACTTTTAACATTTAGCTGATCTGATTTGCCATAGTAATCACCAGTGCTCAACAGAAATTACTGTGATTGGCCGTGAAGTTCATCAGTTCACCGCTCTTCGCCGATTGCAAACACAGATACACGGACACTGGAGCGTTTTAAAGCCACGAAGATCAGTCAATTCATCAAGCGGATCGCTCGTCTGTGTTTGCACTCTGTAAACATCGTGAAGTGCGGTGGGTGAACTGATGACCTTTATGGCCAATCACAGTCATTTCTGTTGAGCACGTGAACACAATGGCAAATCAGCAGTGTTTAAGAACGCGCTCAACAGTGCCTTAAATGTAAGCAGGAAATTGACTTTTTTTTTCAGTCAAATTCAGTATCGTGACTAGTCTTATATAGTGAAAGAATCAGTTCATTATCTTGAGTTTGATAAATGGCATCTAAAACGTGTGTTTGGGAAAGAAAACGTTAGCTAACTGGTGCCATTTCCCTGAACTTAGCTGAAAATGAGGTCCAATATCCCTTTTTATTTTCACCATTCATTTAGAACGCACCTTCGGGTCACTCGGAAGGTGGTGAAATTATAAATTTGTGTCACTTTCTCTTTGCTGATAAGATATACAGCCAGGTACACAATGTTCCTATGTGACTCCAAGCGATACTTCCGGGTTTCTTCCCACCGCAGCCTCGATTTTGCTTTTTTCAAAATGGCGGCCGCGTGAAATCAGTCTATAGAGTCCCCTTCACCATATTAGGGTGTTAGGACCCACACAGACCGCAGGTTGAGCACCCCCTGCTGGTCTTACTAACACCACCAGCAACCTAGCTTTCCCATGTGGTCTCTCATTCAGGTATTGACCTGCTTAGCTTCAGTGGGCAACCATGTAAGAGTTGCAGAGAGCTAGCAGCCGGCAACCAAAAAACCAACTACTATAACAACCTGCTATATTTAAATTAGAACATTATATGAACTCTATTAGGGCGATGCGGTGGCGCAGTGGGTAGCACGTTCGCCTCACAGCAAGAAGGTCGCTGGTTCGAGCCTCGGCTGGGTCAGTTGTCATTTCTGTGTGGAGTTTGCATGTTCTCCCCGTGTTCGCGTGGGTTTCCTCCGGGTGCTCCGGTTTCCCCCACAAGTCCAAAGACATGCGGTATAGGTGAATTGGGTAAGCTAAAATTGTCCGTAGTGTATGTGTGTGAATGAGTGTGTATGAATGTTTCCCAGTGATGGGTTGCAGCTGGAAGGGCATCCGCTGTGTAAAACATATGCTGGATAAGTTGGCGGTTCATCCCGCTGTGGCGACCCCAGATTAATAAAGGGACTAAGCCGAAAAGAAAATGAATGAATGAATGAATGAATGAACTCTATTAATGACAGTACTAATAAAAAATCCATTAAAAATGTTTTATTTAAAAGTTTTGAAAAGTAAAAAAAATATATATATATATAAATATATATGTTGTTTTCTCTACATCTTGACCATTTTCTTTTGAATTCTGTTCTTTAAGCATTAATAAAAAATACAATTAAAAAACGATTTTGGTTCAACAGTAAATAGATAATAATATATTTTTTATGAGGATATTGTGAATTTACTTTATTATACATCGGAAAATATGTATTCATAAATGTAAATTGGCAGAAAAAAAACTAGTTTTACTCATTTTAAGACAGAAATGGGTCACTACCTTCATACTTTTAAAGAGGCAAGAAACATTAAAGTGAAAAAACTACATTATTTTAAAGCTTTAAACCTGTTTTTTAAATAATTTGTTATTATTTACAACTAAATTTGAAAATGGACTGATTATTACTAGTAATATTTTCTCTCTCGTATTAATGTACTTCTTTTTTGTTATTGCTCTTATATGTTCATTGTTATACAACTTGGAATAATAAAAATGCTAATAGTTAAGAAATTATATACGATAATCTGATTTTGTTGTAACTTTCCTATTTTTGGAAGATAAAAAAGATTTCAAGGAATTTAGAAGCTTAATTGAAAGTAAATTGTTCAATATAGTGTAATTAAACTAATTTGTGAAATTTAATTTATTATTTTTGTATTAATGCAGCCATATTAAAACAAGATATATACAAAAACAAATCTTTATTTTTATGACATTATGAATGTATTATTTTAAATATAATGTAAAAATTAGATTTTAAATGCTTAATATCTACATTCACATTGTATTGTGACCTTATATTTCTATATTTGTTACACAATTAATATATAAATATAATAAAGAATTTCTTACAGTCCTTATATCTTATCAACATTTCTTATTAACTTTTTAATGCAATCCTAGAAAACCATGACAAAAACTAAAAACATAAGCTTCATTTTAAGTATTTTAGACATTTAATTGCACAATGTAATTTTGTTGTGATTTTATGTTTATTATTAGTACTTTTCAGTTTTTGACCACATTGTTGTGTAAATTTACTTTGTTTTGCTTCGCTTGTAGTGAGGTTATTTCAGTTAGGACATTTTTAGCAATGTAGAGTTTTTCTTTTTAGTTATATTTTTATCTTCATTATCTTGTCTTGTCCACTGTAAAACAATTCTTGCTGACCAAAGTTTTTTAGTTGAATCAAATGAACTTTTCTAGTCATCTCAACTTACATCAATCAGACGGACTAAAAATATTAGGTTAAACTTTGTATAACTGAAATTTGGTTGAAACCTGAGTAACTTATTGAAATAAGTTAAAGCAACATAAAACTATGTGTTGTCTTGACTTTTTGTCATTACAGTGCACCTATTGTGCTTTTGTTGTATACTGTAAATAAAATAAACCCGTTGTTTAATATGTAGTATGTGCACAAACAGGGCATTTTACTTGTTTCTCCTTTACCAGAACAGACCCAAAGAATAAAACAAGTATTGCTGTTTTCACATGCTTTATATTTTGTTAGTAGTTAGCAAATCAATGCAAGATGTGTGAACAAGTACAAGTTCAACTGCCACACTAAACATCTGAAGTTTAACCCTCTAAAATCAACAATATCATTATCAGAAAAGTACATTTCTTCCAACATTTTAACATTTTCCCCTAAATCACATTATTTTGATTCTACAGTCTATTGTTCTTTTTAATAACTCACATGCTTTTCATTTCATTAGTAGTTAGCAAGTCAATACAAGATGCATGAACAAGTAAGTTCTACTGCCACACTAAATATCTGAAGTTCAATCCTCTAAAATCAACAATATCATTATCAGAAAAGTACATTTCTTTCAACGATTTAACATTTTAACATCGTTTTAACATCTAACATCAATCAGATTTTTATAGTTTAGAGATATGTGTTATATATGAATTTTCCTATAATATAGATATATGTGTATTGGGTATTAGGGTAACAATTAAAGCTTAAAGAGGCATATGCATATACATTTAAATCAAAGCATTTATCCAAACTTAGATATTTTTGCACACAAACACTCATCTGACATGCTAAATTTGTTATACCAACTGCACTGATGGATCAATTAGAAGCTCCTCGGCTCTG
>CAIGQV010019355.1:4088991-4116580 GCA_903798115.1 Danio jaintianensis
CAGTGCAGATGTGGACATCTGAAGGGTCAGTGCAGATGTGGACATCTATGGAGTGAGTGCAGATATGGACATCTGAGGAGTCAGTCCAGATGTGGACATCTAAGGAGTCAGTGCAGATGTGGACGTGAGGAATCAGTGCAGATAAAGACATCTGAAGAATCAGTGCAGATGTGGACATTTGAAGGGTCAGTGCAGATGTGGAGTCAGCGCAGATGTGGACGTCTGAGGAGTGAGTCCAGATGTGGATATCTGAGGAGTCAGTCCAGATGTGGATATCTGAGGAGTCAGTCCAGATGTGGATATCTGAGGACTCTGTGCAGATGTGGACGTCTGAGGAGTCTGTGCAGATGTGGACAGCAGTTGGCAACACTGACAGCTCATTCCACCACGTAGGAGCATGGTTTTGAGAAAATTTGTGCTTTGTTCTGTAGAAACACCAAAACTTGCTTATATAGTGACCATAATTAGCAAAAGGGAGCACTTAAAACGTCTGAGGAGTCTCTGCAGATGTGGACGTCTGAGGAGTCAGTGCAGAGGAGCACATTTGTTAAGAAAATCAAAACCTTTTTGTAAAGTGTACACCACTCCAACATTGTGTTAATAACATTTGTAAACTCTTTACTAACATGAATTATCTCAAAGGTCTTGTTCTTATTTATTTATTTTTTCAGTTTTTGTTTTAAAATCGGGCAATGTAATGTAGTAAAGTATCTGAGATTTTAAGCAATGTGTAAATAGTTTTCACTGATTTGAGGCCCAGTAAAATCAATAATCATTGCTTTGTAATGAACCCATAGATGTTAGTAACACATGAGTTATAATGTTGGGTTAGTGGTAAGTCAGTAAAGAGTTTACAAATGTAACACATTGTCATGATCACCAGCGACCCAACATGCAGATCGCAATGGACTACAAATCCGCCATCACATGGACTACATATTCCAGTCATGCATGTCACACGCACCGGTTCCTCATTCCATTGATTACACACAAACACACAGCTGAAGCTGCTCATGGACTGATTAAAAGACTATTTAAACTGCACACACATACGCATCATTGCTGAGTCTTGTTATACTGAAGTGTGAACATTACGACGCGGTTTCCTTGCCTTGCCGTGCTTTTGACCCTCGCCTTGTTTGTTTGTGTACTTTGCCTGCTGACTGATTGTTTATCGACCACGACTCTGGATTGCCCGTATACATCTGTTTGCTCCTGTGTTGACTGTTGCCTGCCTGACCATTCTCTGCATAATAAACCCTGCATTTGGATCTGCACTTCCTTGTCAGCATTAACTTCACGTTACACACATGTTGGAGTAGTGTACACTTTACAGTAAGGTTCCTCATTCCCTTAACTAATGCTTGCTAGTGATAAATCATGTTATTAAAGAGTTCATGAATAAGGTGCCAGTTGAAGATTGTGCAGTACTGAACCTGGGTCATTGTTTATTATTTGTTCTAGGAACTGCATTAACACATTACTATGTGAGTTTATTTTAACAAAGATTTAGTATAACTGAATAAATGTGTTGTTGATTGTTTGTTCATGGTATCTAATTCAAGAACAAATACATTAGCATATGTATAAGTAAACATTAGCTAATTCAGTTACGCTGTTAATATAAAGAGAGACAATATAACATAAGTTAACATTAATAAAGGTTATGCTAAACATTTAAAAAAAATTATGCTATATTCGTTCATCATAAATTATATAACTAATGCTTTAACATGTTAAGTTAACATTAACAATGATTAAATAATGCTTAACAGATATGGTGTTCGTGTTTAATTCATGCTAACTAATGTATGAAGTAATGTTATCTAATACAACCTCATTCTAAATGTTTCCCTGCATAATCTTATGAATAATGTGAATTTACTTTCTACAAGCTGGCTAAACTGTTTACTTACTCTTAAAACACATGAATGACATTGAGAGACCTGTGTGCAGGATATATCAGACACATATCAGGATCGTTTTCAATAACATTCACCTAAATATTAGAAACAACACTTTTAGTAACCTTGCGAATGGAATATACCTACAGTACGAGTGACGTATGCGTGCACTTGAAGCATCTGTCTCACAGAGAGCATGATTACTGAATTTGCATGTGTGGTGGAACCAACCTGCCCATGTACACATGCACAGCTGAGATTGCAGCTGTCTAAGATTGCATCGTGTCTGCAACCAGACCCTCCTCAAAAAATGTGGAATGCTGTTCATGTGTCCCCATGCCTTGTTCAAAGCAACTCAGATAATTAATATTTGGATGTTCAAAGTCATTTGTTGCACTAGAAAAACAAAAACATCCCAGAACAAGATGCCTGCTGGTCTGGCACAAAGACTTTGTCACATGAATTCTACACCCATCTGCACATTTATCACTATAGTAGGGCTTCATCAGTGCTGACTAGTGGTTCTACTTTACATTGTTTTGCTGTTTTGTGATCGCATGTGCTGTGGAGTTATGCTTGAGTTGTATTGTTGCAAGAAATGACAATATGCATTTCTTATGTTAAACCTGTCCAAATAATAATTAGTTGAATTCAGTCTAAGTGCTTGTTTGAATGCCTTCCTTAAGTAATAATCTAAAAAAGAAATAAAAAATGTTGAAAAAAAGAAAACGTTGTATTGTGTTATATTGTTATGTCCTGATGTCAAAAATTAAACCCTGTGACCAGATTAATACAGGAATGGAGCAAACTGCTTTATTATCACAGCTGTCAGTAAACGCCTGTACTTTTTGTGTGAATTGTAAATGTAGGTATTGTATACGAGTCAATTTTTAAAACAATGTAAGCAGATCATCAAACATCAGATACAGTCTCAAAATCGGAGTTGACCATCAAAATCTATAGCGTAAATGCAGCCTAAGAGTAAAAGTAAACATCTTTAAATGTACTCTAAAAGTGCAAGTTACCTGAGTAAATGTAACTGGAAATGTTCTCTTACAAGAGATGTGTCTTGGATTCTTGAATCACCCGAGCAATGTAAGCCATCATCCTGATTTAGTGCTCTATGGTACACTGTAGTGTCTTAAATACTAGTCCTGACTTAATGCAGCTCTCTGTCAGCCAATCTGAGGTGATCCGCTGGCTGCTGGTTTCCTTGAAATCATGTGACATTACTGCCGTTTCAGGAAAACCAGCTGGCTGGTTAGTAAGAGCAGACGAAGTTATATCTATAGACGGCCACGTACATGAGAAGTGTAACAGAACTCTAAACACCTGTTATACATGTGACACAGCTACAACTGCAGCCACACAAATTAACCATGGACATTACCACGCAATGGAATGTCACTTTAGGTGCTGAAAGTCACATTATTGAAGTGCAGTACACATATGTAAACACTGCAATCAAACGATTACCATAGTGTAGGACTTTTAGCCGCATTTTGCGACAGGACAGTCCACACAGCTGTTTGACACTATTCTCTACACACATCTCTAAGCGCACACACATACTGAACTGCTGGAGACTCAACACACCCACCTTCATCATTACCAAACACGTTTATGCTGTACAGGAAAAGCGGACGTTTTCTTTTCATGGTTCAAGTGACCAAATTTATTTAATTTTATAATTTTTTTTATTTATTTTTTTTATTTCATTTTTTTCTCCCATGTGGCACAGACGCTTTCATTTCAGAATAGACTTCAGCAGAGTCCCAAACCTTAAATCTTATATACTAGGACAAAAAAAGCTTTTATATCAGCATGTAGAACAAGTATTTAAGTATGTTTAATGAGAGAAAGAGAGGGAGAGAGAGAGAGCGCGCAACATCCGCATCACAATATAAACTAATATAAAATTATTGCCTACATCACGTGCATAAATCACGCCATGAACATGCCATTAAAATAGCTACTGGTTTAAAAAAGCCTAGATTAAAAGATTACAAAATTAGAACTTTTCTGTCTTAAACTATAGCAAAACAACCTGTCAAAAAGAAAATAAAAAAAATGGAACCATGCGAACAGAATAATTACGTTAAAATTTATTAATATTAAATATTATTTAAAATTTATTAATATTAAATAATGGAGAAAAGAACGCTCTTTTATTATCAGCTGTCAGTCACCGCCCGCTCTTTTTTTCCCTGGTCATTGCACCTTTTGCCGTGTGCAGTGTAAATGCAGACAATCGGATATGAGTCACCTAGATGATAAATGTAAGCAGGTCAGCAAAAAAATCCGAACTGACCATCAAGATCTGCAATGTAAATACTCTGAAATTCTATAAGAGAAAAGCCAGTCAGTAGAGTTTGCTATTTTCCATTTACATATTAACAAACATTTTGTAGTGTTTGCATGTTCATTGCATTTAATTCAATATAAACTAATATAAAACTATTGCACACATAAAATTATATGCATGTTCATTAAAATGAAAGTAAATTTATTACAAGTTGATTAAAAAAAAAAACCTAAATTGTTTTGCATTGTGTTTTTTTTATTTTTATTTTTTATAAAAATCTATTTTCCATTCATATATTAGCAAAATTTTTAATGTAAATGTTACTAGGAGTTAATAATAGAATGTAATTAACACAACTATCCCCTTTAAGTTAACTTTCCATATTTCACTTTACTCTTTCAGATTAATTGTACATTTATTATTTTATTATTATAATTTTCCCCATTATTTTAATGTAGTAACTGTTTGTGAATATATACCAGGGGTATGAATAATTTTGGACTTGACTATATTTATACAACAGTTCTGTCTGGTTCTCGAATCTGATTGGCTAATAGCCGATATTTTGCAATAACAGCACTCATACAGCCTCCTCTGTATTACTTCTGTATTACTCCGCCCATATAGAGTGACAGAAGATCAATAAACTCACTACAGTTTGACAAATATTGCAGCTGTTGGACAACATAATGTAGTTGAGAATGTAGTTGATTAGATTGCAACTATGCAGTTTATTTATAAGGATAGTGCCTATTTGAAATATGTATAATTTCGTCGGCATCCATCAGCCTGTCATAATGAGCAGAGCAAAGATGGTTGACGTTCCGCCTCAAGATAGTGACAGAGACCGCATAATAAGTTCTTAGAGGAGAAAAACTCAGAGTAATTTCAAATTACATCTGATCAAATCATTATAAAACTGGTAAGTGACATTCTAAGTTGATCTCTCTCTCTTTTGTATGTTGTAGTGCTGTATTTATACCATAGTAATCTGGTAGTGTTTGCTTTGCTTTGGCTTTTTTGGGGTTTATAATTGCGATATCCCGATTGCAACAGAGAAGTACTGGGAAATGTCTCTAGACTGATGGCATTTCATGCTGTTCAGCCTTATAATCTTAAAATATCAGCAAAATCACCTGTTTTGTCATCACTTTAGACATTACGCTATAATCATTCAAATACTAGCTCCAAAGTGACGTTGGTGAGTTAGCAATGGTTTCTGCTGTTCTGACGTCAGCTGCAGATGTGAATAAATGGAGGAAGAAAGTAGTTCCTAATACAAAAGGATTTTTAGACTCTCCGTGTTTGATTTTATTTTTTATACACACGATTGTGCCGTCGAACTGTTGTATAAACGCAATATCACACGAGTAGCAGTGCGAAATGGCTGTATATCGTCAATGGTGGGACACTAAGACACTCAACCTGTGGCCTCGTGCCAATGCACGCCTCCCACCAGTGCCAATGTACAGCCATATCGCACTGCTATGAGTGTGTTATAGCTCATTTATATATAGTCAAGCCCAAAATTATTCATACCCCTGGCAAATTCAGACTTAAACGTTTTATTCATAAAAGCTGAGAATTTTTTTTTCCCGCAATAATAACTCTTTTACACCAACTTATGATGTTCCACTAAGTGGTACAATACAGTACGGGTCGGTATGGGTCACCTTTATCAGGCCTGCGTTTTCACTGCCAAAAGGGTACAAATGGTACCCTTTTAGTAGGTGTGGTGTACGACAGAAAGTTTCAGTCTACGTCATTCTCGCTTGAAGAAATGTCAAAGTAAAGCTATACAGGTCGTTCACACATCATATGAGAAGCACTTCTCACAAAACAGATGCTTCGTACTCATAAATACTTGTGTATAAATGTTCATTACTAACCTTTCTATGAACATGATTTGATTATAACTGCAGATAAATGATAATGCGAAATAGCCTACTGTAACGTCTGCAATTATATAAAATAAATAAATAAATGCAACATATATGAACACATACAGACCCTTACAGTCTCTGATATGTTACCAATTACAGAAAAACTACACACAGCATACATTTTAGTCCTTATTTGGGTTCAAAAACAACACGCAACATATAGCCCAGTCAGTGCAAACCTCTCATCTGTATCTTTAATCTTCGCCAGCACATGTAACCTCTTGTTAAAAAGTCATTCCGAGTTCATAATAATCCAAAAGGCGATGATAATAGTTAAACATGGCAGTTTGTTCATGTTTTAGGTTGCTGAAAGAATCGTTTGCTCCTTTTTTTCACACGTCACTTTCGTGTTTGTCCGTTTCTGAAAGGATTTCAGAAGCACTTCAGTAATCACGCACACATTATTATCATCAGCTCAAGAAGTTTGTTATTTCAAACTGTAAGAAGAACATTGAGATGCATATGTTATTAAAATGTATGTTATTAAATAATATTTACAAAGTTCTATATTCACTGATGCAAATTTACTACTAGTAATAATTCCTTACGTTTATATAGCGCTTTTCTGGACACTCTTTATACATTGGGGGGAATCTCCTCATCCACCACCAGTGTGCAGCATCCACCTGGTGACGCAACGGCAGCCATATTGCGCCAGATCGCACACCACACACCAGCAGATTGGTGGAGAAAAGACAGAGTGATGAGTCAATGGAAACCATGGAAATGGTTAGGAGGCCATGGTAGACAGAGGCCAGTGGCCAGGATGCCAAGGTTAAACCCCTACTCTTTTTCGAAGGACATCCCGGGATTTTTAACCACCACAGAGAGTCAGGACCTCGGTTTAATGTCTCATCGATGGGGAGCAGTATAGAGTCCTCATAAATATACTGGGGCGTTAGGACCCACACAGACAGCAGGTTGAGCGCCCTCTGCTGGTCTCACTAACACCACTTCCGGCAGCAACCAGCTTCAGTGTGCGACCATGTGAGAGTTGCAGAGAGCTAGATGCTGGCAACCAACTAACCAAAAACACTTTTATCCTGCTATATTTAAATTAGAACATTATATGAACTCCATTAAGGACAATACTATTAAAAAAAAGCCATGTACACCTTGACCATTTTCCTTTGAATTCTGTTCTCAGGGATGTGATTTCCGTATTTTCCGACAGGCCCAGTTCTTGCCAACCACAGATGGGTGGGCTGACAGAAATCCCAGGTGGGCAATTTTTGGGGGTGGGCTTAGGATACACTGTAAAATTCTAATAATTGAATGTTGGAATAGCATAATAATGTTCTTGTTTGGGCTTGTTTAAGAAGACATTATATTCATAAGTCACTATAAGCGCAAACATGTTTTTTTAATGAAGGGTTATTTTTCAATCCAGTCAACATTCAGAATGAATAATGACTGAAGTAATAAGCACAAATTCAGGCATTATTATAGTCTTTTTAAAGTTAGAATGAAGATTGTGTAAAAATTAAATATGCAATTAATAAGATCAAGAGAGAAATTGAGTATGCCTGTATTCACAGTGTGAGTGTTCTGTGGGAGAATAAACATTTACTGAATGTCAGTGGCAGTAGACTATATCTGCGCTCTATATAATGTTAAATATGCAAGAGGGAATCTGATCATGAATGACAAATGTGTTATTTGAAAAAAGTCTATTTCTATGTATGTGTCGTCAAAGACAGAGTGCAAGCATATGTGTCTAACATAATTAATCATTTAATAACTTCGTTCTGAAATTAATCAGAATTATGAACAGTTGTATTCTGATGTGATCACTGTCTTTTGCATTGAGGACCAGGACCAATTTAAAGTCTATTCTAAAGTCCATTACCCCAAGTCTATACAAAATGTAGCATTTACCAACAGTAGGTCTACACAATATAATATTAATATAATTTTTATAGAGAATAATAATAACATTAATATTAAAATAAAATAAGTTTTTTAGCATACACTACCAAGATAATATTGTATGTGTTCAGTATCGAGATAAATATCAAATCATGACTTGAGTGCACTGTTACACTCCTAATACAGTAGAGATTGTAGGAATAGGGAGTAGGAATTGTTTCTGACAAGGCAGCTGGGGGGCATGATAGATTTTTTTGAAGCAATAACAGTACTGTCACTGTTGCTGGTGCCTATAACAGGCTTTATTAAAGGCACCAAAAATCGATGCATTGAACTTGGAATTAGGGATGCTCATACTTTCCCGCCGCTCATTAACCGAATATGAACCGTTCAGATTAATATGAAATTTCTCATCACTCGATCGCGAGACTTGCTTGGCTTCAGTCTGTCCAGGATTACAGAGAAGTAATAATTTAGTTTTTTACATAATAGCCTAGTATTGCATTACTTTGCATACATTTTTTTAAGTTTATAAAGCTATAAAATAAAAGTCTCAGTTTGGTGTGGAGTTATCATATTTATAGGCTATTTTATAAATAGATCTTTTATAAGCACCATTAATAGCCTAACTGTAATTCTCCAAATAAAAAATAGGTAGGCTAATTGGATATTTGTTGATTGTAGGCTACTAAATCATCATAATTGTATATATGTTGATTGTAGGCTACTAAATCATCATAATTGTAATATAATAGTGCTGTGTTGGAGCGAGAGAAAACCCTGACGCAAAGCAGAGCACATTTCAGAAAGTTTTGCTTTTGCGGCTTTTCTCCACTTGTGCAAATAAATGGAGGTGTTTATGACTCGGATCCAGGACAGAGGCATCACCATCAGTGCTGGTTACTTGAAGCAAATATTTCTGGACTTTGTGAATTGCGTGACTCTGTAACAGCTTCTCCGTAATCCTGGACAGACTGAACCCAAGCAAGCCTCGCGAGTGATGAGCACGCAATTACTTACAGACAATCAAAGTGTTTGGTGTTGCGCTATGATTGGTCAGGGATTTCAACGCCCCTTTATCCATTTTTCAACACAGAGCCCGCCTTAGATTGCTTTTATCGAATCTAATCTAATTTTACAAAAGAAAAATCAAATGAAAGTATGTGTATGCTGTCTTTGTGATTGGGTGGGCAAGACAGACGTTTGGGTCACCCCTACCCATGCCTAGAGCTGGCCCTGTTTTCCGAACTCAATGGGACGACCCCTGTAATTTGCGTAAATTTGAAGGTTTTTTTTGAGGAGGGTGGTCTCAGTGAGGTTCATCGTCATCAAAGCAGACAACCTGATGGTTTGTGCCTTCATTGTTCATCATTGTGCACAAGGAGAAGCAGTAACTGCTTCATTCCGGACGTCATTCAGGGATGTAATTGTAGACCTAGGCTACTGTGTGTATAATATGATATGGTCCGGGGGCCGGGGACAATATGCACGATTATGAAATTGCTTTGAATGCGTGCATGGCTGTGCACTTTTTCCGCTCTCACATTTGCATGTCACGACCATGTGTGCTCTATGTACGTTATAAATAAAGCTGCAGAACGCACATTTATTATTATTCTCTGCAAGTCATCTTCGTTTATTCAGTGCTACAGCCTAGCACCTAAAATGTAATACCTGAAACCTTCATAAGTTTAGATGATATTACAAATGTATAAACATAATTTTTTATAATTAATTAAAACTATTAAAAAGCAGGGACTACGCCGAAGGAAAGTGAAAGTGATAAACCTTTTAGCAATGTATGACATTTTTTCAGGGGGGAATGTTAAAGTATATTAGGCTACTTAATTCATCTGGACTTGAGGAAACTTACAGGAAAAATTATATTCTGTGTGGATACAAGAGAACTAAACAGAGTTAGTGGCGCCATCTAGCGGATGTGTGTGTGGATCTGTCCCGAGATTGAGGTATAAAGTATAAACCTATTAAATATTACTTAGGTGACTATTAAACTGCAAAACATTTAAACTGATAAAACAAAAAAATTAACTTTATTTACTTTAGTATTAATCTAAAATTATTTATTCATAAGTGTAAATTAATAAAAATAAAAAACTAGTTTTACTCATTTTGAGACAGAAATGGGTTACGACCTTCATATTTTAAAAGAGGCAAGAAACTATGAAAGTGAAAAAAACTACATTATTTTAAAGTCTTAAACCTGTTTTCAAGAGTTCACACTTAGCTGATGATTGATCCTATTTGCTGGATTTGTTCTTCAGTGTTTGGACTTTAAGTAGTGAAAATTAAACCACACTGAACTGAACTAAACTGAACTTAAACTCTGAAAACTGGACTGACACTGTTTCAATTCACTGCACTCTTCTATGTTAAGCTGCTTTGACATAATCTACATTGTAAAAGCGCTATAGAAATAAAGATGAATTGAATTGAATTGAATTGATTATAAAGCTTGTTTGGCATGCTGTCCTGGGAGAGAGCCCTGAGCTCATAAGATCCTCGAGCCTGGGGCTCCCTCCCGTTTGCAGGGCGAGAGGGGAGTTTGAGCTCAGATAGATCTCGAGAACCCCCCTCCGTTGATTAAGGATTGCTATGAGGATATGCTGCTGGTAGAAATTTGTATATGGTGGTGATTTGGTTTAGTCAATTTACTTATGTCTCATGTTTGGGCTGTGGGAGGAAACCGGACAACCCGGGGGAAACCCACGAGAGCATGGGGAGAGCATGAACTCCACACAGAAATGTCAACTGGCTGGGTAATGAGCCGAAGCAGACATTCTTGCTGTGAGGCAACAGTGCTAGCCACTGGCCCGCCGTGCTGCCCTATAAAGGAAAAAGAGGGGGTGGAAGGGGGATTCTTCAAGACAAAGATGACTAAGGTAAGACATTTTGGTTATTTATACTAAATTAGGAATCGTCTGATTGGTGAATCATATGTTAGCTAATGCGAGACCAGCCGTGTCAATCATAAGCACGTGATCCTCTCGAAATTAGTTTATAAATAAACTTGACTTTGAATGATTTGTCATGATTTAGAGCTAAATTTGGAAATGGACTTATTATTACTATTATTATTTTCTCTCATGTTTTATTATTGTACTCCTTTTTTGTTATTGCCCTTTTATGTTCATTGTTATACAAACTGGAATAATATATGAGATTAATCTGATTTTGTTGTAACTTTCCTATTTTTGAATCAATGCAACCTTATTAAAACAAGATATATATACATAAAACAAAAAAAAACTTTATTTTTATGACATTATGAATGTATTATTTTAAATATAATGTAAAATTGTGATTTTAAATGCTTAATATCTACATTCACATTGTATTGTGACCTTATATTTCTATATTTGTTACACAATTAATATATAAATATAAATTTAATAAAGAATTTTACAGTCCTTATATCTTATCAACATTTCTTATTAACTTTTTAATGCAATCCTAGAAAACCATGCACAAAGATGAAAAACTAGAAACATAAGCTTAATGTAAGCTGTGCCTCCCAAATCAGGACGGGGCGTACTGGCGTCATCTGCGTCTATGAATTTAAAACAAATGGGACGAATTTATATCGCATTTTCAAAGTGAAACCACCTCATATTCACTGATTATAAGTTCAGTATTTATAACACGACGGTCTCTTCTTTACATTTACGTTATAACACATTTAGCTCTGCCTTCTAGTCTGTTGTTGCATATTGACTTCTATTCCGTTTATATTCTAATCATTGTATTTATTTATTTATTTATTCTGTTTAATTGATTGATTTATTTTAGCCTCTTAGAACTGGAAAACGTGATTTGATTTGTGTGTGTGTGCCTAGTGTACAAACGGTTGGTGGTTTAAACGATTATTAAAAAATAAATAAATAAAAAGTTAAATAAAAACATGTATTTGTCTACCAAACATTTCTTTTTCTGTTTTAATATCACCCTGCTAGCTACTCTTTCAACAAATAACAATATAAGAATGATAATTATAATGATGATAATATTAGTAAATAATAACAATAATAATCCTAAATAATTGTTTGTGCATGGGTCAAAATAATTTTATTTTTCCTGAAAATACTAGTTAATGTGCTTGACTCAGATTTACTTTCCACTCAAACATGGTGCAACTGAACTCACTATTTTTACTTTAGTGTTTTACACACATCCTGTGAACGTGAAATGCAGGCTACCTTCAACTGTATTCAGTTGAGATGATCCTTTCATTCAGACTAAATGAGATATTAAGTTTTTGTTTAAAGATTGAAGCACACTGTGAAAAACATACTTAATGTTTTTAAAATTCTCTTTAGTGTTGAAACAAAAACGTTCACAGAAAGCTTATCTCTTTCAAAAATCAGGTTTATGGGGCGTCCGACTGTAATGTGAACAAAATATGAACACAAAACAAATCGTGAATAAAAGACAACAAGCTGACAAAAATATAAATAACAGAATTCAATAGTTATTAATGATGTACTGTAGGCTACCATAATGGGACATTAATATAAAGCAATTACTGTAGGCCAGGTTGACAAATAAATTAAATAAAATTCAAAACAAATTTCTTATAGAACAACATTTACTAATATGTAAAAATACAGGTTTACAAGGTCACAGATGAACCAGATTTATGCTGGTGTCATATCTTGCTCTATAGAGTGTGTGCAAAAATATTTGACTGTAGCTTCATCAGAACAGCTTTTTTCAGGGGGAGTCAGATTTTCACAGCACTAAATTGGGCCCGTGAAAATCTGACTCCCCCAACCTGTGAAACAAATAATTCTGTTTAGATAAAAGATATCTGTTAGATACAAATTTACATAAAATTGTAGTTTTTAATTTATTTAAACAGATAAAAATACCAAATGTATCTGTACATGTATCTACAACAGATGCCTGGACAGAGACTGGAGTCTCACCTGTGATGCAGAAAGTGACTGTTATTTGGACAGTTATGTGGAATAATCGAAGACGCAGGTTAACCTTGGCCTGAAGACAGAGCTATGCAGCTGAGTGGAGAGGGAGGATTGCCATGATTTGAAGACTTTCTTAGAATTGAAAAATAATTCTGGAGCTTGTCAGGCGATTGTCTTTTGCAATGACCTCAAATGTTTTTTTTAATGGAACCATTTTTATTTTGGTACCGCTTCAGTGTTTCGTCTTTCAGCAGTGACATTAACATTACACTGAATTGAACTAAACTGAACTGTGACAACTGAACTTAAGCAGTTTTACTGTAATGTAGAAGTTCATATATGTTAAGCTGTTTTGACACAATTTACATTTTAAAAAGCGCCTTAGAAATAAAAATAAAACAAGTAATGTCTTGGCTAACAGAATTAAACATAATTGTTAAATTATTATTGTTATGTTATTATTTATTACAGATTTATTAGTTATTTATTTAAACATAATGTTTTCCTCAACACATTGGTTCAGCCACACTTGATTATTAACATTTTCAGAGGGAGGTACATGGCAGTTGATCAATGGGCTTTAACTTGCTTATTGGTTTTTGTCACGGTTTATGGGTCTGTGTGTTCTTTCTGTATGTTATGTGTCATGCCACGTGTGTTGTCGTGTGCGAGGGTGTGTGTTTATTTACCTTTTGTTCCTGTTTCACTAGCTATATATATATTCAGTCGGTGGTTACTGCTGGTTATCAGTCCGTTGTTTGTTCTTGTTCCTGTCTGTTTGTCTCTCAGGATTCTCTGCAGTCTGTTCGTCGGATGACGACTTCGTTTGGCCTTTTGGCATTCTTTGTTTTTGGACTTGCTGTTTTCTTTGTCTCATTTTTGTATCCTTTGATACATATATTTTCTGTTCAGTAAATATATATATTACTCGCTATTGGGTCCTCTCTGTCTGGGTTCGTGAAAGTTTTTTTTCTTTTTTACTTTTGTTTGTCTTACAATAATGTCTCTATACATTGCATTCAATATTTATTTGATCCATTTTACAAAAATAATTTATACCTTATAAATATAATAAAAGCTTACCTTTTTAAGTAATCTTTAAAATTATTTTTCTTACCTAAAATAATCAATAATAAAATATGTTATATTTCAAAGGTTTTGTTATCTCTGCAATGTATCATTTGTTGTTACGGTTGCCTCACTGTGTGTGTTTGGAGCTTCATCGCGTAGATTCGCAATTGACATTTTTACCATAAAATACTTCCCTATTCGTTAGTATTTGTCTCTCCTACTTAGGGTGAACAAACCCTTAATACATTTAAACAAACAAATCTACTTTAAAACGTTCTGTCTCTTGAGCATCCGCTTGTAGCTTTAGCCTACTAGCACCGCTGGTCAGCTAAAGCTACTGACTTCTTTCACTTACTGTCTTTGCTCTTTACCCTGTACAATGTCGTTTGTGTGTCGATCCTTGAGTGCAGGAGAAGCATCGGTGGAGGAGTTGGAGCTGGAAGTTGTGGATTTGCAGATTCGCGATCTGGAGATGAAGCGAGCACAGCTCCGGGAACAACGGGCCCTGCTCGATGTATCCCGGGCCGCGGCTCGCTCATCTGAGGTAAGTGTGCGATACAATCTCAACACACCGTCCACCTCAACCCCGTGTGTTTCTCTGTCCAGGCCCAGCGCACCGAGGACGCAGCTCGTCCAGGGGTCGTTCACTCCGGCACCCGGCTACCGTGGCCCCTGGGTGCAGCCGCGTAAGGTGCATACCAGGCCTCGGGGCAGAACGTCTCCTCCTCCTGTGTTCGAGATCCCCACGGAGAACCGCTTCGCCCCCCTCCGCGAGACGGGTCGCGATGTGGCAATCATCGGTGACTCCATCGTTCACCACGTCTGCGCTGCTTCCACTAAAGGTAACAATGTACGCACTCACTGCTTTCCCGGTGCTCGTGTTAAGGATGTTTCTGCTAAGGTGTCCTGCTATCCTGAGCGCTGGCGAGAGCATCGGAGCTGTCGTCCTCCACGTGGGGACGAACGACACCGGGCTGCGGCAGACGGAGATCCTGAAGAGGGACTTCAGGAGCCTGATCGAGACGGTTCGACGCACCTCGCCCGCCACGCAGATCATCGTTTCTGGACCGCTTCCTACCTACCGCCGAGGAAATGATAAGTTCAGTAGACTTTTTGCTCTGAATGAATGGCCATTAACATGGTGTAAAGAACAGAAGTTGCTCTTTGCCAATAACTGGAATCTTTTCTGGGAGCGGCCTAGGTTTTTCCGTGCTGATGGGCTACACCCGAGCAATGCTGGAGCTGAACTCCTGTCGGACAACATCTCCAGGACGCTTCGTTCTATCTGACTAGTAAGTGAAAATTCACATTTTAGCCATATAGACTCTTGCTCATCGCGCTCAAATCACAGTAATGCATACCTGGCTAACCCCATAGAGACTGTGTCTGTTCCTCGTATTATTAGATCAGGAAATAAACTTAATGTGTGCTCTAGAAAAAATCTATTAAGAATCAAACCAGAAAAACTGCAAAAAAGTGGAAATACAAATTTTTTAAAGCTTGGTCTCCTAAACATCAGGTCACTAGCACCGAAAGCACTTATCATAAATGAAATAATAACAGACAACAATCTCAATGCACTCTGTCTCACTGAAAACTGGCTGAAACAAAATGACTATATTAGTTTAAATGAAGCAACTCCTTCAGGATTCTTATATAAGCATGAGGCTCGTCAGACTGGTCGTGGTGGTGGAGTTGCATCAATCTTTAGTGATATTCTAAATGTTAATCAGAGAAACGTACTTATGTTTAACTCTTTTGAAGTATTGGCACTTAATGTTATGCTTCCGGATATTATGAAAAAACCTATATTATCTCTCGCTTTAATCACCATATATAGACCCCCGGGACCCTATGTCAATTTTCTAAAAGAGTTTTCTGATTTTATTTCTGACTTACTAGTTAAAACTGATAAAATACTAATAGTAGGAGACTTTAACATCCACATAGATGACGCTAACAATACATTAGGGCTCGCGTTTACAGATTTACTACCATCACTTTGGATAAAGCAAAACGTTGTTGGTCCAACCCATCGCTTAAAGCATACATTAGATCTAATTTTGTCTCATGGAATTGAGGTCATTGATGTAGACATTATACCACAAAGTGATGATATAACAGACCACTACCTCTTACTATATAAGCTGTGTTTACCTGAAATTAGCAGATCTGCACAGATATATCGCCCTGGTAGAACTATCGTCCCGTCCACTAAAGATGAATTCACAAATAACTTACCTGATCTTTCTCTATTTCTAAATACACCCGCAAACGCAAATGACCTTGATGTAGTAATAGGGTCAATACTAACACACTAAATACTGTGGCACCCATCAAATTAAAAAAGGTTAGAGAGAATAAAACTACAACATGGTATAACAGTCATACTCGCGCTCTCAAAACAGCAACCCGTGCCCTGGAACGTAAGTGGAAAAAAACTAAATTAGAGGTCTTTAGAATTGCGTACAAAGATAGTATGTCCAGCTATAGGAGGGCTCTAAAATCCGCCAGGGCTGAGCACCTCCGCAAACTGATAGAAAATAATCATAACAATCCTAGATTTTTATTCAACACCGTTGCTAAATTAACAAATAATCAGTCATCTTTGGAACAAAATGTCCCACCGCAAATTAGTAGTGATGACTTCATAAATTTCTTTAGTGATAAAATAGAAGGTTTCAGACAGAAAATATAAGATGTTCAACTTTCGGCAACGCCTTATACTTCAGATCCATTAAACATTCCACTGAACCAAAATAATCTACAGTGCTTCAAAAGCATAGAACAGGAAGAACTAGATAAACTTATAAATGCTTCTAAACCAGCTACATGTATGTTAGACCCAATTCCAACTAAATTACTGAAAGAATTGCTATTTGTAATAGGAGAACCTCTTCTTAACCTCATCAACTCTTCTCTATCTTTAGGCCATGTTCCAAATCCTTTCAAGCTAGCTGTTATTAAGCCTATTATTAAGAAACCACAACTGGACCCCAGCAACTTAGCTAATTATAGGCCTATTTCAAATCTTCCATTTATGTCTAAAATACTAGAAAAAGTTGTTTCTGCCCAATTATGCTCCTTTCTGCAGATGAACAATGTTTTTGAAGTGTTTCAGTCAGGTTTCAGGCCTCATCACAGTACAGAAACAGCATTAGTGAAAATAACCAACGATTTACTCTTAGCTGCTGACCAAGGGTGCATCTCGTTATTAGTTTTACTTGATCTCACTGCTGCATTTGACACCATCGACCACAATATCCTCATAGATCGCTTAAATTCTACAGGTATCCAGGGACAGGCTCTACAATGGTTTAAGTCATACTTAACTGACCGTTACCAGTTTGTGAATATAAATGGACAGCTTTCACAGGTCAGGCCAGTACAGTATGGGGTGCCTCAAGGATCAGTTTTAGGCCCTTTGCTGTTCACAATATACATGCTACCCCTAGGAGACATTATAAGAAGACACGGGATCAGCTTTCACTGCTATGCAGATGATACTCAATTAAATTAATTATTTTCTTTATTCTCTATTTCCACCTGGGGATACTCATTCTGAGGTCCCTAGAGACTATGCAGCGCCATTGATGCGATCCAAGACCTGTGAAGAGATGATCCCAAGGTATCCATAATCCTGGACCAGGTCGTATCCCGAGCTGATGCTGTGGTCGTCATGGAGAAATGGAGTGCATGAGACTGATTCCAGAATGACCACTGTGATAAACAAGTCCCCACATTGATCCTGCTGGCCAACCTGACCGCCCACTGGTGCCCTACTCACACCTGCAGCTTCTCCATGATGGACATCCAGCTTCTTCAGCCTCCAGCGCCTAGACTGCAGCTCTGAACAGGAAGTTTGGCCAGATGAAAAATGGTCGTGCCTAACAGAGCCTAGTTACTCTCGAGGTTTTTTTTTCCTTTCACTTCGTCAATTGGTGAAGTTTTGTCTTTTTCCTCGCCACTGGCTTGCTCGGATCGGGACTTGTAAAACTGTGCTTCGGTGGATTTGCTCTGCGGTGTTTGAACTTTCAGCAGTGAAATTTAGACCACACTGAACTAAACTACACTGAACTTCAACTCTGAAATCTGGACTTTACTAGAACTATGTTAATGTACTGTTATTAACTATGTTATGTACTGATTTGACACAATCTACATAGTGAAAAGCGCTATATAAATAAACTTTACTTGACTTGACTTGACTTCGCTGTTGATTAATAATAAAGCGTATTTGGCATGCTGTCCCGGGAGAGAGCCCTGAGCTGAGGATATCCTCGAGCCCGGGGCTCCCTCCCGTTAGAAGGGCGAGAGGGGAGTTTGAGCTCAGGTAGGTCTCGAGAACTCCCCTGCTGTGAACGTACTGAGATATAACTGGCTAAGAGTATGTTGGAGATGCTACTTGGAGTAGTCAATTTACTTATGGTGTATGGTGTCTTTGGACGGTGGGAGGAAACCAGGAAACCTGGGGAAAATCCACGCGAGCATGGGGAGAACATGCAAACTCCGCACAGAAACGCCGACTGGCCCGGTGGGGGGCCGAACCAGCGGCGTTCTTGCTGTGAGGCAACAGTGCTATTCACTGGGCCGCCATGCCACCCAATCAGGAGAAGGGGAGGAGTAGGGGTGGAAGGGGGGATTCTTCAAGATGAAGATAACTGGAGTGGAAATCTCTGGTTACTTATAGTGTGTCGGTAGTTATCTGATTGGTGTATTATATGGAGCTGATGCGGTACCAGCCATGTTCAATCATAAGCACATGATCCTCTCGAAATTAGTTTATAAATAAACCACACTTCAAGAGTTTACACTTAGCTGATGATTGATAATAAAGCGTATTTGGCATGCTGTCCCGGGAGAGAGCCCTGAGCTCAGGATATCCTCGAGCCCGGGGCTCCCTCCCGTTAGAAGGGTGAGAGGGGAGTTTGAGCTCAGGTAGGTCTCGAGAACTCCCCAAAATGCTTTCAGCTCGGGACAGCAGCCGCATATTGAAGAACCCCCCAAAAGGCGAAGATCAATGCTAAATCCAGCTGCTGGATAAAAAATTAAAAGATGGAGACGGATTTGGGCCTGGATTTGGTTTTGGGAGAGCACGTTGTGTGCTGCTGTAGTGGCAGCTCCAATTATGAAAGAATGGCTGGAGAATGATTCGGGGGGGGGGGGGAGCCGGATATGCGTAGTATTTCTTTTAGCTGTTTTTGGAACCAAAAACGAGTTACTGGACGGTTGGCGTCATCAGTAAAAAGTGGGGAGGAAGGGTTGGGGTCTTGGGAGTTCCTAAGCTGTAGGAATGCTAGGAGGGTTTGGAAGGGGTGTGTGGGGGAGGGGAGGTCAAAAATGTAAATAAAGTGGCCGTTGCGAATTTGATCTGTTTTACTCTGCTTGATAAAGAAAGAAATGGTTTCTTTATCCTGTAAAGTTAGATCGGAGATGGTGGGGTGGGTGGTGGGGTTAAATTTGGATGTGGTTGTGATTTCTGAGCATCTGAGGAAGCCGTAAAAGGTAGGGTGAACATTGCGTCGAGGGTGCGAGCTGTGTGGATGGTCTGGTAGCCTTTGCGTAGTGTGTGTATACATTTGAAGAGGATGTTAAGTGTAATGGGTAATCTGGAATCGGGGGGGGTGGGGTGAGATTTCTGAATGCCTTTAATGAGGAGTGTGGTTTGGGAATTAGAAATGGCATCTGAGGGGGATCCGTGAATTAGTTTATGAAAAAATTGGATCCCACTCAAGTAGCTCCTAATGGTGCTGGCTTGTATGTTTTTGGAAAGGTGTAGGTGAGATATGAATGAGGTGATGGTAAGGAGGGAAAAAATCAGGAAAAGGTGCTTGGTACAGTGTATGGAAGTGTTTAAATGCATTCCATGCTGTGAGATATGACTGGAGGGTTCTGGGGGCTACTGCTTGTAAAATAAGGGATAAGGAAATTTGGGTGAGGTTATGTAAAGGCTGATTTATGGCAATATCATTTCTGAATAGGGAGGGACAGGTGTTGGATGAGGGTCCGCTTCTGGAGCCAATAGTTGAAATTTCTGGAAAGAGAAACGAGAGAGTCAGCAATTAACTTTTTTTTGACCATACGAGGCGTCTTAATAGGGGCGGGGAGTGGGAACGCCATTTATTGATGCATTGTACTGTAGCTTTATTATCGCAATGTACGAGGATGCTGGAGGCGGACCATTTGTCTCCCCACAGAATGGCTGCGGCAACTACGGGGTATAACTCGAACAGAGCTGACGAGTGTTGGTTTTGGGGAATTTTGAGCATTTGGGGGGGCCATGGGGAAGCGAATCAATGCCCTTGGTAAAAATCCCCCAAAACCGACGGATGGGGCGGTGTCAGTGAATAGACTGATGTCGATTGGGGATGAAATTAGGTTGCTATAGAAAAAGGAACAGCCGTTCCATTGCTTAAGGAAGGATATCCATAAGCTGAGTTTGTCGCGACTGTGATTGTTAAGAAGAATGGAGTTTTCTAAACCGTGTACTGAAGTGGCGAGCTGGAGGAGGTGAGTGATAAACGGTCGGCCTTGATGGATGATTCGCATGGCAAAATTTAAGTGCCCGAGGATGGAGAGGAGTTCGCGTTTAGTGCATTCTTGTTTCTCTAAGAAAATTAGAGAAAGAGAAATGATGCGATCGATTTTCTCTTTGTGGAGGGATGCTTGGAATTTATCAGAGTCTAAGTTAATGCCCAGAAATCCGATAGAAGTGCTGGGTCCGGAAGTTTTCTCTTCTGCGAGAGGAATTCTGATATCAGCGAAAACTTTTTGTGTGATTTCTAGGTATTTAGCAGGCGGCGAAGACGAGGGGCAGATTATGAGAAAATTGTCTAGTAGGTGGATTAAATACGGGACCCCGTAGTTATTAGATATAATCCAGCATAAGGCTTCTGAAAGCATGTCGATAATTTTGGGGCTACTTCTGCAACCAAAGGTAAGTCGGACTGCAAAGTAGAATTGAGAGCTCCATTGAATGCCAGAAATCGGGGTGAATGGGCATAATTTTGAATGCGGATATAATGTCAATTTTTGCGAGCCAGGCATTGCGGCCGGCTATCTTAACGAGGGAGATAGCTTGATCTATATCGTGGTAGTGAAGCGAAAATTCATCTGGCTGGATGGTGCTATTAATGCTGGGAAAGGCGGAGTTATGTGGAAATGAGAGATCGATAATCAGGCATTTTTTGCCAGAAAATTTGCGAGTAGCGATGCCTATAGGACTGATGCGTGAAACGCTAAACGGAGGAGCGGAGAATGGACCGATCATAAAATTATTGTCGATTTCTTTTTTAATTAACAGATCTACTGTTTCTGGTTCTGTGGTTGCTGATTGTAGATTAGGACAGAAGAAGTTGTAGGAAGGAAGTGCTGAAACGCCAGGGTGGAATCCGTGGGTTAAAACTGAAATGAGAAATTCTGAAAAGTTAGTATCAGGGTGAGCACGTAATTCGTAAGCCAGGTGAGGAACGTTAACAGGAGTTGACAAGTAATTTTTTTTATTTTTTATTGTTGGATTTCCTAACTGGGCAGACGACTCTAGCGTGAGCGCCACCGCAGTAGGTGCAAATGTGCAGGTATTTGCAGGGGTTTTTGTAACACCTGCCAATATTGAAGTTTTGGCAGGTGTCACGGTTTGGGGGAGGAGGGCGGAAAGAAGAAGAGGAGAGAAGTGGAGGTATGTTATAGTTATGGCTGCGGGGGACGTAGCTGGTGGATTTGGTTGCAGGTTGTGAATCGTAAGGAGGAATGATGAAGGGACAGGAGGTAGGAGCAGGTTTGAACTGCGCAGGACAGGTTGCGGCAACCTAAGAATACTCGGTTGTGGAGGTCAGTGTCCAGAGCCCCCCAATAAGGACACTGGCCCCACTGAGTCAGTTGGATGGCGCATTTGGCAGAAAAAAGTTTATGGTAAGTGTAGAAGTGTGTTCCCCCGTAAGAGAGCGGGAGCTCGGCGATGGTAGCAATGTAGTCATTTAGCTCGCTCCTCCTATGAGGGAACACGGAGCAGATAATGTCGGTGTAGCGGGAAAAGGCGATATTAAATTCATACAAAATATGTGACTGAGAACTGGAAGATTGCTTGAGGGTGAGTGTAAACTCGCCGCAATCTACCTGGCGTTCTGCCGTGGGAGGTGTAATGGGTGACAAGAGTGTGATGAGGTCAATGTCGGCACCTGATAGGATCTGGTTTCCTGCGGCGTGGGAGACTTGGGGAGGTTCCAGGGCTGGAGCGTTATGTGGCGGGGGGAGGGGCGTGGCTGTCGAAAGGGTGAATGGGAGGCGTGAGACGGAAGCTGGTGCCGGTATGGTGGCATGCTGGGTAGGGTCTGTGCTGGTGAATGCAGGGGGGAGTGCAGAAGGGGGAAAGAAGGAAGGATGGTTAGGTTGGGTGATTAAAGACTGAAAAGGGATGGAGCATGAAGCAGAGGGTTGGGGAGGGAGGGTAAGAGCTTGGGTTTGGGAGAGGGCTGGAGGAATAGGGTTAGAAGTGGGTAGCTGAAGTAGAGGAGTATGGCGGTGGATGTGGTTTGTTGTCTTTTTTTTCCCTTGTGAAGGATATGGAGTGTGACGGGAGCTGGATTTCCTGGTGGTTTCTCTTGCTGGTGATGTGAGGGAGAAAAAAATATATATTTGTGAGTGTTTTTTATTTGCAAGTCTAATTTTACTGTTTGTGAATATAATTCATATTTGTGGAACTCTAAGATTTATTTGTGGATCTGAATATACTTGGTATTTGTCAATCGCTTCACATTTATTTGTGGATCGTATTATATTTGTTTGGAATTATGAAACAATTCTCTCTCCATATTTGTCCATCTGTGGGGTTTTAAAGATGTCTGCATCACTATATGGGGCATAAGAACAGTATGTGTGTTTGGATATAACTCAGTTTTTTGACCACACTTCGTTATTATTGCTCATTTATTTTCTGGAAATTAAAAACTGAATTTAGAAATAGTTTTGAAACAAATCTTTGCGCTTAACAAACTAAATTAAATATGTAGGCTAATGGATGTCTTCAGTGCAGTGAGTTTCCCCCGTTTCCTTACTCCACGAAAGTAAAGGAGTAAAGTAGAGGTAAAAGTAAAGAGCCCGAATGGAGGAGGCTCGTTCCTTATTCTTGCTGCAGATGGTCTTTTTAACTGTTTTCTCGCTAGTGAAGCTTCAGTTTTTCCACTTACAAAGTCCACCATGTAAATAGCAACTGACTCTTAAAGGGAATGGGAGATAAGAATCTGATTGGTTTAATGCATGTTATGCTCAAAACACACCCATAACTCATTAAGAGAATAAGCACAACCCTGTTAGACCATTTGTCGGGGCGCAGGCTGTATTTTTTCCATCCTTGAAATAGCAAAAGTGGATTCGGACACGGCCTTAATGCTTTTGCGCCATGCGCTTTAGACTTTGCACCTAGATTGTTCAAATAGAGCCCTTAAATTTAGTTGAAACCAGATTAACTTATTAAAATAAGTTTTTTGAATTTTTGTCATTACTTTTTAGACCATGTACTCTTTGTGCTTTAGTTGCATTCTGTATATAAAAGAAATATATTGTTTAATATGTAGTATGTGCACAAATAGGGCATTTTACTTGGTTCTCCTTTACCAGGACAGACTCAGAGAATAAAACAAGTATTGCTGTTTTCACATGCGTTTTATTTCATTAGTAGTTAGCAAGTCAATACAAGATGCATGAACAAGTACAAGTTCTACTAGCACACCACATATCTGAAGTTCAACCCTCTAAAACCAACAATATAATTATCAGAAAAGGATATTTCTTTCAACATTTTAACATTTTCCCGTAAATCACAAGTTTTTCACACTAAATATCTGAAGTTCAACCTTCTAAAAGCAACAATATCATTATTAGAAAAGTACATTTCTTTCAACATTTTACCATTTTCCCCTAAATCACATTATTTTGATTCTACAGTCTATTGTTTTTTTTAATAACTCACATGCTTTTCATTTCATTAGTAGTTAGCAAGTCAATACAAGATGCATGAACAAGTAAGTTCTACTGCCACACTAAATATCTGAAGTTCAACCCTCTAAAATCAACAATATCATTATCAGAAAAGTACATTTCTTTCAACGATTTAACATTTTAACATCGTTTTAACATCTAACATCAATCAGATTTGATAGTTTAGAGATATGTGATATATGTACATTTTTTTATAGTATTGATATATGTGTATTGGGTATTAGGATAACAATTAAAGCTTAAAGAAGCATATGCACATACATTATATATTTAAATCAAAGCATTTATCCAAACTTAGATATTTTCGCACACAAACACTCATCTGACATGCTAAATTTATTATACCAACCACACTGATGGATCAATCAGAAGCTCCTCTGCTTTGAACTTGACATCCAGTTTTTCATCAAATTAAGCCATGTTGCTGGTCTCAGACATCATATCAGGAAGTTCTTGTCTTATTACATCTTCTAGAAGGTTGAAATCACCAACGTCCTCCCATTTCACTTCACTGAGGTGTTTTTCAGAGAAGATCAGAACATCTTAGAGCTGCCAAGTGAAACTCTCCAGCCAAAAGCCAATCATGAACAAAAAAATCAACAGATCAGCATTGCTGATCTGAACATGTTCAGTAGATTAATGTCCTGTGTTCATGATCGTCTGCTGCAGTTGTTCTAAATCATCAGTAGCACACTAATGCTGTGATTATTGGGATTATTAGTGGTTAATGTATTCGTTAACATCCTCCTCTTCTGCAAGTGTCTTCAGGATGTGTTTCTCCAGATTTCCATTCAGTGATTCATAGTTTGATCTCAGTTTATCTGCTAAATCTCAGGCAGTTTTGTTGGAGACACTCTGCTCAGTAATTTTCTTTGAGTTTCCAATGGATGGCAGCTGAATTAGTCCCATGGACATGTTTGTTAAGAAAAACCATACTACTGTTCTGTCTTCTCAGTGTAGACAGGATTGATGGCTCTTCAAATGTACCATTCGTGTTTTGAATGGAATCATCTTCTCATAATTTCCACACATGGTTCTTCAAGTTCTTCTTCTGTGGTTCTTCAAGTGCCAGAGTCAAGGTGGAAAGCATATTTACACTGCATAAATTATTCACTATAATTTCTATAATGTGCTATGGAACCTGCCATATAATAAATGTGTCCACTCCACACCATTTTATTTTTTTAAAACTAAATGTATGTATATGTTTTAGATTGTTCTGTTTTAAAGTGAGTTTTAAAAGGGGGTTTGTGTTTCATCTGTTCTTATGTATATGTTTATTGTTAAAAGTATTTTTCCAAACTCTCAATCGCATGTTGTTTTTCATGATTTCTCCATTCAGCTGGAATCTCACCATGACGCTGAAACTTTCTCTTATAATATTTTTCCAGATCATTCTGGAATCTGCACACAAACCACTTCCAGTAGGGCAGTTCAGAGAGGTCAGGGGTGATGCTCCATGTTGCATAAACTCCTCCTGCGGTTCTGTAGTTTTTGAAGGGAAACCACACTTCTGAAACAAGAAATCTTGTAGTACTTGTCACTGAAGTTGTGCAAAAATCAGCACTGAAATCCTCTGTTTGATAGTAATGGCATCCTTTAATTGCACCCACTCGGTGGAAAGGAACACTGTGATCTTCTTTATGGTTTTCTATGGTGTTTGTACAGATGGCTCCACAGAATGGACACTGAACCCAACAACACTGACATAAGTGGTCACTCAGAAGCTCTTCTGGCCTGAGCTTGACATCCAGTTTTTCATTAAATGTATCCGTGTTGCAGATCTCTAAAGTTATTTTTGGAAGTTCTTGTTTTATCACATCTTCTAGTAGCTTGAAATCATCAACATCATCATGTTTCACTCCACTGAGGTCTTTTTCAGAGAAGATCAGGTAATCTGAAAGCTGCTGCGTGAAGCTCTTCAACCACAAATCAAAATCTCCTCTGTTGAGCTGAACATGTTCTGTAGATTGATGTGCTGCATTCATGATCTTCTGCTGCAGGAGTTCAGTGTTCTCCTTCATCTTGTCACTGACACTGAACTTATCAGTGATGTACTGACTGACTTCATCTGTGATGAAACTCTTGAAATGATCTTGAGGATTATTAATGTAGTTCATGTATTTTCCAAAATCCTCCTTTTCTGCCAGTTTCTTTAGGATGTGTTTCTCCAGATTTGATCTGTTTCCATTCAGTGATTCACAGTTTGATCTCATTTCATCCACTAATTCTCTGGCAGCTTTCTTGTAGACGCTCTGCTCAATGGGCTCTTTGAGTTTCTGACAGATGATCTCACCAAAAATGGCAGCTGATGTTGCTCCATGGATATGTTTCTGGAAAATACTGTAGTACTCCTCTCTCTTCTTCTCAACATATAATTCAGGATCATTGACTTCTCTGAATAGTTTGTGCTGGTCAGTGAAAGTCTTGTTTGCTCTCTTGAAGATGGAAAGAACCAAATCAATGAAGAATTCATTCTTGAACACATATTTCACTGGTTCTTCCTCATGTTGTGTTACTCTTGCCTTGATGTAACCTGTAAGTTGTTGAATGCAGCTGATGTTGTACCCCATCTTTGAAATGTTAAATAGATGAATCTGCTTGTCTGTCTGTTGAGCAACATCCATGACAAATGTTTTTATTTTAGCTTCATCCTCTTTAGACAGAGGACCATATCCAAAGACCTCTTTTAGGGTAGTTTTAAAACTTGACTTTTTCATTACTGCATATTCTGAATAACTCTGCACAGTAAAAATATCATTCTTAATGCAGCAATGATCTACAGGGAACCCTGTATAAATGTCATTGAGGATATCTCTCACATCTCTCATTATGTCAATCTCTTTGATTGGAGGAGTGTTAGTTATGATCTTTTTCACACTCTTTTCCCAAAACACATCAAACTCATTTTTCAGTGTCTCTTCATCATTTGCTTTGTTTTTTAGTGTTAAGGCAAGTTCTTTGCTCTTTTCAAAGAGTGTGTTTTCATGATATGTTTTCTGAGCATCAATCCTTTTCTTCAGGTCTCGCTGCTGAAGAACCTCATTTAGTTTCCTTTTTGTTTCTTTCACAATGTTTTCCTGAACATCTTTGATTTTGATTTCAAAAGATGTTTTCCATTGGATCAATATATAATTATCTTTGTCTTTCTCAAAGAATTCAGACATTGATTTTTGCACTTCTTCACTTGTCTCTTTCAGTTCTCTTTGAAGATCAGCTTCTTCAACCTTCTGAATTTTCTCATTTTCTATTTGGTTGTGCAGTTTGTTCTCTGTTTCCATCATGGTTCTGCGGAGACTCCAGGACCACTTGCTGTATTCAGTCTCCAGTTTCCTGTAAGCTGAAATTTCCAGAGAATTTCTGAAGCTGAAGACAAACTGTTCATTCAGTAAAGCCTCCCAGAGATCTTTAATACGAGCTTTTAAGTCTCTCAGCATAATTCCTTGTGATTTTGATGCTTGAGAAGTAATGGATTTCTTGAGCTCTTGAACATTGTCACAGTAGTTTGGGTTTGGTGGTGCCATTGGTGGACTGCCCTCCCAGAGCTGAGCAAAATACTTT
>CAIGQV010019355.1:4195318-4210030 GCA_903798115.1 Danio jaintianensis
CGCTTTGAAAAATGGTTGCGTTTCATGTGGCTTTTAAAGTAAAGTTTTTACTTTAGTGCAAGAGAGAGAGAGAGGGAACACGATATAACTTTGGGCTACTTCTGTTTATTTGTGGGTTTCTTTTGTGATGAAAATACTAAATTGTTCAAAAAAACAGTTCTTATACCGTTTTCAATGAAGCACCTACATTATCAGGTTTCAGATTATTTGTATGTAATGTTAAAGTCAGCTTCAAATCAAATTTTAGGATGTTTTCTTTTTGCTAAGTCACATTGTTGTTCTTAAGGTGAATGATTAAAATTGTGCAAGTTAATCAACTGAAAAAAATAGTTTGTTGTGATAATCTTCAATGAAAGTCTGACCATTTGCTTCTAATTTTGTTTATTTGTTGGTTTCTTTTGTGATCAAAAGTTCAATCATTCGAAAAGCCTTTCTTATGCCAATTTTGGACGGCTTTTAATTCAGTGTAGCAGAGGCCAGCGTCTCTAGCGACAGCCACTAGAGACCATGGTCTTTAGCCTCCTTGGTAGAGCAACAGACTCCCATGCGGAAAGTCAGCAGTTCGGTCCCAGCTCGGAGCGGGTTGGGTGGTGTAGGACCAGCGGGGTTACATCAGCAACTACATTATCAGATTTCTGATCATGTAATCTTATATTTGTTTTTATATTCCATATAATACATTTGGGATGTGAAAAAAGAGGTATTTGAGATCTGATAAATATGGAACTTACTGTTATCACTTCGATGACATTAGCTGGAGGAACGTCCTGCTGTCGATATATCCTGCAGCACCGACTATTCATGCCAAATGTCAGCAGAAAAAAAATGTTGAAATAAAAACATGCTTATTTTACATTTTTAACGGCCCTAAATTATGCACTTGTACAGAAAAAAGTTTTGGATACATTTTATGTGATGTTATATGTATTTTTATATTATATAATAATATATTTTGTATAGGGGCGTCACGGTGGTGCAGGGGGTAGCACGATCGCCTCACAGTTAGAAGGTCGCTGGTTCGAGCCTCGGCTGGGTCAGTTGGCATTTCTGTGTGGAGTTTGCATGTTCTCCCCGTGTTGGCGTGGGTTTCCTCCGGGTGCTCCGGTTTCCCCCACAAGACCAAAAATATGCGCTGTAGGTGAGTTGGGTAAGCTAAATTGTCCGTAGTGAATGATAGTGTATGGGTGTTTCCCAGTGATGGGTTGCGGCTGGAAGGGCATCCGCTGCGTAAAACATATACTGGATAAGTTGGTGGTTCATTTTGCTGTGGCGACCCCTGATTAATAAAGGGACTAAGCCAAAAAGAAAATGAATGAATGAATATTTTGTATAATAATTCAACCCCCAAATATCAGTGCAACCTCTGGCGCATATGCATTGATTCACCCATTTCCGGCTATGTTTGAATCTATTTTACCTATTGCAAAATAATTATTGTGGTCTGACTTTTAAACTGAACGCTGTACCGACCATTACAACAACAACATGGTAATCAAACCACAAACATTTAGAGCAGGGGTGCCCAAACTCGGTCCTGGAGGGCCGGTGTCCTGCATAGTTTAGCTCCAACTTCTTCAACACACCTGCCTGGGAGTTTCTAGTATACCTATAAAGAGCTTGATTAGCTGGTTCAGGTGTGTTTAATTGGGATTGGAACTAAAATAGGCAGGACACCGGCCCTCAGGACCAAGTTTGGGCAACCCTGATCTAGTTCACGTTCATTAACATATGACTCTTGTGAACCAGCTCTTAGGAGTGAATCAAATACAAACCTCGCAATCAGCGCAGTACTGTGAAATAAATGTTCATAACACAAATTGAATAGTACCGTAATCCGACCAATGAACCAATTATAGGCCCCCTAAAATGAATTTGTAAATGAATTCTATTCAAATCTACACCGCGCATATCAGCGTAATCCGATTCATGAACAAATGATTCTTTTGAATCAGGTGTCTTGATGAATCGTTTATTATAAAAACACGGTTATTGGCCTGTTGACTGTTTGAACTCAGTGAGCGTTAACTGAACCAACAGTATCGGCTCATTTTGTGGAGTCTTTGGAAAATATTTAACTTTACAAAATGAACATAAACTCATATTTAAAATCGACAACCGTCAGTTTTATGACAAGACGTGTCACACTGTTGCGATGTGGTGTATTATTGGCCTCGGAAGTGCGCTGAGGTGAAACAACACACACCTGGACCATCATCAGAAAACCACGAAACCAAAGGCAAACAAGGTAATCTTTTACTTGATCAATGTTGTATCGCTATTCCAGTCTACTTTTTAACAGTATTTAAAGATACCCATCAGCTCCCTGTGTAAACTCTAATGTTTTATTCATTTACTAATTTACTATTACTTTTTATGACAGGAGTGGAGTGTGTTAGTAGTTGTTATTGAAACTGCTGGAGATGATGTTTAACCAAGGAGCAGTTTTTCGTCTGCTTCTCGTGTCGTTTCTGTCCTGAAAGTAGCACGGATATATCTGTTTATTAGGCCAAACTAAAGATGACAGAATTTAATGACGCTTTCTGCTAAAGGACGATACATAAAACTTCATACATCTAAATATTTATTTTCTTTGCAACTTAATAATTTTGTTAGCAAAGTATTTCATTCACAAATGCAAGGTTATGAATATCACCCCTCACTTTTCTTATTTTCAAATAGACATCAAGAATTATATTAAGTCTATCTCTACCTCCTCTAACAAAAAGGCAACTAAGACATTGAATGTATGTTATTTTTTTGATGTTTTTATGTAATCTGCATTGATGGTACTTATACTGTGAATTCCTTGTTATTTTATTTATTTATTTTAATTTTCTTATTTTTGATTTAGTATACTGTGCAATTTATGTCTTTTGGTTGTACTCACTATTGATATGTTGTTTGGCATTATTCCCAACTCCTAGCTCTTTGTTCTTCACAGTTGGTCTTTACACCTGTATTCTTGAACAAATGTTAAAAAAAAAAAACTTCATACATCTAATTATATCAGTAGATTTGGGTGATTTTTTTAAATTTATTTATTTTTTTTCTTTACATGAAATGTTGACAGCTTAAAGGGATAGTTCACCCAAAACTATCTTGTTTCAAACCTTTATAAGTTTCTTTTGTTAAACACAAAATACATTTATTTATTTTGAAGAATGTTGAAAACCTGTAACCACTGACTTTCATTTGTTTTTCCTACTATGGAAATAAATGGTTACAGGTTTTCAGCTTTCTTCATAATGTCTTATTTTGTGTTCAACAGAAGAAAGAAACTCATAAAGGTTTGGAATCATTCGAGGGCGAGGAAATAATGAATACATTTTCAATTTCGGGTTAACTGTATGTTTCCACATGTCTGAATGAAAACTTTGTTATATTTTATTTCAAAATAAATGAAAGAGAGAGATAATTAAGAGAAAAACAATTAGGAGAAATTAAATGGCTCTTTTGAATATAAATATAATGTAATATTTTATGAAATGATTTAAGTCAAGTCAAGTTTATTTCTATAGCGCTTTTCACAATATAGATTGTGTCAAAGCAGCTTAACATAGTTCTAGTAAAGTCCAGATTTCAGAGTTGAAGTTTAGTTTAGTTCAGTGTGGTTTAAATTTCACTGCTGAAAGTTCAAACACTGTAGAGCAAATCCACCGAAGCACAGCTCCACAAGTCCCGATCCGAGCAAGCCAGCGGCGACAGTGGCGAGGAAAAAAAAACTTCACCAATTGACGAAGTGAAGGGAAAAAAACCTCGAGAGAAACTAGGCTCTGTTAGGCACGACCATTTTTCATCTGGCCAAACTTCCTGTTCAGAGCTGCAGTCTAGGCGCTGGAGGCTGAAGAAGCTGGACGTCCATCGTGGAGAAGCTGCAGGTGTGAGTAGGGCACCGGCAGGCGGTCAGGTTGGCCCGCAGGATCAATGTGGGGACTCGTTTAAGCACAATCATCAATGATCATCTCTCGTTACTGAAATGGCTGAAGGTTTGAGAGTGTAATTCGTTATTGTTAGTGATGATCTTTATTATATATTTTTATAGTGAAAAATCATTGTAATAGTGCTTCTAATTCATGAAAAAATAAAATATATTTTAATTTAATTTAATAAAATCTATTGGAGATTTGTTTGCTTATATATATCAGTAGGGTTTGTCACCTTTTGGGGTTCCCTGACACATTTCCGTTGTGGTCTGCAGTGTGTTTCTGTATTTGCATGTATTGTGAGAATTTGCATGTGCTGCTGTCTGACTGATGAAGATGCTTTCTTGATTTGTTTTTGTTTTTCATATGCACGTGTTTTGTTTTATTATTTTTTTTACTTCGAGCATTTGAGCTCTCTCGTCCACTGTTCCTGTGTCTGTGTACTTGTGTGGTAAAGTCTAGAAACGAGTATTTAATGATTAATTAATCACAATTAATCATTTGACAGCACGATATATACTTAATTACTTACCATCCTGTCATTAAAATAATACATATATTTTTTATAGAAATAGGAAAAGAACAATACCTGTCACCAAAAAAATTAAAATATCTATATTTTTTCTCCTTTCCATTTTTGGGTGTATATGACATTCCCGCCAGGTTTCATGAGAGTCGGTGATGTGAAATATAATTCTGTCTGTCAGTCATTGCTGTTACTCTGAGCTCTCTATGCTGGCAGTGAATGGCTGCACATGACAATGCATGAGCATGAAATTCATTTCACACCGCGCTCAGATGCCTGTAATGCGCATGTGAAGCACGTATGACTGTGGTGTTTCACTCTGAAGAGAGCACAGATCACTGTAACTCTCCTGCTCTCAAAACGCACCATTATGCCTGACAGATTCTATTACACGACTCGCAGTCCACAGATGAAGTTGTGCACGAGAGAGAGAGAGAGACGCACATCGACAGTCGCGCTGCGTCCGTCTAGCTTTCAGCACAGTGTTTGTGTATAGTATATTGCTGCAAGATACTGGGCAATACTGACATCACGATATTTAGCACCAATTCAACATTTCGTGATAATGAACATGCACTATTTATATCATGGGCCCTCCAAAATACAGTATATAATTATTTATTATTTAAACTTTCAGAACTTTTTAAAGAATTTTCAGATTTTATATTCTGTATATAAACACCAGATTGTATATACACACCAAAAAAGTGTCATATGAAATGTAATTTATTCTCAGAATAAAAAAAAAAAGTTGATATAATTGCAAATATATATACACTATCGTAGCTTCTTACTGCTAAAATGCAGTGTTAGTTAAAAAAGGAATTGAAAAGATATTAACTTTTATTTATTCAAAATTTGTTGTTAAATATTCAGAAATTAAACATTTTTCTCTAGAGTCAACCAGTAGTGAGTTATGGCGTTAGTTATCTCCTGGTGCCTTTGTGATGTTTTTTCATATGGTGTAATAGCTGCAAACAACTCTGAAATTGTACTTTGCCGTTGCTAGCTACTAGATTGAGCGTCACTTGCAATACTTTTGGTTGACGTTTTAGCAAGACACTCCTCATATGGCCGCCTGTGGTGCTTTTTTAGGTGCTGGTTGTTTTATTTCCTCATGCTGTGGCAACAATTCTGCAACAGCTCTTACAAATTACATGTTTTTGTTCGGTGTCTGTGACTTTGAAACCAAAATAATCCAATATTTTTGGCTTACTGTTTTTCTTTGATATGAATCTGTTAATGCTTCTGAAGCGGCAGATGCCATCATCCCATTCGTCCGCGCTTTCCTATTTGTTTGTTTTATTGTGGGCTTTCCGCATAGTTTGGTTGCGCAGTTCTGATTGGGCAGAACGAAAGTGTGCTTACTCAATTGGCTATTAAGACTGTCACACGCAGACGGCAGTCACGCATTTGTTCTGGGTGGGGGAAATTATATAATACATATATATTTCATATCACAGCCTCTTGCAATTAGCTAATTGCACCGTTTCAAATCGCGATTCGATTTCGATTAATCGCACAGCCCTAATATATGTTAAACACAGTGGTAATTTAATCTTTTAAAAAGTGCACAGTATAAGAAATTAGGGCTGGGCGATATTGCAAAAAAAAAAAAAATCAGGATATCATGTTTCATTTCAATTATTGAATATTTTTTAACAATACATTTAGGAATATTAGGATTTTTTGTTATTTAACCACTTTATTTTAATTAACCAACATTACTAAGGCAAATAGTTTAAATAGTCAAAACCAAAAATATTTAAACAAAAATATCTGGTCTCTTTATAATAAAATAAACATGAGTGTTAAAGAGACTCTTAAACTTGATGAATAAAATGTTACAAAGTGTGTGCAATGGTAAAGCGTAAATACTGAACTATCAAAGCAAACTTTTAGGTAGATCAAAATCTGTAAAGTGTGAATAATAATGATACAGTAAACCTCAAACTCTGTCAACAAAACAAATTATGACAATCAAATCTGAGCTTTCAAGTAAACGAACCAACCATCATTATTCAAATACATACTGCAACATTACAAAGAGTGAATGACTACATTACTCCTATGCTAAAAAATCTTTTAGATGAAGAGCTAGTGGCTGGGATGCACAAGAAAAGAAACCAAAAAGCCACTCTGGTGACATCCTTACGTCCTTTTTTATTTACAATCTCCTCACTGCTGCTATACGGCGCTCATTTTTGCATGTGTTGTTATTCTGACCTGAAGTGACAAGCTCGAGCGTGTGCTTTCCTTCACCATTTCCTATGGCGTCTCTCGTAACTAGGCGACCATCAAGCGTTTTCTCTGAGGATGACAAATGAACAAACCATTGCTGCAGCTCCGATGCAAGTTTATGTAGAAAAGTAAAAAGCTCTGCAGTGTTTGGATGCGCTGTGTTTGTCTGAGGCAATTACCGTTATCACTGAAATGTGTATATTCCATACAAAGTGTGAAGCTGATTGGTTAGTTCTACTTGCATGAATCGCGGTGCGCTCACGGCATTTGAAAAGGTTCAGATGTTTTTCAGCTAGGTGTAACTGGAAAATGCGCAAGCATCACGTGTGCGCCACTTGCACACCATGTGCACGTCAAGTCGCGCGCCTCCGTTGGAAATGACAAACTTACACCCTAAGCTTATTGGCACTGCTTCCAAGGTGCGCGGTCAGCAGCCACATTTTAATAAAACTTATAGCCTTCATACCGAAACTTCATACCAAACTTTTTTTTTTATTTGTTATTGACAATGGGGTTCGGTCAATAAATATCGATACCGATTTTATCGCCCAGCCCTATAAGAAATATAGTTGCCTTTAAATTTAGTTGAATCAAATACATTTTTTCTAGTCATCTCAACTTACATCAATCAAACGGACTGAAAATATTAAGTTAAACTTTGTAACCTGGAAATATTTAGTTAAATGTTATTTTTTCCTGTGATTTTTCAAGATAAATTAATAATCATTTTTCAATTTAGTTGAATCAAACTATCTTTTTTTAGTTATCTCAACATAGAGCAAACAGACTGAAAATATTAAGGTAAACTTTGTAACCTTCAAATATTTAGTTGAAACCTGATTAACTTGTTAAATTAAGTTAAAGTAACCAGTTTTTTGTATTATGTATATAATATAGAGGTGTGAACCTACACTGGTCTCATGGTTCGGTTCGGTTACGATTATCATGCCATCGATTCGGTTCAATTCGATATCACGGTGCATTGACTATGCTTTCCATACACAATTTTATATTTTACTTCACAACACAAGAATTCTTGTCTTAAAATTTGTAAATATATTTATATATTATTTGTAATACAATTTTGTCCTTTTAATAGAAACAGTCAGATATATGAACTGTACCTTCAAAAACTCAAGGACATGCACAGAACAACATGAGCATTTATAGCAAATAAACAAATGTAAATATCCTGCTCGCTTTCTGAGCCCTGTCGAGTGAGTTCTTACACCCCTGTGATTGGTCATGCACTCAGCAGAAAGGGCTGAGATTGGCTCTAACGCTCTGGCGCTGTTCACCGATGAGTGCACTGATAAACGGCAGTGGCGATCACAGCTGATAGACGCGGTGGAGAAAACTCACTCTGCAGACACGCTTGTGTCCGGATCCACAAGTATCGCCGTAACAGCTGAGAGGAGAGGAAAAAGTTACCTCACGTCAACAGGTCAAAAGTCCACAGAGAGAGAGAGAGAAAAATGGAGTTTACTTTTCAGTTTCTCCATAACAGTGAAATGACATGACATGATGCGTTTTTAAGTAGTTGGAGTGTTTTAATTACTCGCGCTTTTCTGCCTCGCCATAGTAAACTACCGCAATATAACGCATGTGTCATTAATGACGTCAGTACATAATAACCGTTTATGATCTAGTATAACAAGAATTAATAATCCAGTCTTCAATTTAGTTGAATCAAACTATCTTTTTTGGTCATCTCAATTCAATTAAGTGAGTTTTTCCTTAAAACAAGGAATAATCTGCCAATGGGGTAATCAAAATATTGTTTTTGACATAAGATTATTTTACGTTTTAAGAAAAAACTGACTTTATTTTGTTTCTTAAAATAAGACGATGTTTTGCTTGTTTACAAAATGCTTCTTGATTTAAGATATTTGGACTAGAAACAAGACAAAATCTAAGTGAGAAAAGCATTTTTTTGCAGTGTACAACTTAAAATATTTAGTTGAATCCTGATTAACTGATTACAATAAGTTAAAGTAGCACACTTTTTTGTTATTTTTTACATTGTAATAAGTCATAAAAACACACACGCAAAAAACTACAGCATGTTTAATGTTATAATGGGTATTTTCACAAAAAAAAAAAGTTAAAAAAAGCTGCACGACTATTATAATAAAAAAAAATATTTTACCTTGTTATTAAACCGCATATTCACACAGAATTACAAAAAAAATGCAGATTTCATAGATATTTATTCTCAGACAGTCTTTTTGTTATACAGTACACTGTAATAAAAATGCTGGGTTCCACTCAATCAATTTATGTTAGGACAACATGAAGAAATTAAGTTAGCTTATTAGTTTTTACAAATTTAAGTGGATTAAACATAAAACAATTAAGTTGTCTAAAAAAACCTCAATAATTGTGTTGTTTCAGCTCATTTTAAATGAGTAGTTTGAACAAACAGCAAACATTTTTTGTGTTTTATGCAATTCAGTTTGCAATTCAAGCTAGATATGAATTTCTTTCTGTAGTTTCTCCGTTTGTCTGCATATTTCTGTCAGTTCTCAGTGAGTTCTCAAGTGATTTTGTTTTTAAATGTTTTCATTGTTTTCTTGTGATTAATTTATTTTTTTAAAGCTGATTTTAAGAGTTCACACTTAGCTGATGATTGATTATAAAGCTCGTTTGGCATGCTGTCCCGGGAGAGAGCCCTGAGCTCATAAGATCCTCGAGCCCGGGGCTCCCTCCCGTTTGCAAGGCGAGAGGGGAGTTTGAGCTCAGGTAGATCTCGAGAACTCCCCTGCTGTAGTAGCTAATGAACAGATAGTGATTGCTCTTAAGAGATAACTACTTACTTGAAGCTGTCTAGGGCTGTGACGGTCACCGAGACAACCGCGTCACCGCGGTGGTCATTTGCCACCGCGGTTGTGCATGCCACCGGCGGTAGTACGTGACGTCACACACTGAAATTTCCGTTATGTTGCAACGTATTGCATTTCTGTTAGAATATAACGTTAGGCGCGATTCAGCAAGTTCAAGTTTAGCCATGAATCTCGTTGGAAAACCAAATGTTACATCGCCAATCTGGGAACATTTTGGATTCGTGCTGAACGAGAAAGGTGCACCAATAAAAAAAAGAAGCTATTTGTAGGGTTTGTTAAAAAAAAAAGTGTTAAATGGGCAAACACGTCGAATCTCCACAGCCATCTCCGGTCATGTCACCCAGCCACGTATAATCAACTCCTGTCTTCTGAACGCAAACGCGCAGCTTGTCAGCCATGTATCGCAGAGGCTTTTCCAAAAATGGCCAGATAAAAAAGAGAAAGTGATAAATAGAATATTTATTCACTTATTTATTACTTTGCATTACTGCCCAAGTTATACTGACTTAGTCCAGTAATATACTTTTTATAGTAGTAATAATAATATGAAGTTTCGCTATTACTGATTTTATCAGTGAAGGTTATGCAACGACACCGTTTATTAACGCAGACGAAGCATGGCTTCAGCGCCAGACGAGTGGTTTAAATGATATTTTATTCTCCTTATTTCCGTTTTATTTCAAACAACGTGAATGTTTAAAGTTTTAGGTAAAGAAGTCAAACTATGCCCACACATGCAAGCTAACCCACTTTCACTTCCCACTACCGGTAAATAAATCATAACCGAGTCATCACGCTTCATTACCCAACCAATATCAGTGTTATAAAAAAAGTTAAATGTTACAATTCAATGTCATTAAAAAAAAGTAGTAGCTAAATGTGTTACTTAGTTACATTTTTGGGCATTAGTGTAGCAAAACAGAGAGCCTGTCTAGATTATCATTCAGCCTACCTACCGCGGCAAATCTACTTACTCAATGCACTATATACCTATTTCATTTATAACACTGTAAACATGACTTCGCAGGCCGATCATCTTTAAACTCAAAAGGTATTTATCAAGTGTCCTAACTTGAGAATGCTGCTGCATAATGGGATGTTTCTTTTCACAACTATAAAACTGCGCTTTAGCCATGTCAAAATGAAAGCAAACATTAAAAAGGGTTTTGCGTTTTGTCAATTTCATAGCTTAGTTTTAATAATATTAATAATAATAAATTATAATATTAATTATATTGTAGACTACTGTAGGACTGTTCAGTGTCCAACTAAACATTTTTAGTAGGGTACTCTAATATTAATCCCCTACTAAAAAACTAATGTGAAAATGACTGGCAGTTGCGTCTCTGCTAACATTAATTTAACGGCAAATTTCTTTAGCGTTTTTTTTTTCCCTTTAGAGCTCAAAAGAGTTGTGTTTAAAGAATTAGTTAACCAAAACATGAAATGAATTAGACTGCCCGCCTTCATGTCATCCTAGTGCAGTTTTCTCCCGTGTGAGTTTAGAGTGTGCCTCCGCCGCCGCGTGCGCGTTTTAAAGGCTATATACAGGCGCACCCTGACCTGACGCGGGGACCAGATCTCTGGACTATTGCTTTAATTTCACAATTTTCATAATTTAATTGCTTTTTCATATTATAAAACATCTAAATTTGTGTTCTGAAGCTTGGAATGACAGAAGTGTTAGTAATTAATGACAGAAAGAATTTTCACTTTTGAGTGAACTTCTGTCACAGATTATTTTACAGCATAATTGACCCAACCCCCCACCACCACCGCCGCAACACCGGCGGTTGTTGGTGACTTCCCACCGCGGTAGTAAAAAATTGCTAGAGCTGTCTATGGGGCCGATTTGGATTAGTCAATTAACTTAAGTTGCATGTTTTTGGATAGTGGGAGGAAACCGGGGAAACCAGGGGAAACCCACTTGAGCACGGGGAGAACGTGTAAACTCCGCACAGAAACGTAGACTGGCTTGGTAAGGACTAGAACCAGTGACGTTCTTGCTGTAAGGCTACAGTGCTAACCACTGGGCCACCGTGTCACCCATCTAGGAAAGGAGGAGGACTAGGGCTGGAAGGGGGGATTCTTCAAAACGAAGATGGCTGTTATATGGAACTTAGGGTGTTTTTAGTGGCTTAGGAATCGTCTGATTGGTGATTCATAAATTGGATAATGCGGGACCAGCCGCAAGCAATCATAAGCACATGATCCTCTCGAAATTACTTTATAAATAAACTTCACTTAATAATCAAGTCTTCAGTGTTTTACATGATCTGCTGCTCAAAAACAGTTTCTATTTTAAAGATCTTTAATCTCAGACAGCCATACTTTTTTGCAACACCATAGATTCTGTTTTATGCCTGAGTTTGCAATTCAGGTTAGATGTGATTCTTACTGTATTTTACTCCATTCTCAGACCACAGAAACCAGCATTTGTTTGAAATCTTTCCTCTGTTGTGACCTGAGCTCAGAAAAAAAAATCTCCTGCTCGATGTGGGAAACTTTAGCGTCCAGGTATTGTTTGAGCGGCGTTCCGACAGGTGCTGTTGAATATTCATCCGCTGAAAGGTTTTCCTGGCCGTAATCAAGCTCAATATGCTCTAGCGCTGCGTCTGTCAATCACAGACGCCCCAAATGAGCCGCGCCGCTCGACGGTCATGAAAATTCATAAAACGCCCAGACTCTTCCTCACCCCAATCCAGTGAAGGGCAGAGGGGATTTGTGTGTGTGTGTGTGTGTGTAGATTCTCCTGGTTTCCGAGAGGTCATGCTAGTATTTCCTACAGGATTTGCTTTGCAGGAGCAGATCTTGATAAAGTCATGGCTAAACCTTCACTGTACAAATATGTTACTTAACAGTTGTAGGATTGCATTTTTTTTTTAGCATAAATTGCCTGTGCACTTTAAAAAATGTACATTATTGAACACTTGCCTACACTTGTGTTGTTCTGTTTATGTCCTAAACCAAATATTGTCTGCACTGGAAAAAATGATTCATTGAATTTACTAAATTTTGTTAAAGGTAAGTGGTTGCAAACATTTTATAAGGGCTAAATTTAAGCAACAAAATAATTCAGTAATGTTCAACTTCATTTGTTTGTTTAAATTCAGCCCATATAAATTGTTTGCAACCACTTAATAAAATAGTAAATCCAATTAAGATTTTTTTTTTCAGTCTGGATTGGCTATGTAAATTATGGTTTAGAAACTGGGTAATGATTTTCCAATACGTTGTTATACTTTATTGCAACAGTACTTACTGTTATTTACAAGTATATTTCCCTATATGAAGCGTTCAGATGCAAAAAACCTCCAACACTGTTAAAAATGCAGAGTTATCTCTACACCAATCGGTTAAGTTAACTTAAAGGTGCTGTAAGTTTTTGACTCTTCTAAAGCATAAAAATATAATATGTTTGCAGATATTTAAGAAACATGCTAAGTGAACATTCTTGTTTATCTGAAAAACAATGCTGAAGTCAGATATTCTGCTTTGAAAATGTGCGTTACGTGCTGGAACGGCTGTCTTTGTTTTGGTCATTTAACCCACCCAATGCCAGTTTAGCCAATTATATTTCAACACCCCTGCTTGCCTTGGTGGAAAACTGCGTATTTGATTCATTCAGTTAGAAAGGCCTAGTATTTATTTTTCCTGCTATAAATATAAAATATAAATGGTTACAGGTTTCCAGCATTCTTCAAAATATATTATCTAGTGTTCATCAGAAGAAAGACACTCATAGGTTTGGAAAAAGTGAAGAGAGAGTTAACATTTTCAACAGGGTATAATAAATTATCTTATAGGTATTTTGACCAAAACTTCACAGAAATATTCTGGAGACACAAAAGACTTATTTTACATCTTGTAAATAGGGCAAAATATGAGCCCTTAATGCAATTTATACATGTAAACAAACAATAACATTTAATTTTACACTCAAAACATAATTGTTGCTGCGTGTTCAAACTAATTATTTAAAATGAGCTGAAACAACACAATTATTGAGACTGTTTGCGACAACTTAATTATTTTATGTTTAGTCCATTTAAATTTGTTATGTTAACTTAATCGATTCATGTCGGGACAACATGAATAAATTGTGTGGAACAGTTTTTGCAGTGTAATTTTTTTTTGTTAAAGTTAGGCTTTTAGATTGCATTATTAAACCTTGATCTCTGGTTATGACTTACTGTATTAAATACAGTACAAACACAGAGGCAAAACACATACAACAAAGGCAAAACACATACTGTCTAGAATTCAAATTAGTTATTATTAATTAAACATTTATGCAAGTCTTGAATAAAATCAATGTCAAATTTGCAGTTAAAAAAATGCCTTTTCATTATGTTGCTTGACTAGGATATCATGTAATCTTAGGTTTGTGTGTGCAGTTGTGCTCATACAGTATATTTATGTATTTATTTTCTTTTTCAAATGAATATCACACAGACAGACTTCACAAGCCTCAACTGTTGCGACCTTGTTACTGTCAATTAATGATTAATTCTTGCTGAAAGAATGCTTCATAATTGAATGTTTTAAATGTTTTTAAGGGCAAGTAAAACTTTTTTTTTTTTAAGATTTACTTTACAGAGATTTAATCACAGATACAGCAAAAGTGCATGTTTTTAAGTGTTTATACAATACAGAGTTTTCAGAATCTGAGATCAAACATGAGACATTATTAACGGAAATTATCTACTTTTAAAAACTAGCCTAGAGCACCATCTGCTGTTTAAAAACTGGCCTAGAGCATTGTCTGCTGTTATAAACTAGCCTAGAGCATTGTCTGCTGTTATAAACTTGTCATGTTCACCAGCGATCAAGGACTTCAGAGATCGCTGGTGAACTACAATTCATCATGAACTACAAATCATCACGAACTACAATTCCCTTCATTCCGTCACACATACACCGGTTTTCACTTCCACTGATCACACACGCAGCTGCATCCCATCACTATTGATTGTTTGGACTATTTATACACCTTGCACCCGTTTTGTCATGGCTTAGTCGTTTGTTGTTTTTGCATGGTATTGTTTGGTCTGGTATGTTATGCTTATGTTATGTCACAGTACCCGATCATAGTTTGTTGTTTTGTTACTTTGTTTTCTTGGATGTCCTGTTTTTTTTTCGATTATACACTGATTATCTACCATTAAATGCACTTGGA
>CAIGQV010019355.1:4233935-4243973 GCA_903798115.1 Danio jaintianensis
TGTGTGTGTGTGTGTGTGTGTGTGTGTGTGTGTGTGTGTGTGCGAGTTATGTGTGTAATTATATGGCCTTTTTTTTTTTTTTTTTACTTTTGCTAAAATGGATGTGGTGGAAAGTCTTTAACATCTTTGTTGTTTGTATGTCTTTGTTAATTATGGAAAACATTAATTCACCAGACATGAGCGTTATTGAGCATGTCTGGGGTAAGATGAAGGAGGAGGCATTGAAGATGAATCCAAAGAATCTTGATTAACTCTGGGAATCCTGCAAGAACGCTTTCTTTGCCATTCCAGATGACTTTATTAATAAGTGATTTGAGTCATTGCAGAGATGTGTGGATGCAGTCCTCCAAGCTCATGGGAGTCAAACACAATATTTATTCTGTTTCCACTGCACCATGACTTTATATTCTATACTGTACATTATTTCTGTTCAGTGACAAGACTTTTGTCTAAGCAAAGTCAGACCTTACTGTCCTAATGAAATAATTAAAAATCAAGGCATGAACATATTTTATTTTGGTAAAATAAGCGTAATCTAGAGGCCTTTGCCTTTTATATAAGCCACTTCTGATACCAAATCATCAATTGAATTGAGAGAGAGAGTATATAGAGAGAGAGGAAACCCCACAGTGTTTCCTCTGTCAGTGTGTCAATGATGCATGGCAGGTTTTCTCTCGCCGTATGCTGAGCTGAGTGTGTTTGTGTGATTCACCCTCAGACCACACACACCCAGCAGGACTCCAGAGACTGCAACCCCACATAAAAATCACATATGAAGCCCCTAGCGCTCCGTTATCAAGCCATAAAACGTACTTTATGCAGCATATTGCTCGGTAATTTCCTAAAAGTCATGAGGGAAGGAGGTTCGCAGCTCCTCCTGAACTCCGCGAATTCACATGCGTCGTCCCACGATGCACCACGCATCTTTTTTCGGATTGCGCCTGAAGGGGAGAGTGACCTAGCTGGTCAGATATGATCTCGTGGGGAAGATTGCATCTCCGTCTCCACATTAAAAAACACCCGAGAATGAGACGCTCCTTCACATTTGCTCTCCTTCACGTCAATCCAGACCTGAAGGACTCGCTTTCTTTTCAGAATATAAATCAGTCCCTCCAGGATTTTGCAGGTGATTTTCTTTAACAAATTTGTGGCCTAAATTGACTAATTTTTGTGGCAGATTTTCTTAAAATAAACAGCAATGTTTGCGATTTCACTGCAAAAATGCTTTTCTTATTTAGATTTTTTTTTGTCCTGTTTCTAGTCTAATTTCAAGTCCAAGTTTCTACTTCTAGTTCCAAGTTTCTTGTCCATTTCTTGTCCATTTTGCTGAAGACTTTTTTCATGTTTGCAGCCTAAAATGACAGATTTTTGTGGTGGATTTTCTCAAAAATATGCAGGAGTGTTTGCGATTTCACTTCAAAAAATCCTTTTCTTATTTAGATTTTTTTTTAAATCTTGTTTCTAGTTCAATTTCAAGTCCAAGTTTCTACTTCTAGTTCCAAGTTTCTAGTCTATTTCGCTGCAGATTTTTTTTTTTTTATATATTTGCATTCTAAAATGACAAATAATATATTTATTTGTCTTGTTCAAGTCCATTTCCCTGAAGATTGTCTCATATTTGTGGCCTTAAGTGGAGTAATTTTGGTGGTGGATTTTCTCAAAAATATGCAGCAATGTTTGCAATTTTACTGCAAAAAATGCTTTTCTTACTTAGATTTTTTTTTTGTCTTGTTTCTAGTTCAAGTACAAGCTCCTAGTTCTAGTTACAAGTTTCTAGTCCATTTTGCTGAAAATGTTCTCATATTTGCGGATTTATGTGGTGAATTTTCTCAAAATAAGCAGCAATGTTTGCGATTTTACTGCAAAAAAATGTTTTGTTTTTTTTACTTAGATTTATTTGTCTTGTTCAAGTATGTCCAAGTACAAGTCCATTTTGATGAAGATTTTTCTTTTATTTGTAGCCTAAAATGACCGATTTATATGGTAGATTTTCTCAAAATATGCAGCAATGTTTGCGATCTTACTGCAAAAATGTTTTCTTACGATTTCTTATGATTTTAAGTACATTTTAAGCAAGTTTTTCTTTGAAACAAGTAGAATTATATACCAGTGGGGTAAGTAAAATTAACTTGTTTTTAGATTATTTAGCTTACCTGGTAGATTATTTAGCTTGTTTTAAGGAGAAACTCACCTATTTCAAAAAACAGCCATGAAAATCATAGGAATAAAACAATACGAGCCCATACAGACTCTATATGAACAGGCGGTCATGAGAAGAGCAATAAATATTAGTGCTGATTCCAAACATCCTCTTTTCAGTGAATATCAGCTGTTACCATCAGGAAAAAGACTGAGAATGGCAATGTGTAAAACCAACAGATTGAAGCTTTCGTTTGTTCCTACCTCGATAAAACTGTTGAACTCTACCAAGAACAATGCACCTGTAGTATATTAGTACCTGACTGTGTTCTGTGTCTTATATATTTCATATTTATATTTCACATTTAGTCATTTAGCTGACGCTTTTATCCAAAGCGACTTACAATTGAGGTTCACAAAAGAAGCAATCAGTACAAGAGGAAACAAAGCATACATAAGTGAAATCAGACTAGTCTTGAGTAGGTAAAACACAATATACGAGCTAAGTGCAGTCAAGGTTTTTTTTATTATTATTATTTTATTTTTTATTTTTTATTAGTGGGTCAGGTGTAGACGGAAGAGATGAGTTTTAAGGCGATTTTTAAAGATGGACACAGAGTCTGCCAAACGTGTTGTAAGAGGCAGATCGTTCCACCACTGTGGGACCGATTCCGAGAAGGTGCGAGAGAGTTTTATATATTTATATATGGTCTTATTTTGTAAACAATGTATGTTCTTAATTGTTTTGTTTGTTTTATTTATTTTATTGTCTGCTTAGAGCAGCGTTGTAGCACTTTTTTTTGCCCAAGACAAATTTCACCTCAACAAACAACTAAAGTTTATCCTATCCTATTTTTGACTTTTTCTTTTTCTGAAAACAAGACAAATAATTTGACTTGTCTATAAAAGGCTTCTTGATTTAGGAATGTTTAGATATGTGGACTAGAAACAAGACAAAAAGAAGAAAATTCGTTTTTGGAGTCTTAGAGAAATTGGTGCATAAAAAAAAAACAAATAAATAAAAGAAAGAAAGAAAATGAGCAGTACAGAACAAATAATGTGATTTTTCAACCAACATTTGGAAACAGTGTATTATTTGAGTCCTTTATTACAAAAAGACACACTAATGATCTGTAGGTGTTCGGTTTGGGTGGCAGAATCAACAAAGAATCAAAAGATATAAGAAGTAAACAACACTTTCCATTTTTGGCATCTCCATGTCTGAGTAAGTTACCATGGTAAACAGCTGCTGATGATGACAGTATACTCGACTCAAAGTATTACAGCATGAAAAAGAGAAGTTCTGAGCAGCGAGAACGCAAAGCAAAATATCCTGAATGTCGAGAAAGTGTTCTTCTTTGCCCTTTACCGTTCCGATCTGAAGGTGTCAGCCCACCGTTAATGTCCCATAATCCCCCAGTTCCTCAATAACGGCACCAGCGATTGGTGCTGTAAATCACCACTGATCCAGGGTCAGTCATCTGAGGTGATTGTGTTGGCTCTCCACAGGCCTTGACGGAGATCTCATGAAAATCATTTTGAGATCCTCCTCTTTTCTCTTCAATATATGAGAAGGTCGTGAAACGGCGAGGCCTGTAAAATGAGCAAGCGCCTATGACAAATGAAATTCACCCAATGATGGGAATGTCAAAGAGACTGCGGGAGGAATCGTTAACCTATCGCCAGAGAGGTTTTCAAAGGCTCGATGAGAGGCTTAAAGTGACAGCGCACCTGAAATTAAATCATGCCATCATCTAAATCATGTCACATATATCTGAGCCTCTTGTCATGTTTGACGATGAAGAGGTAAGACGACTTAAATCTCATCCGATTAGATTTTTTTCTAAATAAATTGATCATTTTATTCAGCAAAGATGCAGTAAATTGCTTGGAATTTGACAGTAAGGACATTTAAAATGTCCTATAAATATACATTTATAATGTCCTATGGGCTTTTTTCCCACAGTTGTCATGCAGAATTTGAGCAACCAGATGTGTCGTGATATTATTGCAACAAACATTCAGCCAAAGCCCACTTGAAATAAGTCTCTATTTGCAGAATCAATTGCTCACAAAGAGAAACTTTGAAATATTGTAAAACTTTACCTCATCATTTTTTTATTTAATATTTTCCCCTAACGTGAATTTTTGGACTATTATTTTGGAGTGCCCTCTAGTGTATTTGTCATGTGAAATGTACAACAAAATGTACCCTAAGTAACGTATTTTAGATTTGCTAAAATAGTAAACAGCGCCCTCTACTGGATTTGTCATCTAAAATGTATGACAACAACAATTTTACGAATTTCGGATTCGCAAAAATGTAAGCAGCGCCATCTAGTGTATTTGTCATGTGAAATGTACAACTAAATGTACCCTAAGTAGCGTATTTCAGATTCGCTAAAAATTTAAACAGCGCCCTCTACTGGTCATATAAAACGTACAACAAAACTTACCCTAAGTAATGAATTTTAGATTCGCAAAAATGTAAGCAGCTAACTCTAGTGGATTTTACATCTGAAACGTAAAACAAAATGTATCCATAGTAAAAATGTAAACAGCACCCTCTAGTGGATTTATCATCTGAAACGTACAACAAAACGTACCCTAAGTAACATATTTCAGATTCACAAAAATGTAAACAGCGCCATCTAGTGTATTTGTCATGTGAAATGTACAACAAAATGTACCTTAAGTGACGAATTTCAGATTGGCGAAAATGTAAACAGCACCCTCTAGTGGATTTGTTCTCTGAAACATACAACAAAACCTACCCTAAGTAACGTATTTCAGATCTGCAAAAATGTAAACAGAGCCCTCTGCTGTACTTGTCATGTGAAATGTACAACTAAATGTACCCTAAGTAACATATTTTAGATTCACAAAAAATTTAAACAGCGCCGTCTTCTGGTTATGTAAAACGTACAACAAAACGTACCCTAAGTAATGAATTTCAGATTCGCGAAAATGTAAACATTGCACTCTAGTAGATTTTACATCTGAAACGTATAGCAAAATGTATCCTAAGTAACATATATCAAATCTGCAAAATGTAAACAGCACCCTCTAGTAGATTTGTCCTCTGAAACATACAACAAAATGAACCCTAAGTAACGTATTTCAGATTCGCAAAAATGTAAACAGCGCCCTCTAGTAGATTTGTCCTCTGAAACATACAACAAAACGAACCCTAAGTAACGTATTTCAGATTCGCAAAAATGTAAACAGCACCTCTAGTAGATTTGTCCTCCTGAAACGTACAACAAAACGTACCCCTAGTAACACATTTCACATTCGCAAAAATGTAAATAGTGCCATCTAGTGGATTTGTCATCTGAAACGTAAACAAATACCCTAATAACGAATTTCAGATTCGCAAAAATGTAAACAGTGCCCCTCTGGTGTATTTGTCATCTGAAACACACAACAAAATGTACCCTTAGTAACGTATTTCATATTCACTGAGATGTAAACGTTGCCCTCTAGTGGATTTGTCATCTGAAACATACAACAATACGTACCCTAAGTAACACATTTCATATTCGCCAAAATGTAAATAGCGCCATCTAGTGGATTTGTCCTCTGAAACGTAAAAAAATACATACCCTAATAACGAATTTCAGATTCGCAAAAATGTAAACAGCGCTTTCTAGTAGATTTGTCCTCTGAAATGTAAAAAAATACATACCCTAAGTAACGAATTTTAGATTCGCAAAAATTGTAAAAAGAGCCCTCTAGTGGATTTGCTATTGAAACGTACAACAAAACACACCCTAAGTAACGCATTTCAGATTCGCAAAAAATGAAAAAAAAACAACAACAACAGCGCCCTCTAGTGTATTTGTCATTTGAAACGTACAACAAAACACACCCTAAGTAATGTATTTCAAATTCGCAAACAGGTAAACAGTGCCATCTAGTGGATTTGTCATTGAAATGTGCAACAAAACGGAGCAACTTATTTTTTATTACACAAAAACATAGTCTGAGGCACATATTGCCATTAAGCATGGGCTGCAAAAAAAAAATCATAATTACTGGTTGAACTCCTTGAACTGTTTTCACACCTACCAAATGAACCAACATGAGCTCGCTCGAATGATCACCAAAAGCTTCTTGGGAATGATTTCTTTCTAGTAAAGCATTGTCTTTAGTCTCTGCTTGAATGAAAGAAGCGAGTATGTGTTTGTCTTCAGCTTTTTGAGGTGATTATACTTTCCTTTTTTTTTTTTCTTAAGTATCTAAAAGAACAAGGATTAGCTGAACTTCCCGCCACACGGTTCATGAGCGCAAGTTGTAGTTTTGGCGAAGGTCACACGGGTAAATTTGTGTTGCGTCTTTCTTCAGACAACAAATCAGATCTGTTGTGCTTCGTGTCGAGATTTGAACTCTTTGAGCACGACTGTGTTTGATACCTCCACTGAATGTTTTATCAAAACCGCGCGCTCATCAGGACGAGAGAAGCGCATGGCGTCGCCGCTCTTTGATGTCCCGCAAATCACGACAACACTGTACCGGGACGTGAATAATTGATCAGAAACGCGGCTGCAAAGAGAGCTTTAATGGAGGCTGGTTCTGCGTGCGAAGAGTCGTCCTGAGAGAGTTTTTCAGCGTCTGATGCTGAGCGGTTTGATGTCGGGTGTAGTTGTGGGTGGAAGATTTCTTGTTTGGAGTTTGGAGCTGTGACGGGACGGTGAGATATCGGGTTAAAGGGCAGCTGAGATGGCCAGAAGTGTCTCAAAATTGAGCGGGTGTGTGTAAATAATAGTCTCTCAAGAGGTTTGAATGGGGTAATGAACTGTAAGGGCTATACAAATACAAGCTTTTCAATCTGTCAAACTTTAGCTTTAACAAGCTACTTTTGTAACCAAACCTCATGTGATGCTTATTTATTAATCAACATGCTGTATAAGATCTTCTTGAAAGTTTGGACAGTCAAAAATAAAGACTTATGACTAGGCCCACACAGAGTATATGCGCCCAGAAATCCACATATTTTTTAGCCACATATCTTATGTAAATGTGTGTAATTTATTCAGTTTTTATATAAATTTCAGTAATATTATTGACTAATATGCAAATGTTTATATGATTTATTTACAATACAGAGTGTGAAGGAATATTTTCTGTCTTTTAGAACAGGGGTTCCCAAACTTTTCAGCCCACGACATCTAAAATAACGATGCCAGTGACTCGCGACCCTCAAATACCTCGGAGGTGGTTATAAATATACAAACATTGCACACACAACAATAAGCCTATATAAACACGAGCATATTGACAACACAAAAAAGTGCAACAGTCTAACAACCATATCAGTTTTATAGTCATTTATTAATATTTTTAGTTTAATATTAACCTCACCTAATGAGACTGGTGGACACAATGTTTTCAGCACAAGTCTATTCTTGGTTTAATTTTGGAGACCGCTACTCAGATCATTCTCAATGTTCAGTTGTGGCCTGTATTTATTTTTAATGTATTTGAATGCCTTAAAGGTGTCAAAGTTTAACCTGGTGCTATAAAATCAATCTGCTGCAGCTGACGCTATTGCTGTGTTGTTAATCTAATGTAAACACACAGATCTTATGAAAAAAATAATCGAAAGGCTGATGGATTTTCATTTGAATGTTGTTGTTTTTTTTAAAAACTAAAATTTTTTTCTTCTGTGGGTTATGGATAAAATATGGTAATTCTAATAGTTTAATAAAATTTATTTGACTTTTGGAAATCAGCAAGCGATCCCTTGTCATTGTCCTGTGACCCCCCAGGGGGTCCCGACCCCTGCTTTGGGAACCACTGTTTTAGAAGATATATGAGAGACTTGCTTTGTTAAACAAGTGGTTCTGATTGGATCTGCATAGTAAACCTTAAATAAATGTTTAAGTGATTTAAATTTTAAATTTTAAATTTTATGTTTTAGTTACTACTGTATACTCCCAAAATCATTCTGCATAAATCCGCAGATTATTATTATTATTATTATTATTATTATTATTATATATTTTTTTTAACAAAATTCTGTGCAGAAATATATAAAAAAATGTCTGCAGATTCTGTCTGGCCCTGCTTACACTGTAAGAAATGCTGGGTTGTTGATGTCATCGTTGATTCTTTTCCATTTTATTTGTATATGGAGCTTGGAAAATTGCATCGCAGTGCATTGATTTGACCTATTGTCAGGGCCATATGGAATCTGCAGACTTTCTTACTATTTCTGCGCAAAATTTTGTAAAATAGAAAATAAATTAAATCTGCAGATTTATATGGAATGAAAAAAAGCTGTAAAAACAACTTTGTTCGGCAATTGCTTACTGTCATTATATGTCCTAATGTCATTATACACTCACCGGCCACTTTTTTAGGTACACCTTACTACTACCGGGTTGGACCCCCTTTTGCCTTCAGAACTGCCTTAATCCTTTGTGGCATAAATTCAACAAGGTACTGGAAATATTCCTCAGAGATTTTGGTCCATATTGACATGACAGCTGTTGCTGCAGATTTGTCAGCGGCACATCCATGATGCGAATCTCCGTTCCACCACATCCCAAATGTGCTCTATTGGATTGAGATCTGGTGACTGTGGAGGCCATTTGAGTACACTGAACTCATTGTCATGTTCAAGAAACCAGTCTGAGATGATTTGCGCTTTATGACATGGCGCATTATGCTGCTGGAATTAGCCATCAGAAGATGGGTACACTGTGGTCATAAAGGGATGGACATGGTCAGCAACAATACTCAGGCAGGCTGTGGCGTTGACACGATGCTCAATTGGTACTAATGGGCCCAAAGTGTGCCAAGAAAACATCCCCCACATCATTACACCACCACCAACAGCCTGAACCGTTGATACAAGGCAGGATGGATCCATGCTTTCATGTTGTTGATGCCAAATTCTGACCCTACCATCCGAATGTCACAGCAGAAATCGGGACTCATCAGACCAGGCAACGTTTTTCCAATCTTCTATTGTCCAATTTCGGTGAGCCTGTGCGAATTGTAGCCTCAGTTTCCTGTTCTTAGCTGACAGGAGTGGCACCCGGTGTGGTCTTCTGCTGCTGTAGCCCATCCGCCTCAAGGTTGGACGTGTTGTGCGTTCAGAGATGCTCTTCTGCAGACCTCGGTTGTAACGATTATTTGAGTTTCTGTTGCCTTTCTATCAGCTGGAACCCGTCTGGCCATTCTCCTCTGACCTCTGGCATCAACAAGGCATTTGCGCCCACAGAACTGCCGCTCACTGGATCTTTTCTCTTTTTCTGACCATTCTCTGTAAACCCTAGAGATGGTTGTGCGTGAAAATCCCAGTAGATCAGCAGTTTCTGAAATACTCAGACCAGCCCGTCTGGCACCAACAACCATGTCACGTTCAAAGTCACTTAAATCTCCTTTCTTCCCCATTCTGATGCTCGGTTTGAACTGCAGCAGATCGTCTTGACTATGTCTACATGCCTAAATGCATTGAGTTGCTGCCATGTGATTGGCTGATTAGAAATGTGCGTTAATGAGCAGTTGGACAGGTGTACCTAATAAAGTGGCCGGTGAGTGTATTTCTTAAGCATTTTTAAAAACTTATACATAGCTTAAATAATTTATCTTGGGAGAAGATTTTTACACTGACAATCACTACAAAGTGTGCCCTATGCAGTGCACTAGTATTCCTATCCCGTAATTATTTTCAGCGTCATCTGCGTAATTGATTAGCCTGAACCGGCTATTGATCTGACAATGTGTGTGTTAAAGCAGGTGTCGGACAGATGTTCACCTGTGTAATGCTGTAAGTTCAGGACCTTCAGGTACGCGTGTGTTTGGAGCTTGTGCGCGAGTGAGACAACTCATTAGGGTTATAAATAGTCTGCATCAAGTCTGTCATCATTTCAATCATGACTTAATGGG
>CAIGQV010019355.1:4246958-4262709 GCA_903798115.1 Danio jaintianensis
AACATGTACTCTAGGCTAGTTTTAGTAGCAGATGGCGCTCTAGGCTACTTTTAGTTGCAGATGGCGCTCTAAGCTAGTTTTTAACATGCACTCTACGCTAGTTTTAGTAACAGATGGTGCCTCTAGGCAAGTTTTTAACATGTACTCTAGGCTAGTTTTAGTAGCAGATGGTGCCTCTAGGCTAGTTTTTAACATGTACTCTAGGCTAGTTTTAGTAGCAGATGGTGCTCTAGGCTAGTTTTAGTAGCATATGGCGATCTAGGCTAGTTTTTAACATGTATTCTAGTCTAGTTTTAGTAGCAGATGGCGATGGCACTCTACAGTAATTTTTAACATCTGACAGCACTCTAGACTAGTTTTAGTAGCTGATGGTGCTCTAGGTTAGTTTTTAAAAGCAGATGGTGCTCTAGGCTAGTTTTAGTAGCTGACAGTGGTCTAGGCTATTTTTTAACAGCTGACAACACTCTAGGCTAATTTTAGTAGTAGATGGCCCTCTGGGCTAGTTTTAGTAGCTGTCGACGCTCTCAGCTAGTTTTAGTAGCAGGTGGTGCTTTAGGCTGGTTTTTAACAACAGATGTCACTCTAGACTAGTTTTTAACAACAGATGGCACTCTATGCTAGTTTTTTAACAGCAGATGGTGTTTTAGGCTAGTTTTTAACACCACATTACATTCTAGGCTAGTTTTTAACAGCAGATGGCACTCTAGTTTTACAGCAGAGGACAGTCTAGACTAGTTTTTAACAGCAGATGGCACTCTAGTTTTACAGCAGAGGACAGTCTAGACTAGTTTTTAACATCAGATGGCGGTCTAGATTATAAAACATACTCTTTCATCTCACTGACACTTTAACCAACATTTGCAACAGTTTTGCACCAGATACGTTCTTCTGTCACGTCATTCTGTCGCACAGTCACTGCATATCTTAAAAAAAACCACTGCATTTATGAAGTGTGCCTCACACAGGTGAGTGGGCTTGACAAACCACCTATAGAAACACTCTTCTCTCTCTCAAAAAAACCCCCCACCCCCTTCCTCTAGCACTTAATTCTCTGAGCACTATCAGTTCATTTGTATAATGAGCACTTGTTGTGTGTATTGCCTCTTCTTGTTGAGTCGCTGAATGCCTCCTTAATTGTAAGTCGCTTTGGCCAAAAGTGTCTGCTAAATGTAGATGACTGGATTCCTCGATTGCGTCTGCATGTTCCACATCGTGGAAATCAAAAGCCTCTATTTTCACGTTGATCATCCTTGCAGATATTTTGCCATTAACATACTGTACAACTGTATTACAGATCACATGATATAGGTAATCCCGTTTCCATGCAGATTTAGTTTTCAAAATAGTAACAGTGCTCAAGTTAGTTTGCATTTCAAAGCGTTTGTGTGATGATAAACACCTGACAGCTCTTTTCACTGGTTTCCCCGGCCCAATCTGTGATCTGGTGACTCTGGAATTAGTGTTAAATTGGGATTTTTGGGGTTTTTGTTTAGTTTCTGCTGCAGAGGAGCGGAGGAACCTACGGGATGCATGGGCGGCAGAAAATTGCATAATCCTTGCTGTGTTTCTGTCTCTGTGTGTATGTGTGTGTGCGTGTGTGGGTGTTTTCCTGGCTCCGAAACATCACGGAGAGAGAGAGAGAGAGGAGGAAAACCCGTCCCACACTCCTCTCTCTCCTTTTAATCTGTCTTTCTGTCCTCCATCGCACGCCTCTCATGCTTTTGGCTTTTTCTTTTCAATTATTTCTTCTCTTTCAGTTGATAAACTTACAGTGAAGCTGCATCTGAAATGTACCTCAGAAAAAAATGGTTTACATAAAGCTCAAAGATTACAATTGGGATAATATTCTTGAAAAGAAAGTTTACCAAACTCAGCATTCACTGTATTTTATGAATAAAAAAGTAAGAAAATTAATGTAATAGACTAATATAGGATGTTAAGGGTGCATTTTTGTTAATGCAAGTACATTTTTACAAATGTTCACACCGAAATTTCAAAGTAAGACTAATCTAGTAGTTAGATTATAAACTAATATAAACTAATATAATACAAATCTATAAACTAATAAAGTAAAAGTGATATTTTCTTGTGAATCATACTCCAATAATCTGTTTTATTACCTTTATTCATGATAATTCATGATTACGGTCAATTACTATTATATTTTATTCATCACTAACTCAAGAGTTCTGATGCAAAAGCCTGAATCTCTTCTCTTTCTAAAATTTGCACTTTTTTTTTCAGTACATTTCAGTAATTTCACATTCATAGCAAATAATAGGTTGTTTTTGTTGCCTATAAAGTGAATTAACTGAACATAAACAATTCAAGTGGCGCTTATAGGTTTTTAGATCAGAACTCTTCAGTTAGTAATGGATAAAATATAATGGTAATTGACCATAAAAATGATCATGAATAAAGTTAATAAAACAAAATACTGGAGTATGATTCGCACCGAAGCAAAATAAAAATAACTTTACCAGTAATGAAGGTTTTGATGTTGGATGTGGAACACGCTTTCAGTAAAATCAAAGTCCCTTTAAGACACGTCATTTCACTCGGCGGCCATCTTTGATACGCCTCTTGGGCAGTATGCTCGGGCATTCTGTCTGAATGGGGAAACATCAAATTCTCCTAAACTGTTAGCCAAGCTTACGATTACATTACATATTTGGAATCACCAATAACATTACACAACAACTGGCTCATAATTTTCGTTTCTAAAGTTCTGAACCATCAAAATCGGCATATTTTCAGGTTGCCCAAGCTAATGCGCATATGCACTTGAAAGGAATGAGATCACGACACCGACCTGATTTATGGCCATACTACACATTTTCATCCTCTGGATATGCTTTGTCAGATCGCGCTGCTCTTTTGAAGCAATCCACAACTTGGTCTTGATGGTGAATCTCCTCCAGAAATAACAGCGACTCTTTGTTTACAAGTTGGTGGGCGTTTGAGTAGTTGCTGTCATGTGATGTGTGTTTGACAGGAGGGACTGTACCTCGTGTTCTTTTCATACAGATTACAAAACCAAAAAACTTTTGTTTTCAAGTGTTGCTTCATTTAAAAGCACAGATTTCAAGCTTTATGTGGATATATTTATTATATCGGTGAAGCAAGTATTGGCTGAGATTCCAGTGCATTTGTTGACCACCCAACTGTCGTAAAAACTCACATCTGGTCCGAGCTTCTCTCCTAGAGAATCGTCAGTCTAGCGATTGATGATTGGCTCCTGTACTAGTAAGCGGGGCTTCATTCGCCATATTGACCGCTACACTTTCTCCCCATTCAAAACTATATGAGTGACATGTCTTGTGTTTTCTATAGTCTTTGGTAAAATGCACAGTTTTTTTTCTTGACTGTAGAAAATACTTTTTTTTTCAATACTTTTTAAATCAACAGTTATGATGCTCAGGTGCTTTTTCTGCACAGAGTTGACTTTTTTTCCAACTGCAGACGCACAGAGCGCTCCATCAAAATGCACAGCAGACGAACGCAATAATCATTGTTTATATAAGAATAGATCAGGTGATTGTTTTTTAGGCTTCTAGTTATGTACTGCAATATATACTGCAAAAAAAAATAAAGGGAACACTTAAACAACACAATGTAACTCCAAGGCCCAATCCCAATTGTCCCCCTTAGCCCTTCCCCTTACCCCTACCCCTTGTTTTGCGCGTTCACGTGAAGGGGTAGGGGTGTCCCAATTCTCTTTAGCTTGAAGGCTTAGGGCTAATGGGAAGAGCTAGATAACCCTTGAAACTGAGATTTTTTTTCCAGGACCACACTCAAAACCAAGGGGTATGAAAATTTCCCAGAATACACCATCTACAACGGCAGCATGGCTGCACACAGAAGTCAGGAGATGCACAAATGAGTATTTTTGTCATTATTACGAATTTTTACAACAATCAAGTAAATGTTTTAATATATTCATAACCGTGTTCGTGTTTTACCGTCATGCTAAAAAAAAAACGCAAAAATAAAAACTGCTAAATTTCGCTATCTATAATCCATAATAATAACTCCTGTATAGCAGTCCCACAACATTCTGTCACTCAATGACACTCGAATCCCCTGTCAGAAAAGTCTAGTGGCTGTGAATGACCTTTTTACAGTGTCTGGTATAATGTTAATGCTGTTTTTTAGTGTTTACATACATGAATATGGCCACGGTGTAAATGCACAGTACAGTTATGAGCTTATTGCCACATTATATCGTTATAATAACATGATATATGCCTTTAGTGATTTCCTGAAGATAAATACTGAAAAAATAATGCAACTGGAATAACTACAGCAGTCACGATCGTCGATCTCATATGAAGTAAGAGATCACGATGACATATGATGACGTGTGCAGGTGCTGTAGTGCTGTCCAATTTCTTAGGGGTAAATTTTAAACCCCTTCCCCTTCACACTCTGTCTCTCAAGGGCCAAGGGGAAGGGGTAGGGGTACAAAAATAGAATTGGGATTGGGCCCAAGTGTTCCCTTTTATTGTTTTTTGAGCAGTATATATTTTGAATGTCTAGTTACTTTTTTATTCACCCTGTAAATAGCATATCTAATTATATGTAGGGTTCTTTATACATATTTATAAGGCCCCGGGTGTTTGTGATTATTGCGTACGTGTGGTATAATTTGTTCTTGATTTTTATTTTTATTTTAATTTTTATTTTTTTTAACGTCTGTATGTGCATTTCATGGATAAATTTGTTTGTACGAATTAGGGCTGAACAATATATTGTTTGAGCATCAATATCACAATGTGTGTATCCGCAATAGTCACAAAGATATTCATTCATTCATTTTCTTTTCGGCTTAGTCCCTTTATTAATCAGGGGTCGCCACAGCGAAATGAACCACCAACTTATCCAGCATATGTTTTACGTAGCGGATGCCCTTCCAGCTGCAACCCATAACTGGGAAACATCCATACACACTCATTCACACACATACACTACGGACAATAGCCTACCCAATTCACCTATAGCGCATGTCTTTGGACTGTGGGGGACACTGGAGCACCCGGAGGAAACCCACGCGATCACGGGGAGAACATGAAAACTCCACACAGAAATGCCAACTGGCCCAGCCGAGGCTCGAACTAGCGACCTTCTTGCTGTGAGGTGATCGTGCTACCCACTGTGCCACCGTGACGCCCACAAAGATATTATTTAAATAAATAAGTTAATTTCTGTACTTGAATACTGTTAGACTTCCCTTTTTATTTAGCTTTTTATAAAAAAAATGTTGGTGGTGTTTTTATATATGCTCGTAATTTATTATAATTTATGCAGATGCACTGCATAGAACAAGATTTGATCATTCTGGTCGATCTAAATGAACGAAATCTTTCCAAATAGAGCTATTCGATTCATCTGGTGAAATAATATTCATATTGCATCACAATGTCAGATTTTTTTTCAATATTGTGCAGCCCTAGTTACGTCTGTTTAGTAAATGAGACCCATTGTCTTGCTACTAATGAATAAAAAGGTGTTTTATGTTCGAAATGTTTCGGAAAAAGCGTCTTTCAGGTAACACTGCAGCGTTATGGAAGCAGCTGAACTGGTAAATGCAGTCAGCAGTGGTGTTTAGTTGTGGTTAGTTCTGAAAGACGAGATGAAAACAGTGTGAGTGAAGCAGGAGGAAGCGTTTGTTGAAAGACAGATAGAGGAGAGAGCATGAGAGAGGTCAAACTCACACGAGGTGCTCAAACCCCCGTAGAAAGAGCTTTTACTTGACTTTACACCTTACCTGCGGGTTTCCATCTCTCTCTGTCTCACACACACACAGACCTCGTCCTCTGACAAACACTCTGATGTTTAATTCATTTCTCCTGCCTGGCCTGAGGAGTTTCATACAGCACAGGTAGAAAAGATGGAGACGTGAGTGACAGCAGCATTGTTGTTGTGACAGTAGGAGGTTTAGCAGGACACAATGCTGAAAAAAAACACTATGTAATGTGCTAAAACACTCTATTCATGCGTTTTTACCAGTGGTGGACAGTATATATATAAGTATATATTTTTTCAAGAGTCTGTACTACTTGGGCGTATTTTTAGTTTGGGAAGCTTTCTATAACAGCAACAACAACAAATTATCATTTTAATTTGGATTCATTTGGATCAGATTTTTTGTTCGCTTTTTTCACAGGAAATATTTCTGAGTTCTTGTGACCTAAAATGACGAACTTTATCGTAACATTTGCAGCAATATTTGTGACTTTTTTTTTTTTTAGTGTTTCGTGCTGAAAATGTACAAATTGACCTTAATTCCTCATTACTTTTTACTTTAAAAGGGTCCTATTATGCAAAAAAAGGGGGTTAAACGCAAAATGTGTGGCAACAGTCTGTGAATATAACCAGCTTCTAGTGGTAAAATTGTATTATTTATAATCAAACTTGATGCTTAGGGGCAGTCGTGGCCTGGTGGTTAGAGTGTTGGACTCGTGATCCGAAGGTTGCTGGTTCGATACTCGGTACCAGCGGGAATTGGGGGTGGGGGGAGTGAATGACCAGCACTCTCCACCACCCTCAATACCACGACTGAGGTGAGTCCCTTGAGCAAGGCACCGTTCCCCCCAACTGCTCCCCGGGCGCCGCAGCATGGCTGCCCACTGCTCCGGGTGTGTGTTCACGGTATGTGTGTGTTCACTAACTGTGTGTGTGCACTTGGATGGGTTAAATGCAGAGCACAAATTCCAAGTATGGGACACCATACTTGGCCACACTACACTACACTTCACACACTACACTTCACTTTAAAAACAGTCTTCGGAAACATTCTCCCTTTGTACGTGTCATCAGAGGGGGAAAGCCCCGCCCATTAGTGATAGCATAGGTTAGTCTTGTTTTTGAATCTGCCACTATGCTGACAAACAGGCATTTGTAGCTCCGTTCTCTTTTAAAAAGAGCACAATCTCATTTGAATTTAAAGCGACAGTCACCAAAATGACACAATTAGGATCAAAGCCTGAAAGGGTCAGTTTCAGAGAGTTATAAAACGTTATTTGTGTGATATTTTGAGCTGAAACTTCACATACACTCTAGGGACATCAGAGAGTAATTTTACATCTTGTAGAAAGGGGGCATGGTCCCCTTTAAGTGTTTACATTTTAACCCTATAAAGTCTGTTGCATTATATATGATACACAAAGGATTGTAAGTTATAATAAAAATACACAAATCTGTTAATGTTTCTTCATCATTAACATTAGAAGAATCATGCTAAAATATATTCAATAAATGCCATGTATTTATCAAATATGGTTTTACGCTCTAGACCTTTTTCTTGGCTGTTGTATGGAGGGCGCCATAGTGATCAGCGTCTTCCATTAGAATGCGAAAATGGGTTTCAATAGCGTTTTAAGTGGATTACGGAGTGTTTTTGTGACACAACTTTGAAAGGTGTGTGTTAAAGCCGTTATAATCTGTCAGATGTGGTTCAAGCGTGAGAGAAAAACGTTCTCCTAGTTCACGTGTCTGCCGTCAGAAATACAGTGTGTGTGTGTTCCCGACCTGTCAGCTGTTAGCTCCGCGGCTCTTCAATGCGCGCGCACACACACACACACACACACACACACACACGCGCACGCAATACTTCACTGCATTATAGAGCAAACCAGATTACTGGGATGAAAATTAACTGGTATGTAAGTCATGCAATTTACAAAAATGACCAATAGATACTGATACTGATACTCTGCTGGCTGATTTGCATGTTGATTCTAATCAGGAGCCGTTTATGTTTCATTTAGTTAGTTTGTATTGTGTAGTATTTACCACAGAATGTGTTTTTCTGTCATTTCAAAACGCCACTTTATTTTCACTTTGTGACACTTTGTGACACTTATTCAGTCAATTAGTTGATTACCCATTCAGTTAGTGGGACAGTACAGACTACGTGTGTGTGTCAATCATTTTGGTGAATTACGTTTGTTTGGGTTGGTTATATATTTGAAAGAAAGAAATTGTTCACTTTAGCAATGACGAGGCTTCATTTAAACGGCTGACAATGAGGGAAAAATGCCTCGCAGCAGTTGTTTTCCATCCTAATAGATGGCATTTTTTTTAATAATCAGTCCAGGAGATTGCGCTGATCCACAACAGTATTAGTTCAAATACGTTAAAAGCAAATAAAATAGATTAAAACTATCATTTCAAAGCTGTCCAAATGTGACTGTTTATACGCATCAGCTGCCGACCGGACGTTCTTAGCATTCTCCTTGCGCATACACGCAAAGCATAATGGGTAATTTTGCGTTCAACACAATTCCTTTATGTTGTCCCAACACAAATCAAATAAGTTAACTTAATTGTTTTATGTTCAAATCCACTTAAATTTGTAAAAACAATTAAGTTCATTCAGCTCATTTTAAGTAAGTAGTTATATTTTTGAGCATATAATAGTAGGGGAAACACTGCAAACTATTAATTGATTTATTCCATTTTTAAATAAAACAAATCATAACCCTACACTTATAGCACAAAGCTGTCCTCTTCTGATGCTTCAGTGTTTCTTCTAATGGTCGCTTTCTGCACTGAATAAATTATCTTGTCTATTTGCATTGAAATTTGCAGTACAAAGCGGTACAAGAGCAAATGAGACTATAGCATGAGGTCACATGGTAAATATGGTAAACACAGTGAAACACGGCAAACAACAACTAAAACAAATCAACTGAATCAAATTAAAATCAAATCAAAGCTAAAAACGTATAACACACTCTTAAGTACCTATAATCATTTGTGTTCCATATTTATGTCATCTTGGTCTTTATTATTTGATATATTAAAATAAATCTAGCACAGATGAAATATTTAATAGTATACATGCTTGAAGTGTGAAGCTGAACGCTCTGGTCTCTGTGTGATTTGTATTTGGGCACAGGTGGGTGTTTGTGTCTCCAATCAGATTTAATCTTGGCTTTGAACTGCAGATTCTGAATGCGGAATTAGTGTGGGATTATCGTTTGTACAGGTGTTTAAGACTGATTATTTCAGATTCATCCCAAATCTTATCAAATATTAAATGAAAAGCATCACGTCACGCATGACAAGCCATTCGATCAGAATATTAGCAGGATTCAGTTTGTCTGTGTGTATGCAAATGTCTCTTTAAGGTGTCAAAAGTCATTGATGCAAAATAAATGTCTTGTATTCAAGAATGGTTATGACAATCAGATTGTTATTAAAGGTAAAAAATGCAGATATCTTGGCCAAAGTTTTGGGACGCCAAATCATTGAAGGTGTTCAATCTCTTCAATGGCCTTGAAAAAACAAACGTCTCATTTGTTATGTTTGGTGATTTGATTCACATGGTTCATAATTCACGCTTAAGAATTTTGTTTATGGGAACTTCTCAATTTTGCGATTGAGACAGCACATAAAATGGTTGACTTCCTGTTCAATGCCCTGACTACTGAACAATGGAGCTGATTGAGTCGCACCCTAGGTTACTCTCATGAGCTCAGTGAAGTCAAGTGTGCTACTTTGATAGGTTGCCACCTTTGCAATAAGTCCGCTCATGACATTTTCTCACTACTAACGTTTTTACGCTCAACTGCTAGTGGTACACTCTAAAAGAAAAACATGCTGGGTTGTCATAACCCAACGTTGAGCCAAATACAGACAAAACCTTTTGAATTGAGTTGAGTTTAATTACAAAAAGAATTTTGAATGACACTTTCTTTTTAAAGTAAACTTTTTTAACCCAACAGTTGGATTTGTCCATATTTGGGTTCCAGTGCCGGCCCGTAGGGTTGAGCGGCCCTAGGCGAGATAAAAAATAATAATAATAATAAAATTGGGCCCACTTATGTAAAAACAATGAGAAGAAAGCGCAAAAAAACCCCACACAATTTTGATATTATTAATTTTATTACATTAATATTATTACATTTTTAATATTATTAATTTAATATTTAAGTGTATACATTTCTATTAACTGTAACATATTTAACCTATAATAGATATGTAAAAATATTTACTCAGATTTAAACAGGTTTGCAAGCCAGAAAACACTCATTTAAAAAAATTAAGTATATAAGTTTGACATATACAAATGAAACTTGAATCAAATGCATTTTTTGTAAATGAATAACATACAACTGTATGCATAAATAACAAAAAATGCAGGAGACATTTTAGCTTGCTTTTACACAGAGATTTAGACAAACAAAACTTTGCATTAGATGTTGGACAGTGGGTAAAATTCGGGAAACCTGTTTCAGCAGGGTGAATTAGTGGGATAGGTAATTCATTGATTATTTATTGAAACATGCTGAATGTACCTATTTTTTCTCACATATCACACAAGTATTTCTGTGATCATTGGCATTGTTGCATTTATTAAAACAAGTCCTAATACTACACTAGTAATGTATTATGCATAGCAGAACATACCTTTTATTTGAGCTTGCTTTTCTTTCTCCGCTTTTCTTCCCTTTTTTTGCCCCAGAAAGATGCCGTTTTCATTTCAAATTAAAATTGTAATAATATTGATTAAAAGTTGCAACGACACTTAAATTTACATTTAGTCATTTAGCTGACGCTTTTATCCAAAGCGACTTACAATTGAGGTTCACAAAAGAAGCAATCAGTACAAGAGAAAACAAAGCATACATAAGTGAAATCGGACTAGTCTTGAGTAGGTAAAACGCAATATACGAGCTAAGTGCAGTCAAGGTTTTTTTTTTAATTATTATTATTTTTTTTATTAGTGGGTCAGGTGTAGACGAAAGAGATGAGTTTTAAGGCGATTTTTAAAGATGGACACAGAGTCTGCCAAACGTGTTGTAAGAGGCAGATCGTTCCACCATCGTGGGACCGATTCAGAGAAAGTGCGAGAAAGTGATTTCTTACCTTTTCGGGACGGCACCATGAGACGACGCTCGTTAGCAGAGCGCAGTGGTCTGGAGGGTAAATATGTCTGTATTAGTGAGTGAAGGTAGGCGGGTGCTAAACTTGTGGTGGTCTTGTAGGATATGAGCAGAGCTTTGAATTCGATGCGGGCGGCTATAGGGAGCCAATGTAACCTGACAAAGAGGGGTGTTACATGCGCTCTTTTCGGTTCATTGAAGACTACTCTTGCCGCTGCATTCTGTATCATCTGTAGAGGTTTGATAGTGCAGGCCGGGAGTCCAGCGAGTAAAGCATTGCAGTAGTCCAGCCTGGACAGGACCAGAGCTTGTACCAGGATTTGTGCAGCATGCTCTGAGAGAAAAGGTCTGATCTTCCTAATGTTGTAGAGAAGGAATCTGCAGGACCTGGCAGTGTTGGCAATATGATCTGTGAAGTTTAGCTGGTCATCGATTATTACTCCCAAGTTTTTGGCTGTTCTGGAGGGTGCAGTGGTCGATGATCGCAGTTGAACAGAAAGGTTGTGACGGATCTTAGGGTTGGCGGAGATGACGAGAAGTTCAGTTTTTGTAAGGTTCAGCTGTAGGTGATGGTTCCTCATCCAGAGCGAGATGTCACTCAGGCATGCCGAGACGCGTGCTGAAACCGATTGATCATCCGGATGGAACGCAAGGTGAAGCTGCGTGTCGTCCGCATAGCAGTGATAGGAAAAGCCATGCTTTCGAATGACGGATCCCAATGATGTCATGTAGATCAAGAAGAGCAGCGGTCCGAGCACTGAGCCCTGAGGGACGCCGGTCTTGAGATGTTGCGATTCCGAGACTTCACCTTTCCACGATACCCTGAAGGACCTACCTGAGAGGTAAGACTGGAACCATTGGAAAGCCGTATCAGAGATTCCCAAGGTCTTGAGGGTCGAAAGGAGTATGCAATGGTTAACCGTGTCAAAAGCAGCTGAAAGATCCAGTAGGATGAGGACCGATGACTTAGAGGCTGCCCTAGCCAGTCTTAGGTCTTCAACAACCGAGAGCAGTGCGGTCTCTGTGGAGTGGCCCCTCTTAAAGCCTGACTGCTTGCTGATAACTTGTGACGTTATTTTACTTAAGACACTTTTTCGGCTTCATATTGAACGTGAGCAATTTGGGGAGACATGTGGAATCTGTGTAGGAATACGTTATGTCATTCTAGTTCACCCAATAGCCGATCGCGGGCGGTGTTATACAAAATTCGCCCACTGAAGCTAAGCAGGGCTGCGCCCGGTCAGTACCTGGATGGGAGACCACATGGGAAAGCTAGGTTGCTGCCGGAAGTGGTGTTAGTGAGACCAGCAGGGGGCGCTCAACCTGTGGTCTGTGTGGGTCCTAACGCCCCAGTACATTGATGGGGACTCTATACTGCTCAGTGAGCGCCGTCTTTCGGATGAGACGTTAAACCGAGGTCCTGACTCTCTGTGGTCATTAAAAATCCCAGGATGTCCTTCGAAAAAGAGTAGGGGTTTAACCCCGGCATCCTGGCCAAATTTGCCCACTGGCCTCTGTCCATCATGGCCTCCTAACCATCCCCATATCATAATTGGCTTCATCACTCTGTCTCCTCTCCACCAAGCTGGTGTGTGGTGTGCGGTCTGGCGCAATATGGCTGCCGTCGCGTCATCCAGGTGGATGCTGCACACTGGTGGTGGATGAGGAGATTCCCCCAATGTGTAAAGCGCTTTGAGTGTATAGAAAAGCGCTATATAAATGTAAGGAATTATTATTATTATTATTAAAATAGAGTGTGGTGCTGCTGGGTATGTTTCTAATATTTTCTGCTTTTATTCATACTGTTGTTGTGTATTTATTATCGTTTTCAGCTATTTGTCATGTATGATTTATATAGAGCTATTCTTTTAAAGAAATGTGGAGGTTATTATTATTATTATTTTCTCACCGTCGTTGTGAATTGTATCGCATTTAATGGGGCATGTGCATTGCGCAATGCTCATTGTTCATGGTTTAAACATATGCACTCGTCCCCGTAATTATGTTCTCAGTAAATATTCAAGAGGAGTGCTCGTGGGGCCCTCCAAGAAACGCGGGGCCCTAGGCCTATATTGCCTGTTGGACGGGCCGGCACTGTTGGGTTCCAACAACCCAGCATTTTTAGAGTTTATTAAAACAAAGTGGAAGCATTTGGAATTGTAAAAACAACTCAGTCACGAAATGGTCATCCACGTAAAATCTCAGAGCGGGATCAACCCATACTGAGGCACACAGTGTGCAGAACTCACCAACTTTCAGCAGAGTCAATTGGTACAGATCTCCAAACTTGTGGTCTTAAGATTAGCTGAAGAACAGTCTGTAGAGAGCTTCATTGAATGGGTTTCCATGGCAGAGCAGCTACATCTAGGACTTACATCACCACATGCAATACAAAGCGTAGGAAGCAGTGGTGTAAGGCAGGCTGCCACTGAATCTAGAGCAGCGAGAACTGTTCTCTGGAGTGACCAATCACATTTCTCTGTCTGAAGTGACCAATCACGCTTCTCTGTCTGAAGTGACCAATCACATTTCTCTGTCTGGAGTGACCAATCACTCTTTTCAGTCTGGAGTGATCAATGACGCTTCTCTGTCTGATTTTGCTGGAGAGGAAATTTAGGTATAGGGTTGTTTTTCATGTGTTGGGCTCAACCCCTTAGTTTCAGAAAAAGGAACTCTTGATGCTTCAGCATACCAAGACATTTTGGAGAATTTCATGCCTCATCTTTGTGGGAACAGTTTGCGGATGTTCCTGTTCCAGCATGACTGCTCACCAGTGCACAAAGCAAGGTCCATAAAGACATGGATGAGCGAGTTTGGTGTGGAGGAAATTGACTGGCCTGAACAGAGTCCTGACCTCAACCTAACTGAACACCTTTGGGATGAATTACAGCAGTGACTGAGAGCCAGGCCTTCTCATCAGTGCACTTCTAGAAGAATGGTCAAAAGTTCCCATGAACTCGCTTTTAAACATAGTGGAGAGCTGAAGCTATTATAGCTACAAGGGGTGGGCTAACTCATATTAAACCCTATGGCACAGGTGTCAAGTCCAGTTCCTGGAGGGCCACAGCTCTGCACAGTTTAGTTCCAACCCTGCTTCAACACACTTACCTGTAGGTTTCAAACAAGCCTGAATGACTCTTTTAGTTTGACCAGGTGTGTTTAATTACGGTTGGAACTAAACTGTGCAGAGCTTTGGCCGGCCCTCCAGCAACTGAGTTGGACACCTGTGCCCTATGGATTAAGATTGGGATGTCATTAAAGTTCATGTTCATGTTTCTCCCAAATGTCCCAAAACGTTTGACAATATATTGCAGATATGTGGGTAGATATACAGATTGGTAGATGTATGGGTGGGATAAGTAATGGGGAGATGGATGCTTAGATGATGGGTAGGTAGGTAGATAGGTAGACCTGGAAAAAAGGTGGGTAGATAGATGCATTAGTACATGTTAGTAGATATATTGGTGGATAGATGTGTTGGGTAGACGGATAGTCTAGAACCAATGAATTAGAGATCTATGGATGGGTAGATGGGTGTGCGAGTAGGTGGATAGAAATTGACTAAGCCTGGTCTCTCAAAAGGTGTTTTTTAATGGTTGTCTTCACTGCCTGATTAAAATACAAGATAAAGTTGGTTTCACACTGGACAAGAAGCACTGCATTAATTCCAGTGTTACACACCATGTCAGTATAATATGCAAATTTATTTTACCGTAATATTTTCAATCTATTTTCTGTGTTTGCCTGCTGCTCCTGATGGTGCTTGCATTTAAATGGTCTTTCATCTCGTTTTTTGCTTGAACAACTAAATGAATGCTTAAGTCTGTTGTAAAGGAGTGGTGCTCAAGCCTGTTCCTGGAGATCTGCCTAGAGTTTAGCTCCAAACCTGATCAAACACAACTAAACCAACTAAGTAGGATCTGAAGGAGCACTTGGTAATTAAAGACAGGTGTGATTAATAAAGGTTGGAGCTGAACTCTGCAGGAAGGTATATCTCCAGGAACAGGGTTGGACACCTCTGCTGTAAAGGGAACCTCATGAAATTGAAAATACTCACATCAACCTTTCCCTGCAAGTTTATCAGTGGCTGAAAAACACTTGCCTTGCATATAGTTCATTGATGAAGTTTGGGTGTGTTTTGCTTGATTAGTAAAGATTGATAGAACTGCTCTACAGTCAACCACATCCTTCAACAATAACATTCACAGAACGAAATAATCTTCCAACTGAACCAGCACTTATGCCGAAATTAATGTGCCAGAATGTCTTTCACAATGATGAACCTTCTTACCCAATTTTCCCAGATTACCTGTTCTTCTAAGTAAAGCTGACACAGTTCACATTTTAAAAGGCACCGCAGAAATAAAGGTGATTGCTGATTGTGTTTTTTCCTGGGTGGTATTGAAGGTTAAAGGCTAAAATCAATGTTCGGGAAGGGTCAACAGAGGGTCAAGGGTGATGTGATCCTGTGTGCAAATGTGTGCATGGAGATCTCTCAAGATTTCAGCTGTTTCAAATTTGCTCCTACTTGAGCAAGTGTGTGTGTGTGTGTGTGTGTTGAGGATCAGCGGAGGGTCGTGTGTCCTGCAGCGTGTAGGTGAAGTCGTCCTTTTATGTGAGCGTTTCCCCCTGCACTGCCCCTCATTGTCCGGGCCTGTTATTATCTGTCCCACCGTTTGTCTCATTCATTCCAAAATGCCACTCTCCAGCGCAAGGGTATCCATGGCAACTCGGAGCTTTGAAAGTTCCATGTCATTTTCTGACCTCCCACGAGCACACACACACACACGCACGCACACACACACACGCACGCACGCACGCACGCACGCACGCACGCACGCACGCACGCACGCACGCAC
>CAIGQV010019355.1:4277895-4291566 GCA_903798115.1 Danio jaintianensis
TATCTATAGTTCTGTCTGTCGTTCTGTCGATCGTTGTGTCTGTCATTTTATCTATCATTCTATCTGTCGTTCTACCTATCGTTCTGTCTGTCGTTTTACCTATCGTTCTGTCTGTCATTCTGTCTGTCATTTTATCTGTCGTCCTATCTATCGTTCTGTCTGTCATTTTGTCTATCGTTCTGTCTGTCGTTCTATTGGTCTGTCACTTGTTCTGTCATTCTGTCTGTTGTTCTAGTCTGTCTGTATTTCATTGTCATTCTTTCTGTTGTTTGCTATGTCTGTCTGTAGTACTTTCTGTCTGTTTTTCTGTCATTCTGTTTCTATGTAGTTCTGTCTGTTTAGTTTGTACTGTCCATTGTTCTTTCTATCAGTCTGTCTGTAGTATGTTGTCTGTCTGTTGTTCTGTCTGCCTCTCATTCTATATGTCTGTAGTTTGTTCTGTCCATTCTGTCTTCTGTTCTTTGTCTGTCTGTTATTCTGTCTGTCTGTAGTTTGTTCTTTTGATTGTTCTGTCTGTCTGTAATTTGTACTGTGGATTGTTCTGTCATTCTGTCTGTCATTCTGTCCATTGTTCTGTCATTATGTCTGTCTGTAGTTCTTTCAGTTTGTAATTTGTACTGCCCATTGTTCTGTCTATCATTATGTCTGTAATTCATTCTTTCTGTCTGTCGTTCTTTGTTTTTAATTTGTACTGCCCATTTTTTCTGTCTGTATGTCTGTCATTCTGCTGATCTGTCTGTAGTTTGTTTTGTCTCTTTGTTATTCTGTCTGTCTGTAGTTCGTTCTGTCCATTCTGTTGTCTGTTGTTCTGTCATTCTGTTTGTCTGTTGTTTGTAATGTCTATTTTTCTGTCTGTCTATCTATCTGTCTGTCTGTCTGTCTGTCTGTAGTTTGTTTTTTCAATTGTTCTGTCTGTCTGCTTGCAGTTTTGTCTGTAGTTGTGCCTGTCTGCTTGTATTTCTCTCTGTCTGTAGTTATGTCTGTCTGCTTGTACCTGCTTGTAGTTCATTATGTCTGTTGTTTGGTCTGACTGTCTGTCTTTAGTTGTTTTTTTTCCATTATCCTGTCTGTAGTTCTGTCTGTAGTTAATTATTTCATTATTCTGTCATTCAACTGTTCTCTTATTTTATCATTCTGTGGTTCTATCATATAAATATCATACTGTCATTCTTTCTGTCTGCTGTATCACTCCAACATTCTGTCATTGTTATATCATTATGTATATTGTTCTGTCATCGTTCTTTCTTTCTATTCATTATGCCCTTCTATCCATCTGTCTTTATATTATTCCATCATTCTGCCATTCTGTTTGTTGTATAATTCTGTATGATATATCTACTGTTCTGTACACCATTCAATCTATTAATCTATCTATCTATTGTATTGTTCTGCCAATCTAAATGCATCAACAGTTTCATCTTTGATGTGGATGTGAATTGAGATTTGATAGAGGGGCAATGTTATTTTCCCCTTCTGTGATATTACAAACACACATTCAGGCAGCATGCAGATGTTTGCAGTGTGTGTGTACTGGTTTTGGTGGCTTACAAGGACAGTGATTTTGTATAATGACATGGGTATGACATAGTTGTACTCTATTAAGGTGGTTTACAAGGACATGTCTTGTCCTTCCAATTCAAAATGCTTAAGAATCATTCTTAACAAGGTCTTAACAATTGTTTGACATTCAAAATTTGCCACAGGTTTCATATGAGGGTTGGGTTTAGTGGTAGAAGTTGGGTACGGCAATATAATAAGCAAATTTTACTGTCTAAAATACATTACGCCGATTGAGAGTCCTTGTAAACCAGTGATACCAACATGAGTGTGTGTGCGTGTGTGTGGGCAGTGTTGTGATTCACTAATGAGTCCAACAGTGTATTTGGCTGTGCAGGCCCGTGGCGGCTCTGTCCACACTCCTCCCGACATCTGCTGGAGTCCACCGGGCTCGGCAAGACGCTTTACGCCCCGCTCAAGTTAAGTGGATGTCTTAAAGTAATTTAAAAGCAGCAGGGAGCTTTGGCTAATTACTGCTTTGCCTGATCTGTAATGAAAGCAGAGCAGCGTGAACACACGCTCCGCGAGCGCGCCGGTCGATACCCTATAGCTGCTCACCAGCAGACCAAGACCTTCTGCTGAGGAAAACAACTTCTCACCTGCTTCTCACAGTGATTCCACTGCCAACACCAGCTCCAGTAATTAAGCAGGAGCCGCATGGGTGTTTCTGCAGCCGTGCTCACGCCTGTGGCCCAGGGCTTTATATTGAGGAATAGTAACAGATTGGGATGACGTTCAAAACTGATTATCAGGCTCCTTTATAGTTGATAACTATGCAGTTTCTATCACCTGTTGATTTTATTGTATTTTGCTGCACTGTAAGCTTTTATTTGTTGACTTTTTTGAAGAGAACACATTATAGTCTAAAAAATTATGGATCGTTCTAACCAAAGGTTGGGTCAAATACCAACTGTTAGGTTAAAACAATGTTTTAATGCGCTGCAAACAACATAGTTGCATTGTCACTTCAGGTGCTTTTTCCACAGTAGGGTTATGTTGGTAAAGTGCTGCCAACAAATACTTGCCCTCATCCCATAATACACAGCACGTCTCAGTGTGGGTCTGTTGGAGTTCAGATCATGTTCTCGCCACCAGTGATGAGAATAACTGCATTATAAATAAACGGCATTACTAACGCAGTTACTTTTTTCAAGAAAGAGTTATCAAACAAAACACTGTTTCCCCATTACAACGCCATTACCATTACTGACAATAAAATGTAGCATTATTTATTTGATATACTATATAATTTTCTTTAATTATGCTCACTAAAGCAGTTTTTATCTAAATAGCCTCTCGGGACCTGCTTGGGTGTGTGTTGTGAAGGGATTGAGGCACATAACCGATGATAGTTGGTGTGTGTGTGTTCGATGGTGGGACAATCACATAACCGATGATGATTGGTGTGTGTGTGTTCGGGGGTGGGACAATGACATAACCGATGATTGGTGTGTGTGTATGTTTGGGGGTGGGACAATCACATAATGGCTCACATGGTCGCCCACTGAAGCTAAGCAGGGTTGCGCCCGGTCAGTACCTGGATGGGAGACCACATGGGAAAGTTAGGTTGCAGCCGGAATTGGTGTTAGTGAGACCAGCAGGGGGCACTCAACCTGCGGTCTGTGTGGGTCCTAATGTCCCAGTATATTGATGGGGACTCTATACTGCTCATTGAGCACCGTGTTTCGGATGAGACGTTAAACCAAGGTCCTGACTCTCTGTGGTCATTAAAAATCCCAGGATGTCCTTCGAAAAAAAGAGTAGTGTTTAATCCTGGCATCCTGGCCAAATTTACCCCCTGGCCTCTGTCCATCATGGCCTCTTAACCATCCCCATATCATAATTAGCTTCATCACTCTGTCTCCTCTCCACCAATCAGCTGATGTGTGGTGTGCGGTCTGGTGCAATATGGCTGCCGTCGCATCATCCAGGTGGATGCTGCACACTGGTGGTGGATGAGGAGATCCCCCCCATTGTGTAAAGCACTTTGCGTGTCTAGAAAAGCTTTATAAATGTAAGGAATTGTTATTATTAATTATAACCAATGATGATTGGATAAGAACGCAGGTGACAATGTGCGCTCCGCTTTCAAAAGAAGAAAGGGAGCAACTACATCAAAGCAACAAAATCTAGTTTAATAGTGTTCTGACAAAAAGCCTAATCAGCAGTAGCAAACTAGTTAATCATGTCAGTATATTTTGACAAACAACTTTCCAAACAACATTCCCATATCATCAGATTGGCATCTCTGTCTTTGTCCACCCTATACACAACACCTTAACTTTCAGATTTTTACTATAATGTAATAACACGCACCCTTTGAAAAGTTGCTTTGGAACAATAATTATTGTGAAAAGCACTATACAAATAAGCTTGAATTGAATTGAATAATGTACATTTGTTTTATAGTAATAATTTATTAAATTTAGTGTTATCTCATACTGAACACAGTAGTTACTTTCCCTGGAATTAGCTACTTTTATTTACTTCTAATTATTAGAATTAGTTACTTTTATAATGATGTAATTTCATTACTAACTGTCCATACGAACATGGGTATTTTTAAAACACACTTTTTTTCTATGTGGTTTAGCTGTTTGTCCACACAAAAACGGAGTATCGGCTCACTGAAACCGAAACATTCTGAAAACTTTGGCAAGGGTGAAGATTTTCTGAAACTCTGGGTACAGTGTGGTCGTGTGGACACTACAACCAGAGTTTTCGCCCCATGACATCAGCGTGCACGCTGTTTTCTCCTTTCTGATTGGCCATTACAACTCGGTTCACACAAATGAGGCAAATTCTGCACGTTTACGGCAAACACATAGCATATTCCATGTCATTTGCACCACTGGATGGCAATCCACCCCTGTTCTTACATTTGCATTGACTTGTATGCAGTTTACTCGCACAAACACTTAATTCCCCATTTGGTGGATCGGGTTGCCCTTAACATGCATCCAACATAGGCTCATACTGAAAATGTACCCCTATATACATTTCTGGAGATTGCGAAATATGTAGCCAGAAGTACGTATGGTTGCATTTCGTCTTTAAAACGAATGCTACAGGGCGGTATGACGGCGTTCCTTTTTGCGCTTACCAGCTGACCGCTTAGCTCCATATGGACGGCTTTCCCGCTGTTACCAGTTTGTCCAGTAGCTCGCCATGTACATCGGTGGACTTGAGATGCAGAGAGGAGTTGACCATGACGACGGGGTTCGAGTCCGTTGAATAACAGTTCCAGAAAGCAGTTAAGACAAAAGCAAAAGCCAAGAAATAAAATAAACAAGTAAATAACAGGGTGAGAATGTGGTAAAATCTGAAAACGTGGTAAAAATCAGGCGAAGGCTTTTCTTTTTCTTAATTGCTTTTTAAAACTGTCGGTTAGGTTTAGGGAAGTGGGTGGGCGGGTCAATCGGTGCTTTTGAAAACACTATTGGTTGGGTTTAGGGAAGTCGGAGGGTGGGTCAGACGATCGGTCAGTCAGTCAGTCGACAGCGGCCTCTGGAGAAGACCAGGCGCAAATGGCGCTCGCAAGAGAAATTTGAGGCCTCACAGCGGCCTCTAGTGGATTCGAGAAAAACAAAAACTGCAAAAAAACTTACCTCCTGGCACGTATTTGGCGCTTTCCAGAAATGTATATAGGGGTACGTTTTCAGAATGAGCCTGGGTTGGTAACTAATTTAAAGTAACTAACTGTAACTAATTACTTTTTTAAAGTAATGTGCCCAACACTGATTACCACAAATGAAAAGCTCCAGTGTTTGTTTGAATGCGTACTGAGATCACCTCTTCAAGCAGGTCTCAGTACGCTTATTTAGTCTGCTTTTGCTGCACACTCGAGAGTGATTACCGCATTCACACCTGCACAAATGAACCACACCTAAAAAGAAAAGTGTGATTTAACTGAACTAAATGAGGCATCTTGAGCTTCTACTTTTGGATAATCTTTAAAGATTAATTTGGGCTAATCTCTTCCACGACAAGCAATACATCACGGTAGATCCGGATGGTTCTGTCCTTGACCTTTCCACATCACCCTCATCCCAGAGTCAGAGAGACACTTTAGTTTCCCTCACATGTACGTCTGAAGTCTTTCATGCTCTGCTCGTCTGTTCAATTACTCCTCAAGTACTGTAGTAAATTATCACTTGGCCTCATGCTAATCTGAATGTACCGCGACCATCTATAGATGTGCTGTGTGTCCTCGATCTCTCCTGTGATTCTGCTACACACCCACCGCAGTCCATTAATTACGTTTATGATGTCATAAAGAGCCGTCGCCGTAATGCACTTTTATAACACGGCTAATGTTTATGCCTCATTAATGCTCTTAATTTGCTTAACCCTCCAATCCGGTGATTCATTCGCTTGGCTTCTAATTGTGCTCCGGTAATTCATTACGCTCAGAACTGATGATGATAATCAATGAGAGTGTGCAGATTGGGCCAGGGGCGTGAGTTATGCTCTCAAATAGCTGATTACATGCATCGTGAGCTCAACCGGGCCCACATTACCTGTCCAATCTCACCGCTGCCCACGTTAAAAAGCCCCATAATTACTGCCAAGTGCAGTAGAGCTGCTGCAAATGAGGCTTTTCCTTCAGATCTGACCACCGGCACACCATTAACAACACCGGCGTCCGCTCAGATCACTTTCTTCAACCGCTGACACTTTCAGCTCTTGTGGATGTTAAGAGAACACAGTTTGCCAGCAGTTCAACAGATGAAAAATGAATTCAGAATAGAAACTAATTCTGGTTTCATTCTGAAAAATAATACACTAGTTTCTAGAAGTTTTCAACATTACTATTCATAATTAATGTTACTTGGTTAAAATAAATCATAATGTAACAGGTTTCTGAAGGATCGTGTAACACTAAAGACACTGGAGTAATGATGATCACAATAAACATTACTCAAATAGAAGTATTTAAAATAAAAGAAAGTAATTTTCTGCAATTTGCTAAATTATTTTTATTGGAAATGATTACTCAGTTGATTTTTTTTTTCTTATTATTTAACTTAAATGACACCAAGAGTCATTATTTGACAACCTAGAGCGACATCTGCTGTTAAAAACTACTCTAGAAGGCCATCTGCTGTTGAAAACTAACCTAGAGCACTGTCTGCTGTTAAAAACTAGCCTAGAGCGCCATCTGCTGTTAAAAATTAACAGAGTGCCGTCTGCGGTTAAACTAGTCTAGAGCTCCATTGGCTGTTAAAAACTAGCCTAGAGCGCCGTCTGCTGTTAAAAACTAGTCTAGAGTACCCTCTGCTGTTAAAAGATAGCCTAGAATGCCATCTGAAGTTAAAAACTAGCCTAGAATGCCGTCTGATGTTAAAAACTAGCCTAGAGCGCCATCTGCTGTTAAAAACTAACATAGAGTGCCCTCTGCTGTTAAAAGCTAGCCTAGAATGACGTCTGATGTTAAAAACTAGTCTATAGTGCCATCTGCTGTTAAAAAAACTAGCCTAGAGGGCCGTCTGCTGCTAAAAACTAGCCTAGATTACCATCTGCTGTTAAAAACTAGCTTAGAATGACGTCTTCTGTTAAAAACTAGCCTAGAACACCGTCTACTGTTAAAAAGTAGCTTAGAATGACGTCTTCTGTTAAAAACTAGCCTAGATCACCGTCTGCTGTTAAAAACTAGCTTAGAATGACGTCTTCTGTTAAAAACTAGCCTAGAAAACCGTCTACTGTTAAAAACTAGCTTAGAATGACGTCTTCTGTTAAAAATTAGCCTAGAACGCTGTCTGCTGTTAAAAGCTAGCCTAAAGTGCCGTCTGCTGTTAAAAGCTAGCCTAAAATGCCGTCTGCTGTAAAAACTAGCCTAGAGCTACATAAACTGCTAAAAACAAACATAACGTGCCATCTACTGTTAAAAACTAGGCTAGAGCTCAGTCTACTGACAGTCTACAGCACTGTCTGCTGTTAAAAACAAATCTCAGAATCAATGCAGAATCATTTTCTCTAATGGTTTTTCACCACAGCTCTACTTAGTCCTATAGACTGAACGTATTATTGTCTATTTTGTGTAAAAGTAGTAGAAATTAATTAGTTTTTTCTACATTGTTTGTGTGTTTACATTGGACCATTTCGTCTAACCCTGTCGTGAACTAATTGAGATTTGAGGCTTGCTTAGTGAGAGATGAGTGACGCTGGAACGGGTGACAGAAGTGTTCAATTAAGGCAGATGAAGCAGGAGTTCAGTGAAGCTCAGCACAGACATGGCAGATTTCTCTTGTGTAAAGGTCAGGATTAAGCGAGCAGATAACTGATCTACAATCAGACCATCTCGGCACTCCTGAAGCTCTTCAGACAAACATGACGACTCGGGATCAGAAAATGTCCTTCTGAACGAGCTATTCACAGCTGATGTCAGTAGAGATCTGACTGACTTCAGTTTAACCTTCATGTGTTTGAGGAAGATGGCTGACAGATCAGAGCATCACACCAAGATCTTTAGCCTACAATATTATAGATTTTGTTTTGTTAGATAGTGTAGGTTTTTTTTTTCATATTGTGAGAAACGGAATATTAAAATGAGAAAACAGTGGGCGTGGCTTGTTTTATTCTACTGCGAGCTGATTGGGTGTAGGATGTAGTAAAGCAGGCATTTCATTCAGAAAGATCGAGAGGGTTTGAGGAGAGTTATTACAACCTAACAGACTCCTCCTCCTCATCATTTCTGTTTGTTGTCAAAATTGACAGTTGGAGGGGGCGTGGTTAAGTATGTTAGCCACACCCCCAATACTTCAGACAGACATAATCTGAGAATTTAACTGAAAACAGTGTATTTTCAGATTTTAGTTAAAAATTACAAGGACCAACATTTTTTTTCCTTCTTAATGGCATGCACAGATGAATTGTTCACCACAAAACTAGCAAAGTGAGCTAACAAAATCAATATGATTAGTTTTGATTTCATGTGTATTAAAAAAAAAAAAAGAAGTATTTTTGAAGTGTAGTAGTGGATTACGGTTAGTGTTTGTAATGTGTTGCAACCTTTGAGTATTTTTTTTTTTCGGTATGCGCATGTATTTATTATATCTTCATGATTGCAGTTACGAGTCGTTTGACATTTCACATGTCTCTTGTGACAGTATTTATTCTCTTTTAATTAAGAACTGAGCTTGATCTGTGCTTGACAAATAGAGTGTGTTCGTGTGTGTGTGCGTGTGATTGATACGACTGCTGGAGTGCAGTGGCATCAAAATAATCAAAATGTTGTTATGTATTGATAATAAGATATCTGAATCTGTACAAAATACTACATTAAGAGTTACAGTTGATGCTAAACATGTTTAGAGTTTTATCAGTGGCATCAAGAACTAACGCAATTATCACATACTGTTTGTGTGTCTCTTTCGCTTCAAAGGGTAGGTTAAGTACATGTCACATATCATCAAAATACCTCATATTTTTACTCTGGTGTAAAAAAGTGTTTGCCCCCTACTTTTTTGCATGTTCGTCACACTTTTATGTTTCAGATCATCAAACTAATTTCAATATTAGTCAAAGATAACACAAGTAAACTCATCATGCGGTTTTGAGATATTTAGGGAAAACAGAATACAAAACTACATAGCCCTGTGTGAAAAAGTGTAAACCTACTGACTGGTTTGGCCACCCTTAACAGCAACAACTGCAATCAGTCATGTTCGATAACTTGCAGTGAGTCTGTTACAGAGTTGTGGAGGAATTTCGGCCCACTCATCTTTACAGAATTGCTGTAATTAAACCACATTGGAGGGTTTTCAAGCATGGGCTGATTTTTTAAGATTGTGCCACAGCATCTCAGTGGGATTCAGGTTAGGACTTTGACTAGGCCACTCCAAAGTTTTGTTTTTCTTCAGCCAATTAGAAGTGGTCTCTTGCTGGTGTGCTTTGGATAATTGACCTGCTGGAGAAACTAACTAAGGTCACTAACAGATGGCCAGACATTCTCCTTTAGGATTTTTTTGGTACACAGCAGAATTTATGGTTCCATTTATCACAGCTAGTGTTCCAGATCCTGAAGCAGCAAAACAGCGCCAGACCACCACACTACTACCGCCACATTTTAATGTTAGTATCATGTTCTTTTTCAGAAATGTGGTGTTACTTTTATGCCACGGAGTATTTTCCCAAAAGTCTTGGAGATCATCACAATGTTTTCTGGCAAAACTGAGACGAGCAGCCTTTGTTTTTTTTGCTCAGCAGTGGTTTTCGTCTTGGAACTCTGCCATGCAAACCATTTTTGCCCAGTCTCTTTCTTATGGAGGAGTCATGAACACTCAACTTAACTGAGGCAAATGAGGACTGCAGAGTTTTGTGGGTCTTTTGTGACCCCTTGGATGAGTTGTCGCTGTGCTCTTGGGGTAATTTTGATCGGCCACTCCTGGAAAGGTTCTCCACTGTTCAATGTTTTTACCATTTGTAGATAATGGCTTTCGCTGTGGTTTGCTGCAGTCCCAAAGAATTTGAAACGACTTTATAACCTTTTCCAGACTGGTAAATCTCAATTATTTTCTTTCTAATTATTATTATTTTTTTCTTTGGATCTCGACATGATGTCTAGCTTTTGAGGATCTTTTGGTCTACTTTACATCGTCAGGCAGGTCCTATTTAACTGATTTCTTTATTGCGTACATTTGTGTGGCAGTAATCAAGCTTGGATGCGATAAACCAGAGTTAAGTAATATATAAATATATTAGTGTATGTATGTATGTATGTATGTATTTTATAGTATTTCCAAGCGTTTGATCATGCAGAGTGTGACAAACAGCCAATATCTTAATATTAGGCAGGTAATAAGCCACTAGTAGGCGGTGCAGTGTGTAACGCTGTCGCCTCACAGCAAAAAGGTCACTGGTTCGAACTTCAGCTGGGTCAGTTGGCATTTCTGTGTGGAGTTTGCATGTTCTCCCCGTGCAGCTGTGGGTTTCCTCCGGGTGCTCCGGTTTCCCCCACAAGTCCAAAGACATGCGGGTAGGTGAATTGGGTAAGCTAAATTGGCCGTAGTGTATGTGTGTGAATGAGAGTGTATGGGTGTTTCCTAGTGATGGGTTGCAGCTGGAAGGGCATCCGCTGCGTTAAAAACATATGCTGGATAAGTTGGTGGGTCATTCCGCTCTGGCGACCCCTGATTAATGAAGGGACTAAGCCGAAAAGAAAATGAATGAATGAATGAATGAATGAATGAATGAATAAGCCACTAGTTAATAGGGAGAATAGGTACTTAACGGCTGGTCCAGTGGAGATTTTGGCAGGGCAAGTGGGTATCTCAACAGTTTGGACCAGTAGTAAAAATATTTAACTCTGAGCCATGCTGGAGGCAAATTAAGAAATTACAAAAAAAACTAAAAACTCTGGCATATGAAGAAATTAAACATGCAAAAGTTTGAATCTGAATTAATAATAATAATAATAATAATAATAATAATAAAAAGTATTTCCATGTGTTGTTGAAAATGGAATAAGGTATTGATATTTTGAATGTATGGAGGTTATAAAACGCAGTATTCTGACAGCACTGGTGTGTGTGTGTGTGTGTGTGTGTGTGTGTGTGTGTGTGTGTGTGTGTGTGTGTGTGCGTGCGTGCGTGCGTGTGTGTGTGTGTGTTTCAGTGCTCTTCTGCTCCTCTGGGACTGCTGTGTGTCTGCAGTGTTTCTCATGGGACTCGTGTCTCCTCTCGCTCTGTTTATTTGTCTGATGTCTTGAGTGTTTATTTGCATCAAAACTGCGGAGGTGAACTTGATTCTGAAAGCGTCTGCTTTGATGGCTTGATGTGTGTGTTTGTGCGAACGGCTGGTTCTTCAACCACAGACACTTTTTATGTCTCAATGCTTGATTTGACTAAAAGATGATCTTTTTTAGAAACACTTTATTTTAAGGTGTCCTTGTTGCACATGTTCTGCACACTTACTAAAGTGATTAAAATGAATTATGCATAATTACATGCAACTAACGCTTACCATATAGTTAGATTAATTAGTGTTATTCAGTAGTTAAATGAGTAGTTAGACTGTAACAAAGACACCTTAAAATAAAGTGCAACCATTTTTTTATGTCTTCTTTAATTTGAGGATTAAATGTAAATTTGCTTGAAAATTTAAGTTATTTTATCTCAGATAAATATGAAATGTATATATTTTTACCATATAAATCTGTCATATGCACTATTTGAGATGCACAGAAAATGGCATTTGCTGTTTCAGTAAAACTTTTCTTCAGCTTAAAAGACTAAATGATAATCATAAATTGCATTGCATCAAAATAGAATCAAACAAAAGGTGTCCATGAAAGCCGATTTTGTTTAATAAAAGCATTAATTTCTTGTTAAAAAGTTTCAGAAGTGTTTTTTTTTTATAGTTACATTTATTCAGCATGGATGCATTAAATTGACCAGAAATTACCTTTTTAGTTTTATTAAAGATTTCAAATAATTCTAAAAAACATCATTATGCAAAAAAAAAAAAAAAAACTATTGACATTTTAAAATAATCCTGATTATTCTAATCAAATATTAGATTACATATTATAATGTGTCAAATGTATTAGAATGGTTTCTGAAGGATCATGTGACACCAAAAACTGGAGTAACTGCTGAAAATGTAACTTTTTGTAAATTTATTCACATCCAAAATAGCCATTTAATTTAATTAAATTTTAATATAAAATAAAATAATAATATCATAATATTTTAAAATTATTTAAAATTTAATTAATGTTAATTTTGATCTAATATCAGGGCTTGGCGATTTAATCAAAATGAAATCACAAAAAGTACAATTCTCATGCACATCTTGTCAGGGAAGCACAGTTGTGTGATCAGCAGTAATTCTCCATCCGAAGTTCAGAGGGCGCTCTATGTGCAGAAACCCATAAACAAGCAACTCAAGAAGTGCCCATAGCATTGCATTATAAACAGAAGATTTAACTGCTTTCTTTTAATTCAGCGTGACTAAAAAACACACGACTACTTAATCATCTCACAGAAGGATTTATTTAGACACTCGACTGACATTATGAGGTGTGTTTAAAGAAAAAAAAAACATGTAGTTACATGAGATATTTTCACATGCTGTAGTTCACAGAGCTGTAGTTCATTGAGAAGCGACACAGTCAGCTGTCATTATCACAGAATGATTATCTTGATATCATCGTCCGATTAAATCAATTTAGATTTTTGATTGCAATTTTGTGTAGTAAATTCTCCTCCATTTACTAGAACCAGCCTTCAGTTAATCACTCAACCTTAATTTATATACAAATAAATGCAACTTTATTGAATATCCATTCATTCATTCATTTTCCTTCGGCTTAGTCTCCATTTTAGAGGTCGCCACAGTGGAATGAACCGCCAACCATTCTAGTACATGTTCCACACAGCGGATGCCCTTCCAGCCGCAACCCAGTACTGGGAAACACCCATACACTCTCACATTCATACTCATACACTATGGCCAATTCAGTTTATTCAATTCACCTATAGCGCATGTGTTTGGACTGTGGGGGAAACCGCAGCACCCAGAGGAAACCCACGCCAACACGAGGAGAACATGCAAACTCCACACAGAAATGCCAACTGGCCCAGCCGGGACTTGAACCAACTTCTTGCTGTAAGGCGACATTGGTAACCACCGTGTCGCCCTTTATTGAAAATATATATATATCTAAAAATTTTGCTTACCCAAGACTTTTAAAAACTACATTAATAAGAGACTTGAGAAGCCTGGAAGTGCTCATAGTTGGAAAAAACACCTGTATATATTGTCTGTGTGTGTGTGTGTGTTTAGATGTGTAAGGCTAATGGTCCGTCGCTCACATATTTCACAGCAGACTGGAGAAACATTTTACCAATTTCCTTTTCAGCTGAGTGCAGGAGTCAAACGTGCTCGTGTTTTATAAAGACTGACTCACATCACACTGCGCACGTTTTAAAGTCACCATGAAACCTACATATATTATAATCGTCTATTACAAATGATTGCTTTAAAATTGTGTCCTGATAATCTTAAAGGGGATCTATATTACCCCTTTTTACAAGATGTAAAATAAGTCTCTGTTTTCCCTAGAGTGTGTGTGTGTGTGTGTGTGTGTGTGTGTGTGTGTGTGTGTGTGTG
>CAIGQV010019355.1:4313466-4329396 GCA_903798115.1 Danio jaintianensis
GACCCATCGCAGGATTGTGTTGGTTGGTATGGTGATTGTGTTTGAGACTGTTATGGGGACCTCAGATTATGGTGATGTTGTTACGGTGACTCATCACATGATTGTGCTGGTTCTATGATGATTATGTTTGAGATTGTTATGGTGACCCCAGATTATGGTGATGTTGTTATGGTGACCCATCACATGATGGTGTTAGTTGCTATAATAGTGTTTGAGGTTGTTATATATATATATATATATAGTTATTATAGTTACTATAGTTATTAATTATGATGACAGTAGTTAAGCCAAGTTTATTTGTATAGCGCTTTTCACAATGTAGATTGTGTCAAAGCAGCTTAACATAGTTCTAGTAAAGTCCAGATTTCAGAGTTGAAGTTCAGTGTGGTTTAAACCTCACTGCTGAAAGTTCAAACACTGCAGAGCAAATCCACCGAAGCACAACTCCACAAGTCCCGATCCGAGCAAGCCAGCGGCGACAGTGGCGAGGAAAAAAAAACTTCACCAATTGACGAAGTGAAGGGAAAAAAAAAACCTCGAGAGAAACTAAGCTCTGTTAGGCACGACCATTATTCTTCTGGCCAAACTTCCTGTTCAGAGCTGCAGTCTAGGTGCTGGAGGCTGAAGAAGCTGGACGTCCATCGTGGAGAAGCTGCAGGTGTGAGTAGGGCACCGGCAGGCGGTCAGGTTGGCCCGCAGGATCAATGTGGGGACTCATTTATCACAGTGGTCATTCAGAAATCAGTCTCATGCACTCGATTTCTCTATGACGACCACAGCATCAGCTCGGGATATGACCTGGTCCAGGATTATGGATACCTTGGGATCATCTCTTCACAGGTCTTGGATCGCATTAAAGGCGCTGCATAGTCTCTAGGGACCTCGGAATGAGTATCCCCAGGTGGAAATAGAGAATAAAGAAAATAATTAGCGTAGCTGCTGTTCATAGTGTATTTAAATGAGATGCGAAAATGGAGTGTCATAGATGAAAATAGCAGTTAAATAAACAAACATAGAAACAAACATGTAAAGCATCTGAGAGTTTCTAACACAATGTCTGGTGTATTAAGGAGTGTGTCCTACAGGTGATGTCGAGCCAGCTCACCTGCGTGGAGCACATTCATGCATCATACCATTATGCGATGCATTGAGTGTATGCTTTACTAAAAAGATAGGTCTTTAATCTAGTTTTGAACTGAGAGAGTGTGTCTGAGCCTCGGACATTATCAGGAAGGCTATTCCAGAGTTTAGGAGCCATAAATGAGAAGGCTCGACCTCCTTTACTCGACTTTGCTATTCTAGGTCCTACCAACAGCCCTGTGTTTTGAGATCTTAAAGAGCGGGTTGGATTGTAGCGAGACAGAAGGTTGGTTAGATAAACAGGTGCTCGATTATTTAAAGCTTTATAGGTAAGAAGCAAAATTTTACAATCAATACAGAACTTAACAGGCAGGAGTAGTGGATGATGGTGTTGTTGGCTGTTACGGTGACAACAGCCGATGGTGATTGTTTCTTATGACTATGTTGTTTTTGTAGTAGTGGACACAGTAATAAATGGTGTTATTGGTTATTATTGGTGATAGTAGTGGATGGTGTTGCTGGTTGCTATGGTGATTGTGTCTATAGATTTTATGATGACAGTTGTGGATAGTGTTACTGGTTGCTCTGGTGACATCACATGATTGTGTGGCTAGTATTGAGATTGTGCTTGTTATGGAGTAAATAGTTAATGTTATGGCAACGCATCACAGGATGGTGTTGACTACTGTGATTGTCACAAACTACATTGTATTTAAAACACTATTAAAATAAAGGAGGGTTGACTTCACAAAAGTTTAGGATGTTGTTATGGTGACCTGTTGTGTTGGTTGCTATGGTGATTGTGTTTGATATTGGTATGGACCCATTGCAGGATTGTGTTGATTGGAATGGTGATTGTGTTTGAGATTGTTATAGTGACCACAGTTGATGTTGCTATGGTGATTGTGTTTGAGATTGTTATGGTGACCGCAGATTATGGTGATGTTGTTATGGTGACCCATTACAGGATTGTGCTGGCTGCTATGGTGATTGTGTTTGAGATTATTATGGTGACCACAGTTGATGGTGATATTGTTATGGTGACACATCACATGATGGTGTTGGTTGCTATGATAATGTTTAAGGTTGTTACATTAGTTGGTGGTTTGCTGGTCACTATGGTGATTGTTTCTGTAGTTATTAATTATGATGACAGTAGAGGATGATGGTGTTGTTGGCTGTTACGGTGACAACAGCGGATGGTGATTGTTTCTTTTGACTATGTTGTTTTTGTAGTAGAGGACACAGTAATGGATGGTGTCATTGGTTATTATTGGTGATGGTAGTGGATGGTGTTGCTGGTCGCTATGGTGATTGTGTCTATAGATTTTATGATGGCAGTTTAGATGGTGTTGCTGGTTACTATGGTGAATGTCTGTATTCGCTATGACAATAGTGGTTGTGTTTATAGTTACGCTGACAGTAGTGAATGGTGCTAGTCGCTATGATGATTATGTCTGTAGTAGTTGTTGTGATAACGTTAGTGGATGGCGGTTGGTTGTTGGTTGCCATGGTCATTTTTATGATCACAGTGGTGGATGGTGCTGTTGCTATGGCAACTGTGTCTGGTTATAAACTTTACAATTAGTCATTTAGCAGATACTTTTGTCCAAAGGGACTGAAGACACAGTTATGAAGACACAGCAGTGGATAACGTTGTTGGTTGTTATGGTGAGACAGTAGTGAGTAGAAATGGGGTTGTCAGCAGTGAATCATGCCTGTGGTGTTTCCCCCAGTGTGTGTGAGTGTGTGGTGTCCCGTGCAGTGTGATGAAGTCATTAAGAAGTCATTAGGAAGCCATTAAGATTCATTAAGAGAACGAGGTGGCGGTGTAGTACAGCATCACTGTGTTCCCAGCATGGAGGAGAGACTGTTAATCACACACTTTATTACTGGACTCTGAGTTACAGAGTAAATATTACTCCAGTGAGATCAATGAGAGGCCGTCTTAATGAAACACATGCTTTTGTGTGTGTGTGGAGAGAGAGAGAGAGAGACATAATAAGACATGCACAATCACTGTCATTGTCTCTACAGTAATAAAGACGAGTGTTCGTTTGTGCTCTCATTCTGTCAAACCATTCGTTTGAGCTTATTACTTGGAGAGAGAGACATATTGAGACACTTCCTATCATACTCTGACTGACTGTGTGTGTGTGTGTGTGTGTGTGTGTGTGTGTGTGTGTGTGTGTGTGTGTGTGTGTGTGTGTTTAAAGATCGTCTTAACTCTTTTGTTGCATTATAAATGTCTTTACTGTCACTTTTGATCAGCTTATGGCATCCTTTCTAAAATAAAATATTTTAATGTATTATCCTTTCATCTTCTAAGTGAGTTTATTCAGTATCAGAGTGCTGTGGTTTTGGGATTGCAGAAGTAAACGGCAGTAGAGTAACTCTTTCCGATGGCATTATGGGTTTCGGGCTGACCTCACCCTGACATGCTGAGAGCGAAATCGCTTCAGTCCCGTCGAGTCCGTACATGAGCTCTGTACCTGAGAGACTTGAGCACTTTAAATTCTCCTCATCCTGACCTCAGCGCGACCTGTGAGCCTGAAGAGCCGAAGAGTCTCAGAGTGAGCAGGGGAACAGGTGCGAGAGGAGGTCAGAGGTCAGCTGGATACTGCGGAGGGCAGCAGGTGTCATGATGATCTGAGTGCTGCAAGTGTTCAGGTGTGTATGTGGGCGTTAGTTTACGTATGTCTCCTGAGTGAGTGTGGGAGTGAAAGCTAATTCTCTATGTCTATCTTTATTTTGGATACGGATTAAAGGGATAGTTCACCCAAAAATCATTTACTTAGCTTCCACTTATTTCAAACCGGATAACATTTCTGAAGAAGATACTTTGAAGAGTGTTGGAATCTGGTAGCCGTTGACTTCCATAGTTTTTTCTCTTCTTTCAGTTATTTATGTAAGTGTTTGAGGTTGTCATGTTGACAATAGTTGATGTTAATGTTATGGTGACACATTACAGCGTTTGCTGGTTGCTATGGTGATTGTGTTTGAGATTGTTATGGTTACTGCAGTTGATTGTGATGTTGTTATGGTGACCCATCACAGGATTGTGTTGGTTGTTTTGGTAATTGTGTTTGAAATTGTTATGGTGACCTATTACACGATTGTGTTGGTTGCTATGGTGATTTTGTTTGAGATTGTTATGGTGAGTGCAGATGATGGTAACGTTGTTATGGTGACACATCACATCATTGTGTTGGTTGTTATAGTAATTGTGTTTGAAATTGTTATAATGACAGCTGTTGATGTTGTTATGGGTACCAATCCCAAGATTGTGTTGGTTGCTATGGTAATTGTGTTTCAGATTGTTATGATGACCACAGTTGATGGTAATGTTATGGTGACCCATCACAGGATTGTGCTGGTTGCTATGGTGATTGTGTTTGAGACTACTATGGTGACTGCAGTTGATGATGTTGTTAGTGTGACCCACCCCAGGATTGTGTTGGTTACTATGGTGATTTTGTTTGAGATTGTTATGCTGACCATTACACAATTGTGTTGGTTGATACTGTGATTTTCGCTGGTTCGAGCCTCGGCTGGGTCAGTTGGCGTTTCTGTGTGGAGTTTGCATGTTCTCCCCGTGTTCGCGTGGGTTTCCTCCGGGTGCTCCGGTTTCCCCCACAAGTCCAAAGACATGCGGTATAGGTGAATTGGGTAAGCTAAATTGTCCGTAGTGTATGTATGTGTGTGAATGAGTGTGTATGGATGTTTCCCAGTGATGGGTTGCAGCTGGAAGGGCATCCGCTGCGTTAAGCATATGCTGGATAAGTTGGCGGTTCATTCCGCTGTGGCGACCCCAGATTAATAAAGGGACTAAGCCGAAAAGAAAATGAATGAATGAATGAATGATCCTGTGATTTTTATATTGTGTTGGTTGCTATGGTGATTTTGTTTGTGATTGTTATCGTAAGTGCAGATGATGGTAACGTTGTTATGGTGACCCATCCCAAGATTGTGTTGGTTGCTATGGTAATTTTGTTTGAGATTGTTATTGGGAGTGCAGAAGATGGTAATGCTGCTATGGTGACACATCACAGAATTGTGTTGGTTGCTATGGTGATTTGATTTGGGATTGTTATAATGACTGCTGTTGATGGTAATGTTATGGTGACCCATCACAACATTGTGTTGGTTGCTATGGTGATTGTGTTTGAGATTGTTATAATAATATCTATTGATGTTGTTATGGTGACCCATCACAAGGTTGTGTTGGTTGCTATGGTAATTGTGTTTGAGATTCTTATTGTGACCGCAGCTGATGGTGAAGCTGTTGTTATTGTGACACTACACAGGATTTTGTTAGTTGCAATGTTGATTGTGTTTGACATGATGGTGACTTCAGTTGATGGTAATGTTATGTTCGTTGTTATGGTAATAGTGTTTGAGTTTAAGGTGATTGTGTTTGAGATTGTTAAGGTGACAGCTATTGATTGTTTTGGTTGTGTTGGTTGCTATGGTGATTGTGTATGAGATTGTTATGTTGATATTACGGTGGCCGTAGTGGATGGTGTTGATGGTTGCCATGGTGATTGTGTCTGTAACTGTTGTGTTGATACTAGTCAATGGTGTTGCTTTTTCCCAACATTTTTCTAAATGTCTTCTTTTGTCTTCAACAGGAAAAAAAAGAATTCAGACTGGTTTGGAACAAGAGAAGGGTGAGTAAATGATGAGAGAATTTTTATTTTATCCCAAAATTCAAGTTTCTGTAGAGAATCAAAGAAGATTTTTAGTTGAAAACATGCTGCTTGGTGATTCTTAAAATTCAAGCTAATGTCATTTTGAGAGTCCAAAAAAAGATGCTGGCAAAATTCGCTAATTAATTTTTAATTAGCATCTTGAAATTTGAATCAATGGTGAAAAGTAGTTCCTCACACAATACAGGCTCTTTCCTAACACAAACGGTGGTTTCTTTTTATGCATGTGTGCTATCAAAATGTTGTATAAACACAATATCTCATACATGGTCATAGCTCTATATCAATGTTTTTGTGCTTTACCTCCGTCATTTCTCTTGTGTAGTTGGATTTGTATCTTCTTGACTCTTTTGAGTGTTTGGAGAGGCTTTCAGTCTCTCTCTCTCTCTTCTGTTGTCCGGTTGGCATCGCCTGGTCCATCAGTTGGCCAAACGCTCTGTCTTTTCCGGCCTGTCTGATGACTGGCACAGAGACGCTGGCACTGAGTTAAACTCTCTACTGACAGCCAGACAAACACATGCGAACATGTGAACACTGGCACACGTGAACAAGAGGAGTCTAATATTGTGTGTTTAGATGAAAACAGATGCTATTTCTGCTAAATGGAGCATTTTGTTATTAAAAAAAAACCAGAAGTGAAAGGTTTAATGAATGAAAACACCTGTGTTTGTGATTGGTACAGTGATGTGGATAGTTTACAGTTGACGTGGCTGCAGAGAAACCAATATAATTGTTTTTTAAGGTTATTAGTATTATGCATATACTATTGCATGTTTATTTGCATTCTGAATAATATTTAATCAGTTATTAGTCATGTTACAGAAATTGTTTATATGTAAAATTTAACTTTAACATTTTAGTAATTTTGCAACTTAGAACAGTAAGTTTACACTCACCTGCCACTTTATTAGGTACACCTTACTAGTACCGGGTTGGACCCCTTTTGTCTTCAGAACTGCCTTAATCCTTCGTGGCATAGATTCAACAAGGTACTGGAAATATTCCTCAGAGATTTTTGTCCATATTGACATGATAGCATCACGCAGTTGCTGCAGATTTGTCAGCGGCACATCTATGATGTGAATCTCCCGTTCCACCACATCCCAAAGGTGCTCTATTGGATTGAGATCTGGTGACTGTGGAGGCCATTTGAGTACAGTGAACTCATTGTCATGTTCAAGAAACCAGTCTGAGATGATTCACGCTTTATGACATGGCGGGTTATCCTGCTGGAAGTAGCCATCAGAAGATGTACACTGAGGTCATAAAGGGATGGACATGGTCAGCAACAATACTCAGGTAGGCTGTGGCGTTGACACGATGCTCAACTGGTACTAATGGGCCCAAAGTGTGCCAAGAAAACATCCCCCACATCATTACACCACCACCACCACCAGCCTGAACCGTTGATACAAGGAAGGATGGATCCATGCTTTCATGTTGTTGATGCCAAATTTAATTAATTAGTAATTTAATTTGATTCAGTTTTATTCAGAAATTGTTGTACTTCATTATGAAGCATTTCTGTTTTTAGTTAGTTTTACCATATAATATTTAAATATTTATATTTTATTTATATCAGGTTTATTTCAGTTAACAAACATATGTTTTTATAGATTTAATTTTTGTCTGTTGCAAATGTCAACTGGTTGAATGGGATACCAATCCCTGCAAGATGAACAGTGGAGTGAAAAAGTATTTGCCCCCTTACTGATTTCTTTCTCTCTTTTTTTGCATATTTGTCACACTTTAATGTTGCAGATCATCAAACAAACTTAAATATTAGTCAGCTATAATGCAAGTAAACACATCATGCAGTTTTTAAATGAAGATTTTAATTATTAAGTGAAAACAAAACCCAAAACTACAATGCCCTGTGTAAAAAAGTGTTTGCCCCACCCCCTATTAAAACAAAACATAACTCTGGTTTATCACACCTGAGTTTAATATCTCTAGCCACACCCAGGCCTAAATACTGCCACACCTGTTCGCAATCAAGAAATCACTTAAATTGGACCTGCCTGACAACATGAAGTAGACCAGAAGATCCTCAAAAGCTAGACATTATTACCGACATGTAAAGAAGTTCAAAAACAAATGAGAAAGGAAATACATTTATAAATATATTTATATTATTTATTTATATTATTTATATATATATTTATATATTTAGTTTTTAAATTTGCTACTGAACAAACCAGTCACACCAGAAAATCCGTCCATATAGAGATAAGTACCGCCCCGTAGTAGGGCTGCACGATTAATCGAAAAAAGATTGCGATCTCGATTCGACCCTACACACGATCTTAATTCTGCTTTTCTACGATTCAGCCGATTATATTTTTCACGGTCAGGAGAGAAGCGCAAAGGCGGACGCAAAAGTCTTGACAGCAACATGGACACCTCCAAATGGCGTTAAAAGTGTTACATACTGTATTTATAAGGTATAATTCACTCAAAAATGTCATTTCTGTCTTAATGTAATGATGTATTTGGGGCCGCGAAATCACACGTGAGCTGTTTGTTTACTACCGAGAGAGGACGCGCGCGTGCCTGCCAATGATGCCTGCTTAGGGAACAGAACCTGCATAGGCTGTGAATAACATCTGATAAAGTTGTAAATAACGTTCAGTTTGTTGCACTAAGCGATCGTTTAAGAGCCGTTTGTATGTGTGTGTTTTTTTTCTCACAGTGACGGCAGCCATGAGCCGCACTCGGAAGTGAAAGTGCGTACATCATTTAAATGATCATATCACATTTTAAAGTTATGAATACGACAAGCATTTGTTATGTTTTTTCTTTCATAGCGAACACAGTGTTGTGCATGAAAATAAATGTTTACTGGTTCAGTATAACTACTCTAGCCTATATAATGTTGAATATAATGCAAGAGGGAATCTGATAATGACAAATGTCTCATTTACCAGTGAAAAAAATTGTCTATTAATGTTGTCAATGACAAATGACCAGCACATGTCTCAAACATAATAATTCAACTTCAGAATTATGAATAGTTGTATTCTGATGTCATCACTCTACTGTGAATTAACCAACGGGACTTTTTTAATGTCTGTTCAAATCCACCATTCCAAGTCTATACAAAATTTAGCATTTTAACCAACAGTAGACCTGCACTTATGCCTAATATTGTTATTGTTGTTTTACCATATGATGCGAATCTATTGTTCCACCACATCCCAAAGGTGCTCTATTGGATTGAGATCTGGTGACTGTGGAGGCCATTTGAGTACAGCGAACTTATTGTCATGTTCAAGAAACCAGTCTGAGATGATTCGCGCTTTATGACATGGCGGGTTATCCTTGTTTTACCATATGTTTGATAAATAACAATAATAACAGCCTACTCATATTAACCTTTATTTTACATCTACAGAATCGCGAGAAAATCGTGATCTTGATTTTAAGCAAAAAAAAAAATAGATTCTCATTTTCGCCAGAATCGTTCAGCCCTACCCCGTAGCATTCGTTTTACACACAAAATACAGACATATGTAACCAGAAGCACATATTTATTGGTTCTCAAAAATGTAGCACTGGGCATATTTTCCCAATGAGTCCAATGTTTGCCAAAATTGCAAAAACAACAGTTTACTCAGTCCTTTGATAACAACACTAGATTTACATCTAGATGAGCCATTTTACATGTAATGTACATTTATATTACATGTACAATGGCTCATCTAGATGTAGATCTATTGTTGTTATCAAAGGACTGAGTAAATTGTTGTTTTTGCCGTTTTTTCTCTCCTTATTTTTGCCTTCTATAATTGAAGAATAATTCAAGTATAATTATTCACACAACCTCACTGCCCCCCAAATTAATCTGTTTTTGAACGGCTGAGAAATAAAGGCCCCTTTTAAGTCCTAAATTATTTAATTTTTTGCAACCTTCGGCTCTGGTTTTGTTCTTCTCCATCTGTCACAGCTTTATTTAGATCTGCTCAGCTTTTACCGGATCTGCATGTCATTTCATTACAATTCAATTAATTACCGCCGTTGCCTTGGTGCTTTTTTTTCCCAGAAGTCGACATCTAATCAACATCAGCCTAAAATGATGAAAAAACAGAGACTCATGCCAGACACGATGCACGCCTTTAACTTTTACACACAAACCTCTGCCATAATGTCATGATGCTTTTGTTCTTTCATTATGGGTTACTGCTTACCTATAAGGGAACATTTTTACAACATTTAAAGACAAAACATTCTTAAAATATAATTCATAGAACAATCTTTAAAACATTTATGCTACTGAACAAGCTACTGAACAAAGCACCGGAAAAGCCGTCCATATGGAGATAGGTCCCGCCCCGTAGCGTTCGTTTTGCACACAAAATACAGACATATGTACCCAGAAGCACATTTCTCGGTTCCCAAAAATGTAGCCCTGGGCACATTTTTCCAATGAGTTCAATGTTGGATCTAGTAGATATTTGAGGAGATGCTGGAGATGTTGGTCAAGCTGAATGCTCTTGATTTGTGTGTGTGTGTGTGCATGTGTGAAAAGTCTGTGTTCCAGCAGTCTCTGTGTTTCACACTCAGTGTCACTCTATGAAGTCTATGAAGGTCCCCTGTTGGATAGGTAGACGTCACTCAGAGCTTCAGGTCCCCACTTGGCATGTGTTTTTTGTAAAAATGCAGCAGTGCATATTGTCAACGATAACTGAGATGTTGATTAAATTTGTGTACTGATTTAAGTTGTGCATTATGTATATACAACCACAAACCATAAAAAGTTGGGGCAGTATGGAAAATGCAAATAAAAAAATGCAGTAGTTTCTGAATTAATTTTGACTTGTATTTTATTGGAAACAATACAACAAACATTGTATGTGTTTCTCGTGATTTTTATTGTTGTTTTTTTATTAATTAATATTTTTCAAAATATACATGTATTTAAATTTTGTTTCTTGCAACACATTTCAAAAAAAGTTGGAACAGTAAAGCATTTACCACTTTGTATTGTTGCCATTCCTTTTCACAACACTTAAAAGACGTTTAGGGACTGAAGACACCAAGTGATAAAAAAAGTCAAAAAATACCTGAAATACTGATACATCTGACCACAGTACACGTTTCCACTGTGTGATGGTCCATTCCAGATGACTCTGAGCCCAGAGAAGTCAATGGCACTTTTGGACACTGTTAACATACGGCTTCCTTTTGGCACAGTACAGTTTTCACTGGCATTTGTGGATGTAACTATGTATTGTTGTACTTGACAAAGGTTTGCCAAAGTAGTTCTGAGCCCATGTGGTGATATCACTTATAGATGAATGACGATTCTTGATGCAGTGCCGCCTGAGGGATCGGAGATCACGGTTGTTCAGATTAGGCTTGCGCTCTTGTCCTTTACGCACTGAAATTCCTCCAGATTCCTTGAAAATTCCTTGAAGGTGAAATATCCAAATGTCTTCCTATCTTTCTTTGAGGAACATTATTTTTAAACATTTAAATAATTTTCTCACGTATTTGTTGCCAAACTGGCAATCCTCAGCCCATCTTTGCTCCTGAAGGACCAGACCTTCCTTGGATGCTGCTTTTGTACCAAATCATAATTACAATCACCTGTTTCAAATCACACCATTATTTAACCAATTGACCTGATTACTAGCCCTAAATTGCTTTTGTCCCAACTTTTTTGAAATTGTGCTGCTGAATGCCAGGAAAGGATGTATATTTACAAATGAAATGAAGTTGACCAGACAAAACATGACATATTGTGTTCATATTGTCTGCAATGGAATACAAGTCAAAGTAAATTTAGAAATCACTACTTCTTTTTTTATTTGCGTTTTCGATACTGTCCCATCGAGATTATTTAGCATTTATTATCACTAACAGAATATTTAATAATATATAAATCTTTAAAACTTTAGAGTTTAGTATGTACATAAAGTCAGACTGTAAGTTAAAAGTCTGTGTCTGTTTCACACCCAGTGTCAATTCAGTCTATGAAGGTCCCCTCTTGGATAGGCAGACGTCACACATAGCTTCAGGTCCCCACCTGGCATGTGTTTTAAAAAAATAATAATAAACAAAGACTTATTTACAGTTATATAGACCTTTTTCACATTGCGGGGTTTCTCAGTAGCAGTCAGTAGTCGTCATAGTTGGCAAAACTTAGAGCGCAGTGAATGAGAGAGTACAACAAATAATTTTTTTACAATCTTATTTGCTCAAATAATAAAAGAAAAACTCCACAATGATGTTATAAATACTTTCAGAAAAAGTAAAACAAATTGTGTGAGACTGATGACGGCAGCCAGAGGAGAGAGTAACATCAAATTTACTGTCCTGTCCCCATAGATGCTGCATTAGAAACACCTCGCACAAGCGGTAATTCGCTTTTTGTAATTTGAAGCAAAGATGATATAATACATACATAAACACATATAAATGTTCATCTAAATATTATTATAATAAGGATTTAAGATGCTGATGACCGTTAAACGCGTCATAACAGACTTGTGAAAAGGGTCCATTATAAAAATAGACCTTAAAGAAGATTTGGTATGTGATTTTTGTTTATTTAAAATGAGCAAAAAATGGTCCTTTCTTGGACAGTATAGAGCGACAGTCCCTTCTTAGAAACAGACATGTGTGTGTGTTTGTAAAGCTCCTCCGGTCGACTCCTGCAGGGAAATCAGCCTCTTCTTCTCCATCAGCGGCATTTGTAGTATTTTTAGCGTGTAGCGGCTGCTAATGAACATCGACTCCCACTGACTCTCCACACACCAGAGACTGGAGGGGCCTGCTAATTAACGCCTTGTGTAATTCCTCTGACCAACCGTGGAGAAACAGCAGAAAAAAAGACGAGTGATAAATTAGCCGCTGATTGACTGCGAGATGTGGAGGCGCACGGCGGGAATCTCTTTATTCTGCCGTGAGGTGAATAAACGGCCACATGTTCAGATGAAAGATTCATTTCTGGCCTCAAGAGTCTTTCTGGGATCCGCAGATGTTCAGTTTGATCTGCTGCGGCTTACTTTAGAAGTTTGTCTTGTGATTGGTTTCTTTGAAATGTCAACATCAGACTTGACCAATGGCGTGAGTTTGGGGGTGGGGCTATATGTTTGATGGACATATGGGATCTCTATATAACGAAACTGCAGAAATGTGATAATTTGGAAACAATTTCAGTAAAATAAGAAAATAAATATAAATTAATTATTATTATTATTATTATAAATATAAGAATTGATATTGATATATAATATAATAATAATAATAATAATAATAATAATAATAATAATAATAAATATAATTATGTCCTGGCTTTGGGAAAAAAAAAAAAAAGAGTTAATTTATATTCGATATATTGATTATTATTTTTATTACTTGAGTTATTTACAAATTATTTTTTTTATATTTTATTTTGATTTATCTTTTTTAAAGGAAGAAAAAGGGAAAGAAAAATATATAAATACAAATAATAAAAAAGTAATAATAATAATAAATTAATTAATTAATTAATTGATTAATATAAATAAATAAATAATACAAATAAATAAATAATACAAATAAATAAAAACATAAATAAAAAAATAAATAAAATAAAATAAAAAAATACAATAACACATCGGAACTTGAACAGTTGACTGGTCACGTATTTCCTTACAAGTCACATTAACAAATACATATAAAGATCAGTTTACCCTGTGTAAAGGCATAAGTACAATCCATTTCTCCCAATATTGCAGGTATTTGTCCATTTCCAGTTTTAAAGAAAAAGTCATCCTCTCCATATTTTGAACATTAGATACGATATCCAACCATTCAGCTTTTGTAGGGGATTCGAGTTGTAGCCACTTTCGAGTTACAGTTTTCTTACTGGTTGCTAGAACTCCTTTTATAAATACTTGTCTTTTACCGTTGGTTGCAATATTTCCCAAATAAATTGTTGTAAAAGAAAAGTCCACACCATCACCAAAAATATTTCGTATTACTTGAATTACATCCTGCCAGTATGACTGAATGGCTGGGCAACTCCAAAATATATGAAAGTGGTTTGCAAAGTCTTCTCCACATTTCCTCCAGCACTGTCCCCTGTCCTTCTCCAGTGTTTGCATGCATGTTAACTTGGGGGTTATAAAGTATCTGGTAAGATTCCTCCAGCAAAAATCTCGCCACATACCAGAGCTGGAAGAGGTGGCCTGTACTGAGCAGATATTCCTCTCTTCCTCTGAGATAACTAGGATTCTCTCTCCCATTTAAGTCTGATGTCATTTGTTGAGTATTTCTTGGTGGATTGGATAGAAGAATTTACAAATTATTATTCATTATTATGATCAAATAATTATTTATTTAAAACTAAATAAAATAGATAAATAGATTATTCTATTTATTTATTTTTATTATTATTTATTTTTATTGATCCTGACAGTAAATACATTGGCATCGCTAGAAACATGTGTATTGATAAAAACGAGCTTTTGAGTTTTGCATTATTTTAATGACTTGCTAAAAATAGCACATATTGCAGAACCCGTCCTCATGGATAAGTACTGTATATGACTAGTCTGAATTAAATATTCAGCAATTGATGAACATTGTGATTTTTTGTGTGTTGATCTTTAAACACCCATAGTTTTTTTTTTGTTTAGTTTAATTAATAGAGGTCATTTGCAAATTAGCATAATTGCTCCATCCTCCTCAGATGTTAATGAGTAGCATATTTTAAGCTTGTGCTGTAAAGGCTGATGTGAATATTTGAATGTATAATACAGCAGCTGATGGTTTTTTTTTTTTTTTTTACCATGTTTTAACCAGTTTCATTACCCCTCCAACTGTGGTTAACGTCCCCCAAATTTATTTATTTTTTTTTCTTTTTAATTTAATCAAGTTACAATTTATTTATTTATTTTTTTTATTAAATGTAGCTGGATTAAATGTTTTCTTGTTTTTATTTTCTTTTGGTCTCAATTTTAATACATTTAAGTAAATAAATTATTGAAATAAAATATAATTCATTCATTTTCTTTTTGGCTTAGTCTCTTTATTAATCTGGGGTCGCCACAGCGGAATGAACTGCCAACTTATCCAGTATATGTTCTACACAGCGGATGCCCTTCTAGCTGCAACCCATCACTAGGAAACATTCATACACTTTCATTCTCACTCTCACACATACACTACAGACAATTTAGCTTACCCAATTCACCTATACCACATGTCTTTGGACTTGTGGGGGAAACCGGGCACCAGGAGGAAACCCACACGAACACGGGGAGAACATGCAAACTCCGCACAGAAACTGAATCAGCCAAGGCTCGAACCAGCGACCTTCTTGCTATGAGGCGACAGTGCTACCCACTGTGCCACCGTGCCGCCTATAAAATATAATATGAAGTATATTTATTTGTTAACTAGATTTTTTCCAATTAGCAATCAAAAAGCATGCCTACCTAATTGAAATAATAAAACCTATTCAGTATATATATATATATATATATATATATATATATATATATATAAAACAAAAAATATATATATTTATTAGGATTTTAACACAATTTTAATTTTAGATTTTTAGAATTTTTCACAACACACGCAGAATATTTACATACTGCCAGGGCAATATATCTCATGAAAGTTCTCAAATATTTACAATTTATAAATAGAAATGAATATCAAACCCTTTACAAGCCTCATAAAACTGTGTAAATAAAATATATATTTACTCCATACACAGTAAAAAAATAATCATAACTGTTATTCCAAAAAATACCATAATATATAATAATACATCAATGACACTAAAATAAAGTCATACAAAAATAAAATAAAATTTTATAATAAATAACCCTATATATTATGACTTAAACCACTTCATTTATTCAAGGTAATATTTATATTCAGTTTATTTATTTATTTATCTATTTATTTTTTTATTTACTTATTATTGTTTTTTAAATTTGTTTACATATTTCTTTATTTTTTATTTAATTTATTTGATTTAAGTTAATTCATAATCAGTTTATTGATTCATATTTATTTATTTACTTATTTATTTGGTTTATTTTCTATTTTTGCTTATTTATTTATTCAAGGTAATATACATAGTCAGTTTATTATTGCAATGTTTGATAATATTTTTTATGAAAAGTACAAATAAAAG
>CAIGQV010019355.1:4329406-4342284 GCA_903798115.1 Danio jaintianensis
TCATATTCAGTTTATTAGTGCAGTTATTATGAACAGTACAAATAAAACCAGTTTTATTTACAATATATTATTTATTTATTTATTTAATTACTAATTAATTTCATTTAATTGTTTATTTACTTATTGTATGTATTTAATGTAATATTCATATTCAGTTGATTAGTGCAGTTATTATGAACAGTACAAATACAACCAGTTTTATTTACAATATATTATTTATTTATTTATTTATGAACTTATGTATATATTCATTTATTCACTTATTTATTTCTTTTATTTATTTAATGTAATATATTCAGTTTATTAGTGCAGTTATTATGAACAGTACAAATAAAACCAGTTTTATTTAGAATATATTATTTATTTATTTATTTAATTACTAATTAATTTCATTTAATTGTTTATTTATTTACTTATTGTATGTATTTAATGTAATATTCATATTCAGTTGATTAGTGCAGTTATTATGAGCAGTACAAATACAACCAGTTTTATTTACAATATGTTATTTATTTATTTATTTACTTTTATTATTTACTTGTTTACAGTTGCAATCAGAATTATTTACCCCCTGAATTATTAACCCCCTGTTTATTTGTTTCCCCAATTTCTGTTTAACGGAGAGAAGATTTTTTCAGCACATTTCTAAACATAATAGTTTTAATAAATCTCTAATAACTGATTTCTTTTATCTTTGCCATGATGACAGCACATAACATTTGACTAGATATTTTTCAAGACACTTCTATACAGCTTAAAGTGACAGTTAAAGGCTTAACTAGGTTAATTAGGTTAACTAGGCAGGATAGGGTAATTAGGCAAGTTATTGTATATCAATGGTTTGTTCTGTATCGAAAAAAAAATACAGCTTAAAGGGGCTAATAATTTTGACAAATTAAATTTTTTTAAAAAAAATTAAAAACTGCTTTTATTCTAGCCGAAATAAAACAAATAAGACTTTCTCCAGAAGAAAAAATATTATCAGACATACTGTGAAAATTTCCTTGCTCTATTCAACATAATTTGGGAAATATTTAAAAAAGATTTTTTTTTTTTAAATAATTCTGATTGCAACTGTACTTATTTGATAAAGTTATTGTTAAAACTGCAACTTAAATAATTGAAATACATAATTACTAAAACATAGACAGTGTTAGTTTCAAACCAAAGCTGAAAACATACAACCAAAAGCTAATTCAATGCATCAATATAATCATATCATTTATAGTAAGCAGTAATGGCTCCAATCTGTCATTTGTGGTTTATAAAGCTGTCAAATAATGTCAACAAATCAGTCAGGGTGCTGTCTAAGAAGCAAGTGCCCTATGTAGACAGCAGCCTTTTGGTTGTGCTCATTTCTGAACAGACTGAGTGCTATTTCTCTTCTGAAAGTTTGCTGAAGTTGATCTAATGATCTCCGCGTCTCATTTAAATGAAGGTGTCTGTCGTCTTTTCTTCTCTCCGTCAGCTAATGAGTTTTAGTTCCCTGAATGGAGACAGTTTTTAATTGAGGATTGGCAGCAGATCAAGAACCAACCACTAAAGAAATGTGTAGTTTTCCCTCAAGACGACGCCATTATGTGGAAAACGGGGAAATAAAGGCTTGAAAGATGAAGTTGATGAGTTTTAGAAGAGCAGCGAGTGTTTATAGCTTCATTTCAACACTTTATCTAATTAGTTCTAACAGTTATGTCGAGATGTCTGCATTAAAACGGGTCCATTTTAAAACTGTAAACTTTAATTTAATTTATTTTTTTTGTTTGTATATATGTTAATTCATTCATTCATTCATTCATTTTATTTAAAGACATTTTATTTGCTTGTTATTTTTTTTACTTTCATTTAAATTGTATTCTTAATAAATAATAAAATAAATAAATCAATTAATCAATAAATCAATTATTTAATTAATTATTTAGTTGTATTATTTTTTTCAATTTATGTTCTTTTTCCATTTCTTAAATTGTTTATTGTTTTTTTAATTCAATAATTCCGTTTTATTTTATTTTATTGTTTGTTTATATGTTCATTCATTTATTCAATTATTTTGTTTAAATTAATTAATTATTATTATTTTTTTTACTTTCATTTAATGAAATTGTATTCTTAATAAATAATACATTCATAAAATAATAAAACACATTCATAAATTAATTAATCAATAAATCAATTATTTAATTAATTATTTAATTGTATTATTTTTCCATTTTTATTTTTTACTGTTTTTTTTTAATTTATTAATTCTATTTTATTTTATTCTTTGTTTGTATGTTAATTCATTCATTAATTTTATTTTAATTAATTAATTAATTATTTTTTTACTTTTATTTAATTAAATTGTATTCTTAATAAATAAAATAATAAAATATATTTAATTAATTAATAAATCAATTAATTAATTATTTTTTTCATTGTATTATTTTTTCAATTTATCTTCTTTTTCCATTTCTTTATTTATTTCATTAGTTTTTTAATTAATTAATTCCATTTTATTTTATTGTTTGTATATTTGTATATTAATAAATTAATTAATTCATTAATTACTTTATTTTGTTTTATTGTTTGTATACATCTATATTAATTAATTCATTTTATTTTAATTAATTATTTTATTTTGTTTTATTGTTTGTATACATCTATATTAATTAATTTAATTAATTCATTTTATTTTAAATAATTATTTTGTTTTATTGTTTGTATACATCTATATTAATTAATTCATTTAATTTTAATTAATTATTTTGTTTTATTGTTTGTATACATCTATATAAATTAATTAATTCATTCATTCATTTTATTTTAATTAATAATTTTATTTTGTTTTATTATTTTTTATTTTCATTCAATTAAATTGTATTCATTTTTCAATACATTTAATTTGTATTTATTTATTTATTTATTTAAATCAATTATTTAATTAATTACAAGAATGTCTTAATTAAATTGTATTATTTTTTCAATGAAATACATTTTTTATTATTTTTAAAAAAATTATTCCATTTTATTTTATTTTTGTTTGTATGTTCATTCATTTTATTTAAATTAATTAATTAATTAGTTAATTTTTTTACTTTAAATTGCATGCTTTTTTCAATTTATTTATTTTTTCAATTGATTTCGTTTGTATTTATTTATTTTAATTAATTGATTAAATACTTTATTACATTCATTTAATTGTATTATTTTTTTAATTTATAATTTTTTTTATTCTTTTTTAATTCATTCAATTTTATTTCTGTGGTTTGTTTATTAATTTATTTTATTTTAATTAATTAAATAACCTATTTTTTTTTTTTTTTACTTTCATTTAGTTAAATTGTATTCTTTTTTTAATGTATTTTTTTCAATTTATACAATTTGTATTTATTTTTTTTAATTATTAATTAAATACATTATTATATTCATTTAATTTTATTTTTTCAATTTCTTTTTTTTTTGTTTATTTTTTACATTTTTTATTATCTTTTAGTTCATTCAATTATTGATTTTTTTGGGGGGGGGTTTGTTTGTGTTCATTCATTCATTTTATTTTATTTTATTTATTTATTTGTTTTAACTTTCTTTATTGTTTTTTTAAACATTCAAATACCATGACTTACAAATTCCGACCTACAAACATTTACACAACAGTTGATAAAGATACTAAAAAAGTAGTGAAGTATACTACAAAAAAAAAAATAATAATAAAAAAATACATAAAATAATAATAATAGATAAATACAGTAAATCAATAATAATAATAAGAATAAGAATAAAAAAATAAACCAAAAAAAAAAAAAAAAAAGAAAATAAATAAATAAATAAAATAAAATCGAAATAAAATACTGATCTTCAGTTTTAATCTAAATTAGTCTGATCAGTCTGATTTTATTTTAGTTAATTAATTAATTAAATTGTTTTTTACTTTCATTTAATTTAATTGTTTTATTTTTAAAATTTATTTATTTTTTAATCTATTTAATTTGTATTGTCATTTTTAATTGCATTTTATTTATTTATTTGTTTGTTTGTTTGTTTATTTGTTCATTTATTCATTCATTTTGTTTATATAAATGTATAAAAAAATTCAATTTATTTGATTTTATTATTTTTTATTTATTTATTTATTATTTATTTATTGTGAGATTGCATCTCTTGTGATCTAAATGTTAAATGTTATTGTAAGTACATATTTTTTCCATTTGGCTTAGATATTTTTGGAAAACCTTTATGCGCTGATTTTAAAGTACAGCAACAACTGTTAAGTTTGAGGGTGTCAAAGTAAATTAGGACACACAGGTAACCTTGTGAACCATCATAAGTGGACGCTTTCGGGCGGTTTAAACTCTGAAATGATGAAGTCTGGTGTAGTGTGTGAGTATGGAGTGATGTGTGTGAACTCATGCTCATTATGACTGAAACACACTCCAGCCTTTAGTGTGTGTGTGTGTGTGTGTGTGTGCTTTCAGCGGCGCACAAATAAACAAGCGGGGAGTGTTGTAAAAAAAAACAGATTTAATTAGCTTGTTAAGACGGCTTTCCTTCCAGTGGCTCTGACTTTGATGTGTCTTATTATGAACTATAGAAAGAAATATATAATGTCAATGAGAGCAGAGCATGTGAAAGGTAAAAAATGAGGACACGTGTCTTTAAAATAAAGACGTCAATTAATACAAACTCTCATGATCGATCTGAAGTTAAATTCAGCATTAATTAAGCAATTAATCGGTGACCTTAATAATTCAAGATCTTTATTTTGTAAAGAATATAGTGATGTGCAAAAAGCAATTCCTTTAGGTTTCATTCAACTTATTAAATCTCGTTTAAGGAGCCTGATTTGAACTGGAATAAGTATACTCACTGTAAAAAAAGGCTGGGTTTCACACAATTGAATTGCAATTCAGTTGAATTAATTGAATTGGGAACATGAAGGAATTAAGTTACTTATTAAGTTTCACAGATTTAAGTGGATTGAACATAAAACAATTAAGTTTTTGCAGAAAAACGTTAAGAATTGTGTTGTTTCAGCTAATTTTAAATAAATAGTTTGAACAAAAATAATAAGTCAAATTTTCCAAAATAAACAAATATAATTTTACTGTTACTTACTGTACCGCCACAGTTTTACTGTTATCTAATGCAGAAACGCCCAGTAAAATACCACATGCATTTTGTACAGTTCATTTTGTACTTTTACAGTAAATTACTGTATGTTGGGGATTTGCATTATTCTACTGTATGTTTTACTGAAAGTGATATAAAGGAACCTGAATTTAACTTTAATTGAATTAGTATACTTGATGATTTTGTTTTTAATTAAGTATATGCGTCAAATTTACCAAAGTAAAAAAGTGTAATGTTCACTGCAATTTTACTGTTACTTACTGCAAAAACACCCAGTATAAAACCACATGCATTCAGTATAGTTTACTACTGTAATGTGCACTGCATATATTTTCTACTTTTACAGTAACTTACTGTATATTGGGGATTTGCGGTATTGTACTGTAAGTTTTATTAAAAGTGATATTAAGGAGCCTGATTTGAACTTAAATGGAATTAGTGTACTTGATAAAAAATGTAATATTAAGTAAATCCGTCAAATCTTCTCAAATAAAAAGTATATTGTTCACTGTTAGACTTCAATTTACACCGTAATTTTACTGTTTCTAAACTGTAGTTTTAATTAGTAGACTGTAATTTTACTGTTATTTACTGCAGAAACTGCCAGTAAAATACCACATGCGCTTTGTACAGTTTGTGTACTTTTACAGTAACTTATTGTTTGTTGGAGATTTGCGTTATTCTACTGTATGTTTTGCTAAAAGTGATATAAAGGAACCTGAATTTAACTTAAATGGATTAGTATACCTGGTAATCCTTTTGTATAAGTATATCTGTCAAATTTACCAAGATAAAAAGTATAATGTTCAGTGTTAACCGCAAATTTACCGTTACTTACAGCCCAGTAAAATACCACATGCATTCAGTACAGTTCACTACTATAATGTGCACTTCATATTTTTTCTACTCTTACAGTAACTTGCTTATTATTGGGAGTTTGCGGTATTCTAATGTAAAAAATGCACAAAAGCACGCACATCACTCTAAATGGGTGCTCATCCAAACATATTCAAAAAGGCGGCAACACCAAAGCTCCAAATAAATACCAATTTATTATTATTGGTATTCTAATGTAAGCAAAATCAGTAATTCAATTCAATTCATGTTTATTTCTATAGCGCTTTTCACAATGTAGATTGTGTCAAAGCAGCTTAACATAGTTCTAGTAAAGTCCAGATTTCAGAGTTGAAGTTCAGTTTAGTTTAGTTCAGTGTGGTTTAAATTTCACTGCTGAAAGTTCAAACACTGTAGAGCAAATCCACCGAAGTGCAGCTCCACGAGTCCCGATCCGAGCAAGCCAGTGGCGACAGTGGCGAGGAAAAAAAACTTCACCAATTGACGAAGTTAAGTACTGCTACTGTAGCAGCAGAGAATAGACATCTGAATGTTAATCAGTGAAGCGGCAGTTATGGTAAAAAAAACAAAAAAAACCCACAGCTGCCCAACTCGCTGCAGAATTAAATGTGCACCTCTACTCTCCTGTTTTCACCAAAACAGGGTCAATATACATGGCCGGGCTGCTATAGCCAAACTTTGATCGCTCGTGCCAATGCTAAACGTCTGTTTCAATGATGCCAGCAGCGAAAATCTTTGGCTGTGGACAATGTGAGAAATGTATTGTTCTCTGATTAGTCCTTCACCTTCACTGTATTTCCCACATCCGGGAGAGTTACAGTGTGGAGAGGCCCCAAAGAAGTGTACCACCCAGACTGTTGCATGCCCAGAGTGAAGCATGGGGGTGGGTCAATGATGGTTTGGGCTGCAATATCATGGCATTCTCTAGGCCCAATACTTGTGCTAGATGGGCGCTGGGTCACTGCCAAGGTCTACCGAATCATTCTGGACCACCATGTGCACCCAATGGTTCAAACATTGTATCCTGAAGGCAGTGCTGTGTATCAGGATGATAATGCACCAATACACACAGCAAGACTGGTGACAGGGTGGTTTGATGAACATGAAAGTAAAGTTCTCCTACGGCCTGCACAGTCACCAAACCTAAACATTATTGAGTCACTTTGGGGTGTTTTGGAGGAGCGAGTCAGGAAACGTTTTCCTCCACCAGCATCATGTAGTGACGTAACGTTTAGATGTTTAGTAACTTCAAATAAGATTAACATATGTCTTGCGAATTGTACAGATTACGGTACGAGGATGGTGTCTGACGTCATTAGCATGAACACACAGCACACACACTGTCTCACTAGTTAAAATAGCTTATTTCTCTGCATTTGAACTGTATTTCAGACATTTAGGCTAATGTAAGTACATAAGTTACACAATATAGAACACTCTTCAAGTGTTTTAGTATATTTTAATGAAAACATCTGACACATTTTGTGTACTACATACTTTGTAATGTTTCAGCAACATATTTCTTATGTTAAAATCAGAAACATTCTCTTTGCACTGACTTTAAAATGTAACATTGCTAATGCCTTACTTCGGTGTGGATCAATTTAAAGCGTCTTTCCTTAATTAAAAGTATCGATATGCCTCTAAAAACAGGATTTATCTATTAAAGAAGCGTTTACGTTGTTGATTTTTCAGCGACCTCTGACCTTTTTGATGACCTCAGTGGGGTTGTGTTATTTTCAGTCATTATGTTAATCCGATTCAAATCCTCCTCCTGCTTTAGCTTCACATGGCAACTGGTAGTGGCGCCCCGGTAACGGTAGCCGTGGTGATGTTGTCATGGCTGCGGGGCTGGTGTCTGTGTTCATGCCAGTGCTTGAAGTAAAGCAATGTTTTTATTGTTCAGTCAATTGGGGATCAAGTGGAGATGCTTTAACCTGCTGACATGAAAATATTATGATTACAATATTCTATATTTCATCTGATCTAATATTGTGAAATATGCGAAAGTGTATATATTCATAATTAATCCTGAAATCCTTTTTGGATATCAATCATCATGGATATATTACTTTAATATGGTCTTAAACTGCGACACGGTGGCTCAGTGGTTAGCACTGTCGCCTCACAGCAAGAAGGTCGCTGGTTTGAGCCTCGGCTGAATCAGTTGTCATTTCTGTGTGGAGTTTGCATGTTCTCCCCATGTTCGCGTTAGTTTCCTCCGGTCGCTCCGGTTTCCCCCACAAGTCCAAACACATGGGCTATAGGTAAATTGGGTAAGCTAAATTGTCTGTAGTGTATGTGTGTGAATGAGTGTGTATGGATGTTTCCCAGTGATGGGTTGCAGCTGGAAGGGCATCCACTGCGTAAAACATATGCTGGATAAGTTGGCGGTTCATTCCGCTGTGGCGACCCCAGATTAATAAAGGGACTAATATTCTTAAGGGATTAATAAGCCGAAAAGACAATGAATTAATAATTTAATTCAATTTAATAAAATTTGTTTATAAAATGTTTTAAAAACTAATAAAATTGAAAAAAAGAAATAAATAAAAGATTTAAACTTTGTTGCAAAACAATGACCTTTTTACTAGTGACGTGACGTTGTGCACCGAGGCTTCGAAGCATGTATCAAAAAAATTCTACATCTTGCGGTGAAGCAGTGTACTGGAGCTTGATCCGTTTTGCCATAGTCACGTGATCAGTGACGTCCGAAGCATCATTTTCGCCTATACCTACTTGACTGCTTCGAATTTTGATTCAAAGGTTTAAACACCCTCGTGGGTTAGTAAAGTGTATAGCGAGAGATTAGGCGTCGATTACATACATTTCTACTGTTTCAAAGCACTGCACTGCACCCGCACACCAGTAATTCAACTCAAATACAATAGTAATTTATAGTAAAAAGCTTTTGAACCATATTAAAGTGTATTAGTGTATTATTTACAACTATTTTTAAAGAATGCCACTACATATTGTAGTAGAGTGCAGTGGTTCCCAAAGTGGGGGTCGCTTGGTGATTTCCAAAAATATCAAATAAGTTATTAAACTATTAGAATAACCATGTTTTATCCATAACCTGCAGAAGATACAAATAGCATGTAATAGTGACATAAAAACAACATGCAAATAAAAAGCCATCAGCCTTTCAATTCTTTTTCCATTGGATTGCAACCCCTGTGGTTATTACGCTAGATTGATGACACAGCAATAGTGTTAGTTGCAGCAGATTGATTTTACAGCACAATGTTAAACGTTGACAACTTTACGGCACTCACGTACATTAAAAATAAAGGCCACGGCTGAACAAAGAGGACGATCTCCAAAATTTAACCAAGAATAGTCTTGTGCTGTAAACATTGACCACCATTCTCATTAAGTGAGGTTAATATTAAATTAAACAAATAAATAATGACTATACAAAAATTATATTGTTGTTATACTGTTGCACTTTTTTGTGTCGTCAATAAGCTCGTTTATATAGTCCCTACTAGTGTGTGTGCACCGTTGTGTGCAATGTTTGTATGTTCATAACCACCTCCGAGGATAGTGGGGGTCGCGAGTCACGAATTGTTATTTTGGGGGTCACAGGCTGAAAAGTTTAACGGAGGCCAGCTGGCAAGTGCAGCCCAAAAGCCTTGTTCCCATAGAGTCCTCCTTATAGCGTTCGCCCCACCATGCAGGAATCGCCGGTTCGATCCCCGCTCGGAGCGAGTGGGTGGGTGTAGGACCGGTTGGAATACGATAAACATAAATACTTTTGAATACCTTGGATTTTACTACAGTCATCAGTGGTGTAATGTAACATAGCTTAGATGTAAAAAAAAAAAACCTACAGTGATTGGGTAATTTGTTTATATTACTATTGCTGTATTACTACATGAATGAGTTGGTCAATGTGCTGCACGGTGGCACAGTGGGTAGCACGTTCGCCTCACAGCAAGAAGGTTGCTGATTCGAGCCTCGGCTGGGTCAGTTCGCGTGGGTTTCCTTCGGGTGCTCCGGTTTCCCCCACAAGTCCAAAGACATGTGGTATAGGTGAATTGGTTAGGCTAAATTGTGTGTGTGTATGGATGTTTCCCAGTGATGGGTTGCAGCTGGAAGGGCATCTGCTGCATAAAACATATGCTGGATAAGTTGGCGGTTCATTCCACTGTGGCAACCCCAGATTAATAAAGGGACTAAGCCGAAAAGAAAATGAATGAATGAATGAATGAATTGGTCAGTCGTGAACATTTGACATTTTTGCAACACAGTGCTTTCTCACACTTTCCTCATCGAGCTCAGATTTGGAAAGCTTCGAGTAACGAACCTTTTTCCGATACAATTGAGTCGAACGGTTCACTGCTTCAGAAAGCTTCATTTCACCGTCACTACTTTTTACTTGGTACTTTTATATTTATATCTTGAAAGTATCTATAACTTAACATAAAATATCCTATTAAATCCAGACACATTATCTTAAGATGCAACATTACATATGCAAGTTTAAAATCCATTTAAAATAAAATAAAATCTGCTTATCGGGGCAGAAAAATCATCATATTTTATCTTAGAAACTCTTTTGGTTACAATTTTCATAATATCTTAAATTTAGAATTTTGTATCTCAAGCAAAGGCATCTTAATTAAAAAATGTGTATATGTTTGTAATGGAAAAAACCTGGATTAATCAATCAATCAATCAACCAATTGATTAATTGACTTATTTATTTATTTATTTATTTATTTAAATTGTTGTTTATTTAATTGGTTTATTTATTTATTTATTTATTTATTTATTTACAGAGAAGATCAGTTCATTGTTGACTTCAATACTAGGCAAAAGTTTGTAAAAAAAAAAAATCACAATTTATTAACGTTATTGACTAAAGTCTTATTGCTCAATAAGCTGTGATGATTTGATGACCATGGTTAATTTAATGATTAAGAAACTTTAATGTTGTGTTGCTTTGAATTTATCAGAACTAAAGAATTAAAAGGTTGGTGGAGCGTGAACATGTTTGAGTGTGAATTGGGGACTTTGATTTTGAAGGGCGGTAGGATATAAGAGCATGTGGGTGCTGTTCAGATGTCATGTGACCTTCAGGTGAGTTTGATTGTTCGTTTGGTTTGGAGGTTTTCGCTGATCCTCCGTGCAGTGTTGTGGTTTAATGGTGTGCTGTTTTTGTATGTTTGCTGTTTTCAGTCATTTATAATAAGAGGCAGAAGTGTGTGAGCAGACTTTTGATGTGTTTTTGGAGATTTGGTTTATTCTTAAACACACAGAACATGCAGTTTCTCATGTGTCTTTTGTTCATTGTGGATCGAGGCCTAACATGTGCTTCTAACATGTGTTTCTGCTTTAAATTTTTGCTTTAATATCACTCATGCAAGCCTAAATCTGTAGAATTTTGGTTAATTAATTCTTAATATATACATTGACTGGTTTATATTTAGCTCTGTTTTTATGTTTGTCAAAATATCTAAAAATATTGCATTAAAAGTATCATATTTCTAAAATAAAAACAGGATTGGATATATACACTAAAAACAAACAAAAGTATTAATTACTTTAGAAATGTGTGGAGTTAGCAGTATACATTTTCCATCAGAAAAACATTTGCTACTTAAGTGATGTTTCTTAAATGAAAGTAGTGATCATAAATCATTAAAAAATGCAAACCAACAAACAAAATCAATTGTGTGCAGTGACTAATGTCATTTTTGTTATATGTACATTGTTTAATATAATCAAAATAGTGTCAAAAAGATTAAAATGCATGCATCCATCCATACATACATGCATACAATCATACATACATACATACATACATACATACATACATATGCGCACACACACACACACGTTTGCTCTGTAACATTAGGTGTGTGTGCAGTCCTTTAAACCCATCTGAAGGTTTGTTGCCATTTCCTCTGTTTTAAATGTGTAGGGTAAACAGCACATTTGTGTGTGTGTGTGTGTGTGTATGTGCGTGTTTTATATCCTGTGCGATTGTTTTATCTCTTATGTTTGTGTGTGCGTGTGTGTGATTTCCTGTGCGTGTTTGTGTGTGTGTTTGTACTTGTGTGCATGCATGCGTGCGTGTGTTTGTGCCATATTTGTGTTTGTATTTTTGTGTGCGTGCGCATGTTTGTGTGTTTTTATCTCCTGTGTGTTTATGCTTGCTTGTGTTTGTGTGTTTGTGTTTTATGTCTTGTATTTGTGTGTGTGTGCGTGCGCGCGTGCGCGCATGTTTGTGTGTTTTTATCTCCTGTGTGTTTGTGCTTGCTTGTGTTTGGGTTTTATCCAAGCGGCAACCTCCCGCTCTCCCTCGTGAAGCTAATACGGAAGTAACTGAAACTGCATTTCATCTAATTCCGCTAGTTCTGGCTCCATAGTAGAGCAAATTTCTATTCACCCCAATGTTAAAATGGCCAACTTGACAGCAGAAATAAAGGTGTTTACAGCCTGGTACAAAAAACGATTTTGGTGTATATAGCTAATATTACCCTTCATGACAACTGTGAGGGGGGTGCCTTTTTTTTTTATAACTCATCCGTTTTGTTTATATTAAGTAGAAAAACGTCATAAGAACAATGCTTAGTGGCTCAAAGTATTACAACAGTGTTTTTAAAAGACGGAACACTTTATTGATATATTAAACAACCAAGCACATGTGGTCAGAACATAAACGAGTCGCAGGTAATGAAGTATTAAGCGTTTCTCCCAAAGAAAAGCTTGTCTAAGCAAAATGCTAGTAGGCATCTGTAGCTCCGCTCATGCTCCGCCTCTTTGCCCTTGTTTGGAATCCCCCGGTCGGTGCGATGATGCGCGAACAAAATGGTGACGGTTGGCCACGCCTACTTGTAGTTTCTTTTGTGTTCTTAAGAAACCTATGGGTGACGTCACGGATACTACGTCCATATCTGTTACAGTCT
>CAIGQV010019355.1:4345129-4356922 GCA_903798115.1 Danio jaintianensis
CATACTAGAAACATACTAACAACATACCAATCCATACTAGAAACATAACAATCCATACTAGAAACATACTAACAACATACCAATCTATACTAAAAACATATTAACAAACATACTAATCATACTAGTAACATGCTAATTCATTCTATAAACATACTAGCAACATGCTAATTCATGCTAACAACATGCTAGTTAATACTTTCTAAAAAGGCTTTTTTGGTGATGGCAGCTTAGACACCTCTCATATGGAGAATGAAGTCACATGAATTGCTCAGGTGTGTGTTTTTCATAGACTTCAACAGAATGTAAAAATCGTGATGGTTCTGTGAGTCTCGTCTATCAAATCTGATCTTTATTTTTCTATTTTCTGTTGGATTCAAGTCAGGTGATTGGCTGGGCCATTCTACAGCTTGATTTTCTTTCTTTGAAAGCATTAGAGCGTTTCCTTGGCTGTGTTTTGGATCATTGTCTAGCTGAAATGCCCACCCTGGTTTTATCTTCATCATCCTGCTAATGTAGATGTTGGACTGAAGCAGCTGATATTCATTTACACTGATGAAGGGCAGAGGGTTGCTGAAGAACTACTGAGAGATTTCAGCTGCTGTCTGGGCTTTCACTGCTGAACTACACCTCCCTTTTTCTCTGTGTAATTTCATTTTATTACACAACTTCATTTGTAAACTAATTTGCTTTATTTTCTTTGCATATATGGATTTCTTTGTTTGTTACCAACATCCGGTGAACATTTCAAGTCAACGGCACCTTTAGAAATATGTTTTTTGAGTAAAATGACATGTTTGATACTTATTTTTCCCGCTGTATAGTGGATAGGAAGTGGTTTGGAACAGTTAAAATCATGGTTGGTGTTTTTCTGCTTCATTCATACTCTGAGAATGGAGAGTAAAGCTCAGTTCTGCGCTGTGAAATGTGGAAGACATGCTGTTGTGGTCAACAAATCACAATGTGTCTGAGATTTACATATGACAAGATTCAATTCACCTGTCAATTCATGCACATCCCTGCTGTAAATCTGATGTGAAATATTTTCAGACTTTTATGCGGAAGTCTGTAGGGATCTGAACCAACAGTCTGTCTATATTTCAGAGAGTTTATGAGCTTTACTGTACACACACTTTGAAGAATCTGTTTATTCCCATATGACAATGCTCTGATATTTCATGCAGTGTTGCCATTAGATAACTTCATTAGCTTATGCCCTTCATTTCTCACCTCAGTTGAGCATTTTTTTTCTTCTGCTTGTTCGGTTTACTTTGTTAAAATGAGTTGAAGCAATGCAATTCTCCAGATAATTATTTCTGATATTTTTTTATTTAGTTGATTTTATAGTTCTGTGTATCTACATTTGCCCTTGGATTTCCATGCTTGTGTTTTTGTGTTTACCAAATGGAAATGAACTGAGAGCTGAATTTACCATGGTTATTTTAAAGAAACTGATGCTGAAAGTATTGGTTAACTTTAGCCTTTTTTCTTTTTCAAATATTTTCCAAATGATGTTTAACAGAGCAAGGAATTTTTCACAGTATTTCCTATAATATTTTTTCTTCTGGAGGAAGTCTGATTTGTTTTATTTCGGCTAGAATAAAAGGAGTTTTAAATTTTTTAAAAACTATTTAAAGGTCAAAATTGTTAGCCCCCTTCAGCAATATTTCTTCGATTGTCTACAGAACAAACCGCTGTTATACAATGACTTGCCTAATTACCCTAACCAGCCTAATTAACCTAGTTAAGCCTTTAAATGTCACTTTAAGCTGAATACTAGTATCTTGAAAAATATCTAGTCAAATATTATGTGCTGTCATCATGGCAAAGATAAAAGAAATCAGTTATTAGAAATAAGTTTGTAATAATGTTTGATGGCTGCGGAGAACCGACGAACTTTTAAATAATTTATTAATAAAAGGGACGGCAGCTCCTCACGGAGACTGCCGTCAAACTAAAACTAAAGTAAAAGTAAAACATAAGTGTCCAGGCCTGGACCTCTCTCAGCTTCCTCTGCCATCGTTCCTCCTCTTTTAGTCCAGAGCTCCTTCCGTGGGATTCGAGGCCGGTGTGCGCCGCAGGTGTGATTCATTCCATTCCCACGGCTCTCGGCCCCGCCCCCTCACCACATACCCCCATCACCCATCACAGGCCGGGAGCAGCCCTTGCACCCGCGAGACCAATATGAGACGGGCCGAAAGAAAAGGAGATGGAAAAAGAAAAAGAGAGGCAAAAGAAAAAAAAAAAAAAATTCTTGGCTCAGTTTTCCAGACACGCTGCCACTCGGTCCTCCACCAGCTGAGAGATCCGACGATGTGCTGGGAGCCCTGTGGAGGAATCTATCCACCCGTCCGTCTTCTGGTGTCCGGCGGCGGTTCTCCTGGCTGGCCGCTTTGGTGGATGGATGCAGGCTTTGGCATCATGGCGGACAGCGGTGACTCCCCCGGGCTCTCTGGGATGGCTTCCTTCAGCTCTTTCCCTTCAGGTGGTGAGCCCCGCGTCCCCTGCTCCTCCCAATGCTGGGAGACGGTAGCAGGCAGATCCTTTCCTCGCCAGCCTCAGGCCACCCTGGCACTCTGGGCAGACGAACGGGTTTCTCCCCCACTCGGGTTAACTCCCGAACACTCGCCCTCCCTCTCAGCGGTGTCTCCCTCTCAGCAACGTGTCGCTCCTTCTCCCGGGTTTCGGCACCACTGTAATAATGTTCGATGGCCGCCTGGCCATCAGGAAGGAGGCGGAGAACCGACGAACTTTCAAATAATTTATTAATAAAAGGGACGGCAGCTCAGAGTTATTAAAACTAGTATGTTTGGAAATGTGTTGAAAAATCTTTCCGTTAAACAGAATTTAGAGGAAAAAATATACAGGGGGCTAATAATTCTGACTTCAACTGTATTTAAAAATTAAACAGAAAAATGTGTACAAAAAAACTAAATCCTACAAAAACATTAAAACTAAACTGAAATTTATAGCAAAAAAAAAACTAATTAAAGTTCTAAACTATTAAAACCTTGTAATTTACTGGTAACTTACAAGTTAAGGTTATTGCACACTGAATCCGAAATTTTCGTTCGTAATTTTCACACGTTAAAAAATAAATTCGACCTCTCGTTGTGTAAATCATATTGACACACTGCCTCCGAAACTTTCATCCGTCATAAAAAAATTCGAACCGGGTTCGATTTCTTCCGCTTTTCGCAATCCGAAAAAAAGCGCTTTTAATGGTGTTTTGACAGTTCAGAGACACCGTACAAGCGAAAACCTAAATACAAAATGCTGTCATTTGAGCTACAGATAACTTTGACAAACACTGTGCATAAAATAAAGACAGAACGTGGCGGACAGTTGAGAACTCCTATATGCTGGATTCAGTGACTGGCGCACCTCTCCCCTGCTGCTGCTTGGCGTGTGTGTCCATACATTTGACGTACTGCCCATAGACATTGTAAAGAAAAGCATGGTCCGCTTTCGGTATATTGCTTCGACACGTCAACGCGGCCGCCGTCTATTATAATGTGTATAAGTACTGCCAGTCTCTTTTCAATATTTGTTTACGTATGTGAATGTGTGAAGTATCACAAGCAGTGTATCAAATTTCCACTGATTTCCTGAAATAAACTTTACATTTTTGGATAATCCAGCGCAGCTCTTTGATAATGAGCTGATCTCTCCTTCATCTCTATGCAGTATTGGATGAACACAATATGTAGCCTTTTCCTCTTTCCTTTTCTACTTTGGAGAAGAGAGCAAAACAAAGTATCACTGCTCAAACTGACTCCGAAATGTTTTGCGTTTTTTTGTAATGGATTAAGTAATACGCATCAGACTCTGTGTGCAATGTTTGTTTACGTGCTGAATTTTTCGCATATGACTACTAAAAAAACGCATACAAAAATTTCGGACTTCAGTGAGCAAAGACCTTTAAAACACACATTTTAAAGTTCGTGTGAAATCGTTATTTACAATGTTTATTTTGCTAGCGCATATTGTTATTCTTTCAAAGTCTGAGCATCTGCTTCTGTGTTAGGAGTGGGCGGACCTTCTCTGATGTCAGTTTGAAGACTTCAGCCACAATATTCTTAACCACACCCCTCGATTCTCTACAGAGAGAAAGATGCACGATAAGAAAGCCCCGCCCCCATCAACAAACTGAAATAAGTCTCAGCAACTTCAGACTATAAAAAAAGCCCCTCCTCCATGTTGTCATCAAATAATATTGTTTTCAGGCCCACTTGTCACTGTAAACAGAGGCTCGCAATGCTTGCCCCGCCCCTGAGCTCTTTTGATTGGTCCACCGCTTTGGATCTGACACTCAGTGCCGCTGCACGTAAAAGTTGAAATTCATGTTGACAAAGTTGACATGATGGTTTAAAAACAAGGTGCTAATGTGTGATGTCTTGACTGTATTGATGATTCCGAAACACTTTATCAAGTCTTTGTCTCAAAGTTCTGTCATGAAAAAGCATGTTTTCATTGTGAGCTTCATTGAGATTCTGTTTTGTACCAGTTAACCTCAGACTGAATCACTGTCGGTATGAAGAGCATGAAGATATTTTTTCTGTTGTGTTTCTGTCTGTGTTGTCGTATCATGAACGAGCAGCGATGGAGAGCGTGTAAATGCTGAATCTAATGAAATACGAGTTTGGATGTTCAATTATTCATCATGAACTGTCTGTTCAGCTCAGTGGGGGAGTAGTGTGTGTCTGTTACTGTTGTGTCTCTGTTTTTTGCTTTATATGTTAGTTTTAATTTAATACACAGTTTTCTGGAATACTTTTATTCTGATTGGTCACTCACAACACTCCAAGTTACTTTATTCCTAGATAACAACCTCTGAAACCAATAACTATGGCAACAGACTGCATAATAAGTCCTTAGGGAGAAAAATTCACAGCTGATCAAATCATTACAGGTAAGTGACATTCTAAGTCAATCTCTCTTTTGTATTTTGTAGTGCTGTGTTTATACTATAGTAATCTGGTAGTGTTTGCTTTGCTTTGCCTTTTTCGGGGTTGATTATTGTGAAATCCTCATTGCAACAGAGAAATACTGGGAGATATCTCTGTAGACTGATGGCATTTCATACCATTCAGCCTTAAAATCATAAAATGTCAGCAAATTCACCTGTTTTGTCACCACTTTAGACATTACGCTAGAGAATCATTCAAATGATTCTGCTGCAGATGTGAATGAGCGGCGGAATAAAGTAGTTCCTCTTACAAAATAATTTTTTTGAGACTCCTTGTTTGAGTTTCTTTTTTTATATACACGATTATGCCATCAAACTGTTGTATAAACGCAATATCACACTCGTAGCAGTGTGTTATGGCTGTATATCGTCACTGGTGGGACACTAAGGCACTCTGTCTGCGGCCTCGAGCCAATGCACGCCTCCTACCAGTTCCGATATACAGCCATATAGGCATGGGCCGATAACCGGTTTCAAGTTTTTTTTTTTTTCATGGTTAATGCTGTCAAACAGCACTAGTCTCAGTACTTTGTTCCTTCTAAAGCATTTTAGTTTAGAGGATTTTAAGATATTTTAACTGAGTACTCATTAGACGAGAATACTCATTAAATATTTTGAAAATATATATATTTTTTTGTTCGACCAAAACATCTTATTTATTTATTTATTATTTAAATTTTTTTTTTTTTTTTTTTTACTTTGAGTTACAGTATAACACTGTTAAGGTTAGTTATTTCTACATAATGTTCACATATATTTTTTTTGTTACTTATTGTTTTGTTTGTTTAGTATAGTATAAACATTTAAAATGAACTTGGATACTATTGATATCATGTATTAATATCAAGCGATTTATATATCTTAGCGATATAAATCTTAATATCTAGCAATTTGTTTTCAGTCTGAAGGTTTTTAAGCTGCTGTAAAAGTCTTTCAGAAATGCGTCAGTGGCATATCAGATATGAAAACAGCATTAATTGCAGTGAGTTCAGTCATTCTGACAGATGCAGATCTGCTCTGTTGTGTATTGATGCTGTAAACCATCCTCACAGTAAGGGGAACTCAAATCTCTTCATAATGTGTTTTTAATTCATCTCTTTTGGACTGAATTTTCAAAATCCTCTGCACAAAATAAATGTGCTTGAAATTACACTAGATACTAAACTTGGTTCTATGCACTCTAAAAAATGCTGGGTTGTTGTAACCCAACTTTGGGTCAAATATGGATGAGTTAATGTTGAGTTATTGAGTTAATGTTTTGTTGTTTTTGTTTTGTTTTCAATTAAATTTCAATGACACTTTAACTCAGTGGTTTGGTTTGAACCTATTTGACCCAAACATCTGGGTTACAACAACCCATCGTTTTTAATGTATTGTTTTAGTTTCTGTATTGCATTAGTGTCTTCACTTTTTTTTCTAAATTAGTTTGCCTTATTTATGTACTCTACCATTTTTATTCTTATTATAATTTTTATAGAAATATTGTCTTTTCTCATTTACTGTTTATTTTATTAATTTGATAGTTAATAAATTACGTATTCTTTTTTTTTCTTTTTTTTCCCTCTCTGTGCACCAGACACTTTATGAGAAACACTTTTTTAAATTATTTATCATTTTACAATATAACAATCAGCACGATTAACAGATGGAGTATTCAGCATTAAATAGCATTAGAGTATACAAATATAAAAACATATACATCAAATTCAGTAAAACAGAAATCAAATAACAGCGTATGAGTGGTCAGTGTGATAATGGACCACAGGTGTCAAAGCCAGTTCCTGGAGGGCCGCAACTCTGCACAGTTTAGTTCCAACCCTGCTTCAACACACTTACCTGTAGGTTTCAAAAAAGCCTCAAGGACTCAATTAGTTTGATCAGATGTGTTTAATTAGGGTTGAAAAGGGTCCAAAAAAAATTCCAGGTTTCTAAAAATGTGTGTGTTGTTTTTTACACTGTTAAATATTCCAAATGCAGCGTGTCATTTATAATACTTTTAAATAATTCAAATGTTGGCGGGTGTTCCTTTTTCCAGTTTAACAGAATACATTTCCTAGATGCATAAGAAATCAGACCTACCCTTTGGCAAATAAAGGGTCTAAATGACATTCTTTACATATCTAAAATGCTTTGGGAAGTCAAATTCATGGCAGTATTTGGGAAGTCAAATTGATGGTCAGTATCACACGAGGGCTGTTTTTATTTCCGAGTAGCACAAGTTCATGTTATAGTATTTAGACAAGTTCGGTTAATAATTTGAATTGTTATATTTTAGTGAGACAACTTTTGTCAGTTTTGCCAGCAAATGTATTGAGCATCAGCAGGACTGTGTCTCCAATAAACACACAGCGGGGAGTCATTTCTGAATGAATCTGCATTCTGAACAAATCAATTGCCAATTCACAAACAGAGCCATTTACTTAATTCCTGAATGAATCAGACATTTGAATGAATCAAATGAATGAATATCAGTAACCAACAGTTTTGGGCATGTACATACAAACATATTTTGGTCTGTTGTTGTTGTTGTTGTTTTACACTTTTTTTATATTTATAATATTTAATGTTTTAAACATCTTCTTAGTTATTGTTTAATTGCTAAATTTAAATATAATAGTTAAGAATTCGTAATTTAGTTTTAATGTTAATAATTATGTTATTTCAACGAGGATTTTTACAAAATATATTTAGTTAACAATAATAACCTTAAGATTTAAGCTTATTTTTTTCGAGATTGAACCTTTAATGCAAGTGTTATTTTAATTTATAAAATTATAAACAATCAAGAAAAAAAATATTATTATTATTATTATTAATAATAATAATAATAATAATAATAATAAGTCGTAATCATCCTCGTCGTAGTAGTGGTCTGAGTAGTCGTCGTTCTAGTAGTTGTAGTAGTAGTCGTTGTCGTAGTCATCGTTGTAGTTGTCGTAGGCATCGTTGAAGTAGTTGTCATAGTAGTAGTAGTAGTAGTAGTAGTAGTCGTCATTGTCGTAGTAGTCATGTCATAATGTATTAATGTGTAAAAAAAAATAAACAGTAAATAAAATATTATTACTTATAAATGTGTCAATAAAATATAAATTTTATTACTATATAATTAGTATTACTGGAATCAGTTTTACAAAAAAAGACTTGACTTACTCAATTTCACGTTTAACTAAATGTTGCTAGTTTGTATTTATTTATTTTTACTTTGAAGTAAAATTAGTTCACAGTTTTTAGAAGCCTACGTTTTCCAGTGTTGTTTCTTGGATTCGTTTAGGTGTTAACTTGAAAATTGTACAAAATGATCAGTTGTGTTTCATAGATCTATCAGATAATTTAAAAAAAAACTGCATGATACAGGGAGGTCAGAGAAGAGAATGGTTGTTCAGAGAGCTGGTCGACAAGCTGAACCTCTGCCTGTGGTTTCTGTGATGCGGTAATGATGCAGAGTTTGAGTTGATGCTTTGAACAAGCAGACTTACCCCTGACACACTAGAGAAAGAGAGACTTTGAAAAGAGGAAGATGTAGATCCGCAGGCTCCCCGGGGACTCCTGGAGAACAGGCTTCATCCTTCACCCCAGTCAGATTCCCGCTCCTCTCCCGTCTCTATGGAAACCCCTCGTTATTTCATTTGCTGGAAGACGGTGCGGCCGCAGTGGATGGATGTGCGAAGGATGTTTCTGATGTGGACTGATCGGCCTCTCGTCCTGATTAGCGCCACATTAAACCATGCGGAGATGTTTCTTGGTGGTGCTCGGTGTTAGAAAAGCTACTTTGAAACTAAGCCCTGTCCACATGAACACGGGTTTTTTCAAAACCAATTTTTTTTTCTATGCGGTTTGTGTTTGTATACTAAAAAATGCAGTATCAGGAGACTGAAACTGAAACTTTCTGAAAACTCCAGCCAACTCATGAGGAGTTTTCGCCTCATGATGTCAGTGTGTGTGCTGTTTTCTTCTTTCTGATTGGCCAACAGGGCTGGGTTCACACCAAACGCTTTCACATCTGTGGTTCGGTTCATTTGGTCTGGACCAAGGGCAACAAATGATACATTGTAGCATTTTTCTGCCATTTTTGGGTCCTTTTCACACCACACTGATTGCTTTCGTCCGAACCAGTTGAACCAAAATGCAGTCATGTGACAAAATCCACATCACTCATTGGGCAGATGTTATTGAACGTATTTCCTGAACTGCTTTTCGATTGGTCAGAATTAACGTGTGGGAAAATACCAATGGAACTCCCGCAAGTAAACAAACTGGCAGACACAATGTCACTTTTTACTATGGAGGGACGACTGCGCTTGCTGATTGTATCCCTGGTCATAGTATACTATATAGTTTGTATACATTTCGAGAATGAAGCGCAGCTGCGGCTGGAAAACAATGTTTTAATGCATTGCAAACGGCGAAGGTGCATCGCAAGTCACTTCAGGAGGAGGCGTGAATTAATTTTGCTAAACTGCGACATGGTCATCTTCCAGAAATATTACCTACAATACATCAGGTAATGTTTTTCCCTCTCTCTCTGTTTAAAATTGTTGGTAAAGCGCTGTCAACAAACATTATTCCTCCACATCCCATAATGCACAGCGCATCGGACTACGGCAGCTGGATTACTCCAAAAAGGCGCAGTACTTTTTGCAGTTGGGTCTGTTTTAGTTCGGATCATGTTCTCACCACAAACAAACCGCTTCAGGGTTCGTTTGAAAGCGTACCGAGACCACCTCTTCAAGGAGGTCTCGGTATGCTTTTTTGGTCCGCTTTTGGTGCACACTCGAGTGCAAACACACCTGCCCAAATGAACCGCACCAAGAGGGAAAACTAACTATCTACTGTCGAGCCTAAAGGCTGATTTAAGGCTGATTTGAACCGTTTTCTAACTAAAAGCAACAGCACGCGATAGAAGAAATATTTTTTGTCCTAACCAACAACTGAAATCTCTATTTTAGAAACAGCTTCTATTTCTCACAGGTGAACAACAGGATCAATGACAATAATCACCTCAGGTACACCTCTTGTGCTTTATTCAGTGTTAAATGCTAATAATGTGAGTTTGAATGCCATTTTACATGACATTTATTGCCATACTATTGAAAGCAGCAGCAGATAGTTCACCTCACATCTTGAAAATAAAATAAACTGTTTGAAATTGAACTTTAGAACTGTGACAAACCAACACATGTCAGTGATTCAGCATCTACATTTAATAATGTTAAATAGGTTTAATATGTATTAATTAGATTATAAACCTTACCATTTCGTTGCAGTGCAGTGATTCTGTTCAGTGCACTATTCTGTGCTTCTGAATGGCTGTAATTAAATTTCTGTCATGTTTCGTCTGGTGCAAACAGCCAAACTGCTTATCACTGCAAATCTCGTAATGTAGCACGTTGTTAGGACACGGGGCTACAGTGTAACCTGCTCACCTAATGTTTATGTTCGTAATATTTATATTATTTGCTAATTAATAACCACCTCATGTGGAACTCTGAATCTGTGTGTCATTTCGGAGTCTTCTACTGTCCACCGAAGGTCGCATTTCGGTCACAGACGCGTACTCTGAGAGCCTTCCTGACTGGTTGTTTTCCACCAAGGCAACCCGGAATGCTGAAATATAATTGGCTTAACTGGCATTGGGCAGGTAAGGAACCAAAACAAAGACAGTCATTCCAGCATGTAACTCGCATTTTCAGAGCAGAATATCTGACTTCAGGATTGTTTTTCAGTTAAACAAGAATGTTCACTTAGCATGTTTCTTAAATATCTGCAAACATATTAGGGTATTTTTATGCTTGCATATGCTTTATGCTTGCATATGCTTTTTATGCTTGTTTTTGACCCTTTTATTAGAAGGGTCAAAAACTTACAAACAGCACCTTAACTTTTGAACAGAATGAGATTCACTGAATTTGGTACATGTATGTAGAAGTTCAGTTTGCGGTCACAGTACAAAACTAGTGGGAAAAAAAAAAAAAAATGAAAATGACCCTAACCTAGCAGCCGTTTGTCCAATCAGCTTTAAATTTGGCATGAAGTGTCTTTGTCTAAGGTGCCATGACATATACCTGTCAGCAACGCATGACTTTTTTTTTTTTTTTTCTCTCGCCAGCCACTGCGGCTAGTAGTGTTCCAAATTTGCTTGCCACTCTGCATTTTCACTAGCCACAATTTTGTCTATTTTATATGCCTACATTTTACTTGAACATGCTAAAATTACTTGATTTAAAGGCTGTGTCCACTGGAGGGTTTTTTGCGCTGCAGAAATAGGAACGCTGATCAAAAAGGTTTTTTTTTTTGTCAGTCTGTTGCCTTACAAGTTGTTGTGATGGTGGTGATCGTTGTGTAGTATTGTCCCACCCCTCCTCCACTGTGATTGGACTGCTAGCTCAAAAGTGACACTGAAGGGCGCTGAGTTTGCAACTTGCAACGGCTGAAAAAGCGCAAAGTGCTCAACGCTAACTATAAAACACCAACTCAGTGCCTCAAAAAAATGCAGTGCAAAATAGAAAACAAACACTCAGCTCAAGAGAAAAAAAAATGCTTCTGTGGAGACGCAGCCAAAGTCATTTTGATTGATTTAGGTCATTTAAAACCCCTCTGACCACCCTAATGTTGACATTGATGTTATACCAGCTGCTACACAGTAGTCAACATTTAAAGCAGATCAAAATTGACCTAAAACAAAACAATACCTGTTCTTGTATAAGACTGAAGGGCTTTATTCTACGAAAAAGCCTATCATCCTGGATGTACTTTAGTTTGGGATGAGTGAACAATTTCTCTCTCTCTCTCTCTCTCTCTCTCTCTCTTTCTCTCTCTCTCTCTCTATA
>CAIGQV010019355.1:4357322-4376614 GCA_903798115.1 Danio jaintianensis
AGTCTAGATGGGATACAGCTGAGGACTTCTCGTTAACTTCCGATCGCAGCTGTATCCCTTTTAGGAACAACCGCAGGAGAAATCCAAGCTGCTGGATTTACGTCATGTTTATTCATAATTTTCTTCCGAAATACATGAAGGTAAGCAACTGTTTATCTGGGAGAGGAATAGAGAAAATATTCTAGTAACATAAATAGTGTGTATCTTGCGTGAACAAAGCACATCGTCCAGTTATATTGAAAAATGATAATTATTGCCATTTTTGTAGACATCCGCGTGTATTTTACAAACCTTAAATGGTATGTTTTGCTTGTAGTTGTGTATTTGAATGTCTGAAACCTGAGATAAATGATTTAGTGATTTATGACAAGCGCTGTGCACCTCTCTCTGTGCCTCAGCGTGCGTCGTCAGATTAGAATTTTAGCAGTTGATGACGTGCGCTGATCACACAGGTGTGATCGTACGCCTTATAGGGTCAAGATGTTTTCCTTTCCTTTTGCTATACAATCATTGAGTGTCTTGTGTATTTGAGTACTTCAGTTTCAGTCAGATGAATACATTTTACTGAATTTTTTTTTTGTTTATTTTTGCTGAATCTTATTTTGTTGGTGCAAGGATTTGTATGCAAATGCCATGCACAAGTCCTCAAGTGAAAGCATTAGTAAGGTCTTAAACGTGTAGATGTGTTGTGCAGTAATCTCAGTCCAGTGTAGAGGTCATGGACGCTTGCTCCCCATCTTCAGCCGCAGAACAAGCTCTTCCTCTGGCTCTAGAGTTACTGCAGTGAACTGAGGTAAAGCTGTTCTGTGGAGTATCAGTAGATTAAAACAGCGAGTGCAGAAGTCTGCGTGTCTCCTGCTTTAGCTGAAGTTTGAGAGATCGGCACTGTGGCTTTGTGCTTCAAACTCTCTAAAGCTTTTATCAATGTGTCTTACTGCTGAAATTATGGCTTTATCTGACGCCGCTGCTGTTTTGAACAGGAATGAGGAGGAACGACAAGTTTAATGCGTGTTATGCACAAATATGAGCATTTGTGGTGCATTAAGGCTGCGTGCCCACCGAAGTTTTTTTTTTTTTTTTTTTTTTTTCTCTGCAATAGAGCGTTTGTTTTCTGTTGTTGTCAGTGGTAGCATTTTATTTTATTTTATTTTTTTTTTAGGACCCTCAGCATAGGTTGAGCAGCCATTTTACTTTTTTTTTTCAGACATTAAAAGTTGAAAAATATAGCTTCCATCAGTGTCACTTTTGAGCTAGCCATCCAATCACAGAGGAGGGGCGGGACAATACATTTAAAGGTGCAGTATGTAAGTTTGACACCCAGTGGTTGAACTAGGTATTGCATTCCTGGATCAAAACAAACACAAGTGCAGGTTGCCAGATTGAGGACCAAGGAGTGAGTCTGACGATCGAGCCTAAAGGCTGATTTAAATTGTGTTCTAAATAAAAGCAATGACACACGATAGAAAGAATATTTTCCATATTAAAAGGAGTTTTTGTTCTAACCAACACCTCGAATTGATATATTAGAAACGGCTTCTATTTCTTGCAGCAGAACAGAAAACTTAATGACATGATCACCTCAGGTATACCTCATGTGTTTTATTCAGTGTTAAATGCTAACAATGTGAGTTTGAATGCCATTTTACATGACATTTATTGCCATACTACTGAAAGCAGCAGCAGATCTTGAAAATAAAATAAACCGTCTGAAACTGAACTTTAGAACTGTGACCAACCAACACGTACTGTAGTGATTCAGCAGGTTTAATATGTATTAATTAGATCGTAAACCTTACCATTTCGTGAGTGAGTGCATATTCTGTCGTGTTTCGTCTGGTGCAAACAGCCAAATTGCTTATCACTGCAAATCTCTTCACGTAGTGTGTTGTTAGGACACGCGGTTACAATGTAACCTGCTTACCTAATGTTTACATTCGTAATATTTATATTATTTGCTAATTAATAACCTCATGTGGAGCTCTGAATCTGCATCTCATTTCGGAGTCTACTGTCCACCGGAGGTCGCATTTAAGAAACATGCTAAGTGAACATTCTTGTTTATCTGAAAAACAATGCTGAAGTCAGTTATTCTGCTTTGAAAATGGGCGTTACATGCCGGAATGACTGTCTTTGTTTTGGTTCACGGATGCACACTTTGAGAGCCTTTCTGAACAAATGAATGAAATGCGCTGTTTTGCAGCAAGGCAACCCAGGATGTTGAAATATAATTGGCTAAACTGGCATTGGGCGGGTTAAAAGAAACAAAACAAAGACAGCCGTTCCGGCAGGTAACTCGCTTTTTCAAAGCAGAATAACTGACTTCAGCATTGTTTTTCAGATAAACAAGAATGTTCACTTGGCATGTTTCTTAAATATCTGCAAACATATTATGGTATTTTTATGCTTTAGAAGGGTCAAAAACTTACACACAGTACCTTTAAGCATTTTCTACCTTTTTTTGCTATATCTTTGCCTCAGTGCTTTTTTTTAAACACACACTGAATTTTTGCTCCCACATTGTACTAATGAAAATGCAATCCTACTTTTTCTAAAATGCTTTTCGGACAAATAACATTTTAATGATCACTTTGCTATCATTTCTGCTAGTATATATTGCACACATCAATTCAATTTGAGTGTTAAAGTTTCAGTTTAATTACGCAACTTATAAAGCGTTCAAATTTGCATGTCATTTAAATATTAAAGCTGTACTTGGAAATGGCATATGTAAATTATATATTTAATTTTCATTTTGCATCAGACGTTGCTTGTACGTCATGGAAAATACTCATATATATATATATATATATATATAATTTTTTTTATTTTTATAAAATTTTGTTTTTGCATATTTCATTGCTGTTTTGCATGTTACATGTCATGAGTTTTGCTATTCTTGCTGTTTACACATCATTTTCAGACAAAAATGGGAAACGTTTTAGAAATTTGCTTTAGAGGTTTGCTTACACAACAATGTCATTTTTGGGACTGAAAACGCATTCATTTGAAAATGTGGACATTTTTGAAAATGTCACCATTGTCATGCATGAATTGTTCATTCGTTTGTTCGCTCATTCATTCACCCTTGTCGCAATCTGCTCAATTAATTCCATTAAGTGCTCTTTTAAAGGCCACATTTTACTTCATTTTCGAGGACTTTCAAAGTATTTAATTTGTCTTGTTTGTAATCATTTAAAGGTGCAGTATGTAGTATTGACAGTGGTTATTACCTAGTGGTTCAACTAGGAATAGCAGTCCAAATTCAAAATATTTAAGAGTTTTTAACACGCATGCAGGATGTCAGATTGACGACACCAACAGAAACAAGAAACAAGCGCACACTCTAAGCTGCTCAGTTAACATTTACCTTTGTAATAATTAGAATTTTTGCTAATTTAATAAACACCTCATGTGGATTTTTGTAATTCTGAATCGCTCATTTCGGAGGCCGCTGCTGTCCTCTAGAGACCTGCATACATTGAGGAAGCCATGACTAAAAGGAAATGCTCCAGAATGTTGAAATCTAACCGGCTAAACTGGCAGTGGGCTGGTTATAGAGAACTTGCATTCTCAAAGGAGAACAACTGACTTCAGCATTGTTTTTCAGATAAAGTATGTTCACTTAGCATGTTTATTAAATCTGCATATTATGGTATTTTTATGCTTTACGAGAGTCAAATGTACATGCAGAATGTTTAAGTAAGCCTGTTTTTTATTTATATTCACTTGTCGATCGTATTATTTGCTCTTCTGCTATAGTTTTGCTGTGGTTCTTCAGCCGCTGCTGGTTTTCTAGTGATGCTTGATGTGTGTCCAGAGCTCAGTGTGTCTGCAATACGGCAGTGGATCAGATCTGTGTGTGTGTGTTTTCCCACTGAAACGCTCTCGGGATGACAGATAGTCGTGTTGCTCCTCTGGGATTTCACATGTAAACACTGAACGCCAGAGCCGTTCACAACTTCCCCTCCGTTTATTCAGCTCCTGTGATTTTCACTGTGCCAGACTGCTAATGACTTACGCTGGGGAGGTGTGCGCGTTTGTGTGTGTGTATGTGAAGCAGGTGTTTGGCTTTTCAATCTGCTCAGTGTGAAGGAGACTCTCCAGAGGCTGATACTATAATATCAGAACTACAGCAATGAAGAGACAACATTGTGCACACACACATACGCACGCATGCCCACACATACACATACGCACGCATGCCCACACATACTGTCCAAAAGTTTTTGAAAGAAGTGTATTCTGCTCATTAAAGCTGCTTCGAAATACTGTAAAATCTGCAATATTTGATGTACATTTTAACATTTAGATAGACAAACACTGTCAAAGGACAAATTCTGAATTAAGATAATTTTTCTTGACCGTATACTGTAGTTGTGTAATGTCATTTTATACAGTAACTGTTTTTTCATTAAGTGAATGAGTGAAATATTTGAATGATACACTTGAAACATTAATAATACATTTCATATTTGAATATTCATTTAAAGTGTTCAATTTTGCATCTAGAGTTGCTTTATGAATCTGTTTGCTTTAAACTTGGTCTCTCTTGGACTGAAGGTTCTTAATTTTTAATGCTAATACAGTGGTGTGTTCGTGCGTGCGTGTGTGCCCATCTGTAAAGTTTAGAAGCACACATTTGATTTTACATAGTGTTGAAACAAAATATGTGCAAAGACATACTGTACATGTACGAGTTATAGGACTGGACTGTATATATTGAGTTTGTACTAGTGCTGCACAATATTTACATTTACGATATATCGAAAATATATTAAAAATGTATCGTTATTGGCAGTGGCGGATTTAGGCATGGGCAATATGGGCGATCGCCCAGGGCGGCGTCTTGCTGGGGGTGACATGAGATATGAACCACCCCCCTTGTTCTCTTCACTTTCGTCTTTTTTGGCATGAACCCTGTGAGGGCGGCACGATCATTGTTTGCCTAGAGCGCCAGTTCAGCTTGCTCCAGCCCTGGTTATTGCGATTTAATAGTATATGCAATATTTATAGTGCAGAGAGGTGCAATATTTTTTTTTTTTTAGGATCGCAGTATCGAAATTGGTATTGAATATCGATACTTTTCAGTGTATCGAAGTTAGAAAGTCCAGTATCGTGACAACACTAATGCCCAGGTTTTCATACATTCATTGTCAAAGTTTGCAGCTTTTTAGATCAGTAAAGTTTATTAGGTCAGAAAAATAAAATGTTTTGCCTGTTTTAGCATGAGCATTACATAATTGTTGTTTTTTTTGTGTTTTTTTTTTTTTTAGCTAATAGAAATAGCTTTTCTGTAGGGAAATATTATATGGCAAGAAATATCGCTATCGCAATACTCAACAGCAATATTAGTATATGCAATATTTATAGTGCAGAGAGGTGCAATATATATTTTTTAGGATCATAGTATCGAATATCGATACTTTAAGGTATCGAAGTTAGAAAGTCCAGTATCGTGACAACACTGCTGCCCACATTGTCATACATTCATTGTGTCAAAACGTTTGCAGCTTTTTAGATCCAAAAAGTTTTAGGTCAGAAAAATATAAATTTTTGCCTGTTTTAGTATGATGTTCATTTTTTTTTTTTTATAAAAATTTTTTTTTTAACCTAATAAAAATAGCTTTTCTTTAGGGAAATATTATATGGCAAGAAATATTGCTGCCGCAATACTCAACAGCAATATTAGTAAATGCAATATTTATAGTGCAGAGAGGTGCAATATTATTATTATTATTTTTTTTAGGATCGCAGTATCGAATATTGATATTTTTCAAGGTATCGAAGTTAGAAAGTCCAGTATCGTGACAACTAGGGCTGCACGATTCTGGCAAAAAAAAATTCTCACGATTTCATAGGTGTAAAATAAAGGTTAATATGAGTAGGCTGTTATTATTGTTATTTCTCAAACATATGGTAAAACAACAATATTAATATTAGGCCTATGTGCAGGTCTACTGTTGGTTAAAATGCTAAATTTTGTTAAGACTTAAATGGTGGATTTGAACAGACATTAATTCCATTTGTTGAAGTTTGTTAATTCACAGTAGTGATGACATCAGAATACAACTATTCATAATTCTGAAGTTGAATTATTATGTTTGAGACATGTGCTTGTCATTTGTCATTGACAACATTAATAGAAAATTTTTTTCACTGGTAAATGAGACATTTGTCATTATCAGATTCCCTCTTGCATTATATTCAACATTATATAGGCTAGAGTAGTTATACTGAACCAGTAAACATTTATTTTCATGCACAACACTGTGTTCGCTATGAAAGAAAAAACATATCGAATGCTTGTCGTATTCATAACTTTAAAATGTGATATGATCATTTAAATGATGTGCGCGCCTGTTTCACTTTCACTTTCGAGTGATCATTACATAATTTTTATTCTTTCTTTTTTAAAGCTAATAAAAATAAAATAAAAATAGCTTTTCTCTTGGGAAATAACAATATCGCATATTTTCCACGTATCATGCACTTCTAGTTTGTACTTGTATATAAACACATTTTCAGAAATGACAATTTTTTTTATACAATACATTAATATGCAGTACAGTTTGATATAAGCAGAATTTGCGATGACATTTTCATGTTTGACATTTTTTGTGATATTTGATATTTAAGGAATTGCACGGTTATGGATTTCTATTTGTAGATTATGCGTTCTTGATTTTTTGTTTTTTAGTTTATTTTAGATTTACAGTTTAAATTGGTAAATAGAAGTTATAGTACGTTTGGCAGTATTCAGTTATAACCTGACTGAAAGTGTGAACAAGTTACAGATCCTCTCAGTGATGATCATTACATCATATAGCCTGTTCACCTCACATTCAACCTGACCTCAGTGCACTTGTTCAGCCCAACACAGGCTAGAATTGTCTCACTGAACATAAAAAATAAAAATAAATTAAGGCATAAATAAAAATGAACTAAGGTGAAGCAATCAAACAAACAACCCAGTGGCATTTATATGAAGTTTATATTGTGATGCTGCTCTTTAAAAAAAAAAAAAAAAAAAAAATTATATATATATATATATATATATATATACATACACACACATTCACACTAATAGCTGAATATTCACGTATTTGTGAAGTGTGTGTGTGTGTGCGGATATTTAAATGTATCGTTTTTTTGGATCGATATTTAAACACTCTTTTTATCTTTGAATTAAATACTTAAAAAATTTAGCATGTATTGTTTAGTCCTGAATGAATCAAATGATTGCCTGCAGTGTATTGATCTCTCTGGTACACAGTTACTGTAAATATCAATATTCATCACTGAAGCATTATGTGAATTGTGTAATGTAGCGGTAGTAGTTGTAATAGCAGTGTGTGTGTGGCCAGAGCTGCTGTCAGATGAGTGTGTGTGTGTGTGTGTGTGTGTGTGTGTATCTCCTCCCACTTTCTCTCTCTCTCTCTCTCTCTCTGCGCTGTGTGTGTGTATCGGTCTGATGACTGGAGCTTTACTGTATGTGGTGTGTTGTGAAGCGCGTGCTGGAACGTCGTCGCTTAGGATCGTGTGTGTTGTGTGAGTAAATTCACTTCTTTCTGTGTGTGTGTTTCTGCAGTCGGCGTGGAGTGTGACTTTCCATACAGGAATCTTTGGTGTTAAATTCCTTTACTGTTCACTGTTTGTGATGCTTTTATCAATTGAGTTCTATTATATTCTACTCTACTCTACATCTATTCTGTTCAGTTTGGTTCTACACTGCTCAGCTCTATTGATTTCTACATTGTTTACATTTTACTGGTCATTCATTTGTGATGATCTATTCTAGTTTGAATTTGAAATATTTTCTGGGCTGGAAATTGTTTGATGCTTTTTAGTCCAGTTTAGTTCTATTCTATTCTATTCTTAAAATCATTGTTGTTGGTGTCTGTTCTATTCTGATTTGTTTACAGTACATTTCTATTCTAAAGGTCACTGTTTGTGATGCCAATTTTTTTCAGTTAATTTCAGTTTACTTTTGTTCTCTTCAGTTCTATCCTTGCTAGTGTTGTCACGATACTGGAATTCGATACGGAAATAAAAATAAAACGTCAATTTCCCGCTAAATGTTGAGCGCGATCTTAAACACTGCTGATTTGCCATTGTGTTAGCGGGAAATGGACTTTTTTTTAAATTTCAGTACTGGTTGGTACCACACCACCGCCAGTGTGCAGCATCAACATGGATTATGAGACTGCAGCCATAGGGCAACGGCGCCGGTGCGCTCACCACACACCAGCTATTGGTAGAGTGGAGAGACAGTGATAGAGCCAATTTGGTGGATGAGGATGATTGGGAGGCCATGGTGAAGGGAATTTGGCCAGGCCACCGGGTTTACACCCCTACTCTTTACGAGAAGTGCCATGGGATTTTTAATGTTCACAGAGAGTCAGGACCTCAGTTTAATATGTCATCAGATCGACTCAGCTTAGCTTCAGTGAGTAACCGGTCTTGTGCTGCAGGATGATATGGCTGTGGCAATACCTAGTTTGTAGTTTTTAGAACTAGCTATTTCTAGTTTGCATTTGAAATGTTTCCTGGGCTGGAAATAGTTTGTGAGGCTTTTTAGTCCAGTATAGTTCTATTCTATTCTTAAAATCATTGTTGTTGGTGTCTGTTCTATTCTGATTTGTTTACAGTAAAGTCGTGGCCAAAAGTTTTGAGAATTACATAAATATTTGAAATTGGAAAAGTTGCTGCTTAAGTTTTTATAATAGCAATTTGCATATACTCCAGAATGTTATGAAGAGTGATCAGATGAGTTGCATAGTCCTTCTTTGCCTTGAAAATTAACTTTAATCCTGAAAAAAACTGCACTGCATTTCATTGCTGTCATTAAAGGACCTGCGGAGATCATTTCAGTAATCGTCTTGTTAACTTGTTAACCTGAGACCATTTATGTGTGGGGTTGCTTCTTATCCAAGGGAGTGGGCTCACTCACAATTTTGCCCAAAAACACAGCCATGAATAAAGAATGGTACCAAAACACCCTCCAACAGCAACTTCTTCCAACAATCCAACAACAGTTTGGTGAAGAACAATGTGTTTTTCAGCACGATGGAGCACCGTGCCATAAGGCAAAAGTCATATCTAAGTGGCTCAGGGACCAAAACATTGAAATTTTGGGTCCATGGCCTGGAAACTCCCCAGATCTTAATCCCATTGAGAACTTGTGGTCAATCCTCAAGAGGCGGGTGGACAAACAAAAACCCACTAATTCTGACAAACTCCAAGAAGTGATTATGAAAGAATGGGTTGCTATCAGTCAGGATTTGGCCCAGAAGTTGATTGAGAGCATGCCCAGTCGAATTGCAGAGGTCCTGAAAAAGAAGGGCCAACACTGCAAATACTGACTCTTTGCATAAATGTCATGTAATTGTCGATAAAAGCCTTTGAATCGTATGAAGTGCTTGTAATTATATTTCGGTACATCACAGAAACAACTGAAACAAAGATCTAAAAGCAGTTTAGCAGCAAACTTTGTGAAAACTAATATTTGTGTCTTTCTCAAAACTTTTGGCCACGACTGTACATTTCTATTCTAAAGGTCGCTGTTTGTGATGCCAATTTCATTTACTTAATTTCAGTTTACTTTTGTTCTCTTCAGTTCTGTCCTTGCTAGGGTTGTTACGATACTGGAATTCGATACTGAAATTTTAAAAACGTCCGTTTCCCGCTAACTGTTGAGCATGTTCTTAAACACCGCAGCCACAGGACAACGGCGCCAGTGCGCTCACCACACACCAGCTAATTCGGTGGATGGGGATGAGTGGGAGGCCATGATAAAGGGAATTTGGCACCAGGTTTACACCTCTACTCTTTACGAGAAGTGCCATGGGATCACAGAGAGTCAGGACCTCGGTTTAATGTCTCATCCGAAAGACAGCATTCACTGACAGTATAGTATCCCCATCACTATACTGGGGCATTAGGACTTCCACAGACCACAAGTTGAGCACCCCCTGCTGGCCTCACTAACACCACTTCCAACAGCAACCTGGTTTTCCCATGTGGTCTCCCATCCAGGTACATCAGCCCTGCTTAGCTTCAGTGAGTAACCGGTCTTGGGGTGCAGGGTGATATGGCTGTGGCAATACTTAGTTTGTAGTTTTTAGAACTAGCTAGTTCTAGTTTGCATTTGAAATGTTTGCTGGGCTGGAAATTGTTTGAGGCTTTTTAGTGCAGTTTATTTCTATATTCTATTCTGTTCTCCAGTTCTGTTCTATAGATGTTTACATTGTTTATTTCCATTAAATGTCATTATGCAAGACTCCTATTCGATTCTGCGTTGTTTATAATTCTCTGTTTATGATGCATAATCTGTTTTATTTAGTTTATATGTCCATTAGATTCCACTGTTTGATGTTCTATTCTATTCTGCCTTGCTTGCTTCTGTTAAATGTCATTGTATATTCTATTCTTTTCTATTCTATTTTATTTTGAAGTTCTGTTCTAATCATTTTTGCATTGTTTATTTTCATTAAATGTCATTGTTTGGGACACCTATTCCATTATGAGGTGTTTTGACTTCGACCTTTAACAGATGTTCATAATTCTCTTCTTTTTCATAATTTGTCTATTAAAAATCATTATTTATGATGCCTATTCTATTCTGCATGGTTTACATTATATATTAAAGATCGCTGTTTGTGATGCCAGTTCTATTCCATTCAGTTAAGTTTGGTTCTCTTCAGTTCTATTCTCTTTTGTTTATGGTGTATACACTCACCGGCCACTTTATTAGGTACACCTGTCCAACTGCTCAACACAAATTTCTAATCAGCCAATCACATGGCAGTAACTCAATGCATTTAGGCATGTAGACATGGTAAAGACGATCTGCTGCAGCTCAAACCGAGCATCAGAATGAGGAAGAAAGGTGATTTAAGTGACTTTGAACATGGCATGGTTGTTGGTGCCAGACGGGCTGGTCTGAGTATTTCAGAAACCGTTGATCTACTGGGGTTTTCACACGCAACCATCTCTAGGGTTTACAGAGAATGGTCTGAAAAAGAGAAAAGATCCAGTGAGCGGCAGTTCTGTGGGCGCAAATGCCTTGTTGATGCCAGAGGTCAGAGGAGAATGGCCAGACTGGTTTGAGCCGATAGAAAGTCAACAGTAACTCAAATAACCACTCGTTACAACTGAGGTCTGCAGAACATCTCTGAACGCACAACACGTCCAACCTTGAGGCGGATGGGCTACAGCAGCAGAAGACCACGCCAGGTGCCACTCCTGTCAGCTAAGAACAGGTAAAATTGGACAATAGAAGATTGGAAAAACATTGAGTCTCGATTTCTGCTGTGACATTCGGATGGTAGGGAGTTTGAGGTCAACAACATGAAAGCATGGATCCATCCTGCCTTGTATCAACAATTCAGGCTGGTGGTGGTGTAATGGTGTGGGGGATATTTTCTTGGCACACTTTGGGCCCATTAGTACCAACTGAGCATTGTGTTAACGCCACAGCCTACCTGAGTATTGTTGCTGACCATGTTGCTGACCATGTCCATCCCTTTATGACCACAGTGTACCAATCTTCTGATGGCTACTTCCAGCAGGATAACGCGCCATGTCATAAAGCGCGAATCATCTCAGACTGGTTTCTTAAACATGACAATGAGTACACTGTACTCAAATGGCCTCCACAGTCACCAGATCTCAATCCAATAGAGCACCTTTGAGATGTGGTGGAACGGGAGATTCACATCATGGATGTGAAGCTGACAAATCTGCAGCAACTGTGTGATGCTGTCATGTCAATATGGAGCTAAATCTCTGAGGAATATTTCCAGTACCTTGCTGAGTCTATGCCACAAAGGATTAAGGCAGTTCTGAAGGCAAGAGGGGGTCCAACCCAGTACTAGTAAGTGGCCGGTGAGTGTATATGGTCACTGTTTATTATGTGCATTGCATTATGATTTGTTATGTTCTACTCATTTTTGTTCTGTATTGTTTATTTCTGTTACTGGCCACTGTTTATGATTATTCCATTCTATTCTATTATGCATTGTGCATTTCTGTTGCGGATCACATTCTATTCTATTCCATCCCATTCCATTACATTACTGGTCATCATTTGTGATGCTTTTGGATTACAGAATGTAAACGCAATATAAAAAGAATGAATGGCAATGTTTTGGGGTGTGTGTGTGTATTGCGGTCATTAGTTGAACTCTTCTGAAGTCAGTACTGTGTGTTTTGTTTCTGCAGACAGCATGTGTTTCTTTACATTCACTGCTGTTTGTTTGCAGTTGTTGATTCGGACGTGCAATTAAAGATTCATCACATGCTTCTCTAGCTGACCCACATGAAGAGTTTCTGATTCACTGCTTTGTTTTTGTTTGATGCTCATGCCTTTGATTAGTTGTGTTTGTTGTGTCGAGCATCCCTAGTTCTGTTGCTTAAGCAAGTGTTAGTGATTTGAACAAACCTCTGTTTAACTTACAGCTGGACTTGTTGCATCAGTGTGTTTTTCCCTTTAGTGAACTGTTCAGACGTACAGTATGATGTCATTCTGGCCATTTTAACCGTTTCAATGCTGATAATGTATTGTGAGGATATAGGCAACACTTAGTTTGCGTCTGTTTAATTTAAATGGTTTAAATGTTTATTTGATGAGCTGATTGGGCAGTTTTTGATGCGTTTCGTTTATTTATTTATTTATACTCCCTTTGTTTTTCTGCATTTTTACTATGCTTTCCTTTGTTTTTTGTTTTTAATTTGCTTTAAATTGGGAAGTTTGTGCACAAATATGCATGTTAAAACCAAGCTGAATTTATTTATTTATTTACTTAAAAATAAGTATTTCAATTTATGTATGATTTATTTTGATTCATGTATCAGTGAATATGATTTATGAATGGTCATTTTACTTTTTTTTTTTTTTTTTTTTTTTTTTGTTAAACGTTATTTTCTTTAATTGTTGTGATGTATTTGTGTGCGTTTGACCCCTCTATTAATTTTGATAATGGCACAGTCCCATTAATATACGGGCTGGATTTTGTTTAGTTTAAGAATTTTTGATTTTATCTTAACTCATTCATTCATTAATTTTCTTTTTGGCTTAGTCCCTTTATTAATCTGGGGTCGCCACAGCGGAATGAACCGCCAACTTATCCAGCATGTTTTACGCAGCGGATGCCCTTCCAGCTGCAACCTATCACTGGGAAACATCCATACACACCCATTTACACACATACACTACGGACAATTTAGCTTACCCAATTCACCTATAGCGCATGTCTTTTGTGGGGGAAACCGGAGCACCCGGAGGAAACCCACGCGAACACTGGCAGAACATGCAAAGTCCACACAGAAATGCCAACTGACCCAGCCAAGGCTCGAACCAGCGACCTTTATGCTGTGAGGCGATTGTGCTACCCACTACACCACCATGCAGCACCTTTATCTTAACTATACTTTATTATTTTTCTTTTTTTAGTTTTTGGAATCTTAAGATAATTTGACTTTTACTGTATTTTGGAAGAATCCTGACATGAATATTAAGCTGTAGTCACACGAGTGTTTGAGCATGTGAAATTCTGTACATTTCAAAAAGGTTGTGGGATAAAACAAATTGATTAGACATTGATAAAGTGAGAGATTGCTCAATGTTTTACATTTCTGTACAGAAAGGGTCACATTTAGATCTTCTTTTGGTCTCACGCAATCACATGATGCTATTTCGCAGGTCAGAGTTCACCAAGTTTGAACTTTGGAATGCAACAACATGTGAAACTGGTCACACAAGCTAGCGTTTCCAGTCTGAAGTTGGAAGAATATTATGATTATTTATTTATTTATTTATTTATTTATTTTTATTAGTACATTGTTTTATGTTTTTGTTATTTCTTTATATTCTATTTCTTTATTTATTTATTTGTATTAATAGTTCATTTATTTTTATTTAATTTATTAATTTATTTGTATTTTTTGTATAATTATTTTATTTTATTTATTTGTATTTTTTATTTGTATTAATGATTCATTTTATTTGTTTTATTTGTATTCATAATTAATTTTATTTATTTATTTAGCTGTTTTTATTATTTAATTTATTTAATTTTATTTGTTGATTTATTTTTATATATTTGGATGGATTTATTATAGATCCCAGTCTACGGGGTGAAAAAAGCGATGTGTAAAGATGTTGCTGATCTGGGCTGTGCAGTTGTGTATTAGTGATTTCTCAGGTAACACTTAATGTATAGTTGTATCATTTGTGCTTTGACTGTATTCCTGTGAGGAGGTGTTCATGATGATGATGGTGATGATGAAACAGCTCTTCAGAATTTGGCGAGTAAAACGGCATGCATAAGAAAGGTACTTTACAGTAGTCACAGGAGATTAAACCCTCTGAGCCGCTGCACGCCTCTAAATCTGCTCCTCTTTCACTTGTCTGTGAGGAGAGCTTATGTGTGTGTGCAGGGAATGGCGTGGGTGTATCAGGGAAGAAAACTGTCATCAACACTGTTTTGTGACAGTAAGTGTCAGGTTTTTTTCGTGAGGAAAGTGTACAGGCTGTTCTTGTCTCAAACGTGTGTGTGTGTGTGTGTGTGTGTGTGTGTGTGTGTGTGGTCTCCATGTTGTGTGAGTTCTGGATGCTTGTTCAGCTCGAAATACAAACACTTCTGTCCAATATAACAATGTGAAGCTCGCCGTGAGGACTAGGGTCAAGGCAATCCAAACTTGGCTGTGTCCCAAATCACATACTTCTACTATATAGTTGGAAGTGTGTACATCAGCATACTTGGGGGGGGAATTTGAACAGAAATGCAGTGTTTCTTATTCGTTTCAGTTGGTCTTTTTTTTTTTGTGTGTGTTTTTGTTACTAGTCACCCATGTGATTGTATTCTTTGTGCTTTAAAAATTGAAACTACAATAATTATAATGATGTGAACGACGTGAAATGTGATTTGCAATATTATTATTATTATTATTATTTTTATTATTATTTTATTTTATTAGATTTTTTATTATTACGGGGCAGTAATCTACCTCTGTTCTCATGTTTGCATTTGTATGCTATGTACTCACGCAAATGCGTAATTCCACATTTGGTGTGAACCCAGCAACCCAACTTTGGGGTGGTAATTTTTTTTTCTTTTTTTAATTATTTTTTTTTTAATTCTGGCTTTATCTTCTATCACTAAGAGGTTAAATTTTTGTAGGCGCACTTATCCCGTAGCGAGTGCGGGAGGGCACCTATCACCCCACAACAGTGCTGGACTGAGAATGAGTCCCATAAAATGTGGTTCTGAATATGAGGTTAGTTAATTAGTCTAGTTAATTTAACCCCATTCACACAAACGTTTCAATTACTTCAGCTGATCCCTATTCGTGAGTTATTTAGAATGCTTAACATTAATTTTCCATGGCAACGCTTCTGGTTTGACATGACAGCCTTTAGGAGAGGAGATTAGAACTGCTGGATTTGCAACACGTCAATCATCAGCGTCTGCTGAAGTACATGAGAGTAAGTGGCTGCTAAACTGAGAAGAATAGAATGAAGTTCTAGTTACATAAACAGCGTGTTTTGTTGTGAATAAAACACTTTGGAAGAGTCTTTATAAAATGATTATTAATAAATGTAAAAATTGTGCCTTATTCATATTTATTTTACATTTTAAATAATGCATTTTACAAAGCACACTTTTCGTTTTGCTAGTAGGGTTGTCACGCAATACTGGAATTTGGTACCAATCGATACTGAAGTTTTAAAAACGTCCATTTCCCCTTAACATTTGAGCGCTACTGAGCACGTTCTTAAACAGCGCTGATTTGCCATTGTGTTCAACAGAAATGACTGTGATTGGCTGTGAAGGTCATCAGTTCACCGAACTCACCGCTGTTTACTGAGTGTAATCACAGATACAGGGACACTGGAGTGTTTCAAAGTCACGTCGATCAGCAGGTTTGTCTATAAGCTGACATACGAGCAATCTGCTGATAAATCACAGCTTTAAAATGCCACAGTGTCTCTGTATATGGTTACACTCAGTAAATAGCGGTGAGTTCGGTGTACTGATGAGCTTCACAGCCAATCACAGTCATTTCTGTTGAGCACGTGAACACAATGGCAAATCAGCGCAGTTTAAGAACGTGCTCAAATGGTAGCGGGAAATGGACGTTTTAAAAAATTCAGTATCGATTAGTATCGAATTCCAGTATCGTGCAACCCTATTTGCTAGTAATTATGTGCATTAAAATGTCTGCAACCCAAGTAAGCATTTCATTAAATACTTATTTCATTGAAAATACACACTCTTCTTTTTTCTCTTATTTTCGCACTGTTCCCTCAGTAGCTCCATCCATGACACACCTCCAGGTATTTATTTTATTTTTTTCAGAGAGAACCAGAAAGATATAACTGTCTTAAAAGTATTAAACTAAAGATTTAGCGAAATATGAATGCAGTACTACTTTATAGGCACTCGGGATTAAGATGAGATTGTTGAAAGGTGAGCAAGTTACATTCCTTTTCACTTTAGTGGAGAAACAAATTTAAATTAGTTCATAAGTTAATATTAGTTCAGAATGACTGTCCAAAGTTTAATATGTGCATCCATGATGGCTAAAATTTCTCAAGTGGAATAAATCATTCATGCTTGCAAGTGTACTAATATTAACCAGCATCAACAATTCAATTCGTCTTTATTTCTATAGCGGTTTTACAATGTAGATTGTGCCAAAGCAACTTAACATAGATGAAGTTTTTAGTAAATTGAAACCACTTCAGTTAAGTGCTTCAGTTAAGTTCACCACAAAGTATTTGCGTAGTGCATTTTTACACTCATTCGTGCTCATTCTTTTGCTATGTTCACACCAGACGCGGCATGCACAAATAAATTGCACTATTCGCGTGGACATCTTGAGTTTACTCCCTTCATTCCCGCGTCAAATTCACTTCAAAATAGACATTTGTGTCATGGGCAGGGGCTTCTGTCTGCCCGGTGACTCTACCTTCGTTGTTAAATGGCTAACATGGATTTTATTGAAAGAGTAGCTGTGCTTTATGTGCTTTAGGAAGGCTAAAAAACAGCGTAGATTTCTTTGGCGCTCTGTTTGAGTGCACTAGATCCTTTCAAAGGTGCACCCAGCCCTCTGAGTTCATCAGCTCCTCCAGAAACTATCCCTGGATGGAGGCTTTCGGCAGTGCTTCAGACTGAGCCGAGCCCAGTTTGACGAGCTGGTGTCGGCAGGAGGAGTTCCCCTCGGGACACCAACAATAGGCCCTACGTCATAATCACGCCCCTACAAGAGCAAGCTCCTGATTGGTTAACTCTGCACGAATATCCGCTAAAGTTCAGATTTTTCAACTCGAGCGATTTGCGTGTTACGTTCAACTCAACTGTCCGCTTCATTCGTGAAAAAAGTGTCATTCACGCCACGGTATGTCTATTCGCATCTTTGCATTGACTTAACATGTAAATCACACACGCTTGACGCTTCATCTACGTCTGGTGTGAACGCAGCATTAAGCTGTACACATATTGGAGATGAAGTGAATCTGAATGCAGTCTCTACAGTCTCTGTATGTTTGTGTGTGTACTGACTGATGGGTTCTTTCCAATAATGATCCCACAAGAGTAGCATTAGTCTAAGTTAGGCGCGTGCATGGACAAATCACATTAGGAGAAATAATTTCAGGTAATTTAAATTGATCACAGTTGCAACATCCTCAGAATTGAGTACGTTTTAGAAAATCTTTTATAGGTTATATAAAGGCGCGTCAATTGTTAGTTGATTTGGACAAAACCATCTGCTAAATGACTAAATGAAAGTGAAAGTCACTTAAATGCAAATGTTATATATTAAATGTAAATGTTATCAGACGCCCTAGTATTTTGTGATTTTTGTGATCGCTGAATCCAACGCAAAATCAACAAAGTCGCAATGTTTAGCGATCCTGCAAAATTCTTAATTTAAACGCAAAATAATTGCAAATGCGATTAGACATCCTGTGAATGACACTTCGTGAATTGGGTGCTTCGTGCGTTTGATCCATTTAAATCTGAGAGAAAGTACGATTGTGGGTAAAAATAAGAGTTCTACAACCTTCCTTTGGCTTAATCCCTACCGTTTTCGATCTTGTCTTGACAAGAGACCAAAATAGCTTTATTTTTATGATTTGTGTCATGAAGATTGCACATCTAACATTGTAGGCTAACTAATATGGTAAATACGATATTTTTTATATTTACATATTTTTTAATCGCAAAATTTTTCGCACATTTCTGGGAATTACCACCACAAAATCTGTCATTTTTATTGCAAAAAATCACAAAAAATCTTGAAAAACTAGGGGGTCTGTGTTATATCAAAAGCACATGCATCTTAGTGTTAGTGTTACTGACTAGCATGCTGCTAACACACTCACTTAGCGACTCCTCTAGCAGCTGTTAATCACCCCTAGGTGCCAATAGGGATGTGCCCAAGGAAAGCTCATAAAGATAAAGATCACATTTGTGTGTGTGTGTACAGTGCTGACGGGGAAAGTGTGCAGGAAGCGCGCTGGACGTCTGGCGGCCGGAATCAATTTGTGTGAAGGCTGCTGGTGTAGGTATTGCTTTCGTGATATGATCTCGGACATCCATATTTTTAGAGGTCACGGCGGAGAAGGAAGACAGTAAAAGGGCAGTAAAAAAAAACGTGACCGCTCATTTCTACATGTTTACTGGAAACACAATCCAACTGCAAAAGCACTGTAGCATATGACGATGGCATGTTTGCGGGTTCTTGATTACTCTGAGATTATGGATGGATGAAATATTTGGGTTCTACATAATTTGTGGATGTTTTTATGACATTTGTTAATTTAATTAGATTTGTTTATGGAGTATTTGCCATTTCTTGTTCTAGCATTCATTCAGTTGTTCATTCCAGTTTGGTTCTATTGCTGGTTCCAGTATTTGTTCTGGCTATTGCTTGCTCTTTGTGGTTCTAGTGTTTGTTCTATTGATGGTTCTAGTGTTTGTTCTATTAATCATTCTAGCGTTTGTTCTATTTAAGGTTCTAGTGTTTGTTCTATTAATGGTTCTAGCGTTTGTTCTATTTATGGTTCTAGCGTTTGTTCTGTTGATCGTTCTAGGATTTGTTCTGTTGATCGTTCTAGCATTTGTTCTATTTATGGTTCTAGTGTTTGTTCTATTGATGGTTCTAGCATTTGTTCTATTTATCATTCTAGCATTTGTTCTATTGTCTGTTCTATTTATGGTTCTAGCGTTTGTTCTGTTGATCGTTCTTGCGTTTGTTCTATTGATCATTCTAGCGTTTGTTCT
>CAIGQV010019355.1:4376624-4399584 GCA_903798115.1 Danio jaintianensis
GTTCTAGCGTTTGTTCTGTTGATGGTTCTAGCGTTTGTTCTGTTGATGGTTCTAGCATTTGTTTTGGTTCTATGGCTCGTTCTTGGGTTGGTTATGTGGCTTGTTCCAGGGTTGGTTTTATGGCTTGTTCCAGGGTTGGTTTTATGGCTTATTATAACGTGTGTGTGTGTGTGTGTGTGTGTGTGTGTGTGTGTGTGTGTGTGTGTGTGTGTGTGTATATATATAAAATATTATTATTATTATTATTATTATTTTATTTTTTTTGTTTGTTTGTTTTCTTTTGTTTTTTTTATTTGATTTTTTTTTTTGCTCTAGCATTTGTACCATTGCTCGTTCTAGCATTGGTTCTATTACTTGTTCTAGCATTTTTTTTTTTTTCGTTGCTTGTTCTAGGATTGGTTCTATGGCTTATTCTAGCATTTGTTCTTTAGCTCATTCTAGCGTTCGTTCTATGGCTCATTCTTGTTGTTGCACTCATCTTAACTCGCATCTTCTTATGGTGCGTCTTCTAACACTTGTTCTGTTGTATACTCTAGCATCTGTTCCCTTGTTCATTCTAGCTTGTTTCTTTTCCTTTTTGTTTCTTTTGAGTCCATTCTGTTATTCCATGAATGTTCTTTCCAGGTGTTTGTTCTATAGCTCGTTCTAGTGTAGTTGTACCAAATATTCAGATTTTTCTGAAGTTTATTCTATTGCTGTGTTCACACCAGACGCGGCATGTATGAATAAATTGCGCTATTCGCACGGAAATAGACGCGTGAACATTTTGAGTTTACTTGCTTCATTTGCGCATCAAATTCACTTCATTCATGCGTCAAATTCACTTCACAATAGATGCAGATTTGCTTCTGTCTGCCTGGTGACTCTAGCTTCGAGGCTAAATGGCTAACATGAATTTTATTAAGAGTGTAGCTGTGCTTTGTGCTTTAGGAATGCTGAAAAACAGCGTATATTTGTTTGGTGCCGTGTCTGAGTCCACTTGATCCTTTCAGAGGTGCTCCCAGAGCTGTACCTGGATGATGGAAGCTTGGATGAAAGGCAGGAGAATTTCCACTCGGGACACCAACATCAGGCGCTATGTCATAATCATGCCCCTACAAAAGCAGGCTCCTGATTTGTTAACGCGGCACGAATGTCCGCTAAGGTTCAGATTTTCCAACTCGAACGAATCGCGCATCAAGCGTCTCAATTCGTGCTGCTTTATTCACGCAAATCGCGTTATTCGTGCTGCCTTATTCGAGCGAATCGCGCTGCAGGATGTCTATTCCCATCTTTGCTTTGACTTAAAATGTAAATCTCTCACTCTTGACGCTTCATCTGCGTATGGTGTGAGCACACCATAACTCTCTTGCTCATTTGCCCTCAAGCTCTATCCAAGTATTGTTGTATCATTCTGTTGCTCTATGGCTTGCTCATTGTAACATGCTTTCGATGTCCCATAATGTTCTATTTGTCTGTTCTTCTAGCCCCGTGTTCTATCTATTACTCTATCTGTCATTCTGTGTGTGTGTGTGTGTTGGCAGTTCATAAGCTGGCAGTGGACATCTGAGACATGCAGAAACACACGCTCCATGTTTGCGGTGGCAGATTGTCAGGCCATATGTGTGTGTAACAGACAACGCGGAGAGGTGTTGACAGTCAGATCTGGTCGTGATCAGACGTGTTGCTTGGAATTTGAGTGATTTATTTATAAATACTAAAGGCTGGCCAGATCACTCCTCCATCTGTAGCAGCCTGCGCCTCATTTCTCTTTTATTATCTCATCTCCTCCTGTGTTCTGGAGTCTGTACGTCACGCTCAAGCAAACATCTGGCTCGATGTTCAAGGTGTCGCTGGTGTTTTCCTGTTCTCTTCCAATTATAGTTTAGTGTATGGTGTTGGTTAAATGTTTGTTGCACCTTTTGGCATGCTCTCTGGCTTAAGGCTGATTTAGGGGCCGATCACACCGAACGCGTTGTTTGCATTGAGGTGCCTTTTTTGAAGGATTTACTAACGGCCGCGAGTGTTTTGCGTGCTGATTATGTGCCCTACGTGCCTCACGTTTTAACCGCCTGCTGCGCCTCATGTTTTGCCCTTGCGCGCCGTGCGCTCGCAGTTAAAAAAAAAAAAAAAAAAAAGTCAACGGAAGCGGAAAACAACGCGTTACCTCAGTCGCGTCTTTTTCATTCTCCAATCAAATGAAAGCAGAGGCGGGGTTTCCGTTGAGGCGCCTGCAGGGTTTGTGTTAAGACAACTACGGAGACTTTTGAAGATGGAGGAGAGACTAGTGGTTGCATTATACCATAGATATTTACATTAGATGTCGCCTACCCTGTTGTTGTCTATTGGAAGGAATGCCTCAATAGAACCGCCATTTTAGTACAGGGTAGCGCTCCTTTGAAATGAATGCGGGACCAAGGTGAAGTGGAGGACTGTGGCCATCCAAAACCAGAGATATACACATATATACATATATCTATGATCGGGAGTTTTCCCCGGTGGTCAGTACGCAAATATTTTTTTAAATTACAAAAATTATAATTTTACATAACTTTTCTATAAGTGACGGCACGGGCATTGCCGATAAAGTGTGTGTTTGTGTGCATGGAAATGTATTATCCTCCCTCCCTGTTAAATTTGATCTAATCCGTGTCCTGAAACACACCGCCTCTCCTGCTTTCACTTCTCATTCTAACGGAGGGAGCGATTCGTTTGTGAATGAATCTCCGTTATGAACGACTCGTTCACTCAGCCGACAATAATACAAGTTTCTGGCAGCGCAGCATCTTGTTGTCATATTTCTTTTTCATTGTTTGCTGATTTTATTCAACAAAACTAGCATAAGCCTAGAATTCAGTGCAAGTTGGTGATACTTTGCCTTATGATGAGTGCAGTAAGAGACTGTATTATCATCAATAACGTTACTTGTTGAGCACAAAAGTTTGTAACATACAAAAAACGTAAAAAACGAAATCTTACCTATGAAATGTTCTGCCTTTGTGCTTTGTTTTGCTCGTTACTACACCCGTAAGCAGCGCTAAAGTCCAGCATCTTCACATTGGCACACTTTCTTGTCTAGTGCGGTTGAATGACATTTGTCCTGGGAGGACTGTACAAATGTGGCGGCGCTATTGCCGCATGCTCAGGGTCTGTATGCGATATCTAGTGTATATATCTATGGCATTATACAAAAGCTGCACTTTTCAAGGCACTTCAGTGGATCTTCAATCAGCCATTTCGATATGATACCTTTAGGGTCCCTTGAAATTTAGTTTAGTTTCAGTCTGTTAGTTTTAAGGATATCAATTAGCTAGTGTGCTCCAGAACAATGACAATATTTGCGTTAATAAATTCTAAAATCCATATAAAGCTCTTTTGTAGTTTGTCATTTCGGTCTAAATGGATCAACACATTTTTTTTGACATCACATCATACTTCTGACCAATCAAAGGCTCTCTAGTATCTGACATGCCCCTCCCCCTACTCGTTTGCTTTTCATTTGATGCGCTTGAGCTTAACCACTCTCATTGGCAGAACTCTGATTAAAATGAAACTCTATTGGCTGTTTTTAAGGGGCGGAGCTACTATATACCCAACCATCTCCATGTTTCAGTTGAGATGTCGTCAAACAGAATAAAAATGCACATTTCAAAGCACTTCACGGGACCTTAAAGGACTTATATATATATATACCATTTAAAGAAGATTATTATTATTATTATTATTATTATATGCTTTCAGAAAATCCCACCGCAGTCATTAACAAAGTCACGCACACGAGTAAATGACAGAAGCGTCTCTCCTCCTCAAGTTTCCCGCTGTTTACTTGTTTCAGTAATGAAGACCTGCTGTTTGTGAGTGTGTTCTGCCTCTCCGTCTCAGTGTGTGAGTGTGTTTTGTCTCCTGCCTGGCGTCTGAGGGCTTTTTCTGCCCCCCGTCGACCTCTATTCATTGACGGTGTAATGTTGTCGAGTCGATGGGGATTTTGCCTATTCATTAGCGGCATGTTCTCATTTCATTCAGCAGAGTCACTCTATTCCTCCTGTAAAACCGGATTACACGTTAACCTCGTTTACACCTGTTTCCGCTAGCGGTCCAGTTTGGAAGCTAAAAATAAATGTCGGGCAGCTGCTCTTGTGCAGAGAGTCTGGTACGTGGAAAGTGACTTTAGTTTTAGCTAGTTTATTTGGCTTTTTACTTTTTCCTGATGTCCTGAAGCTTTTGAATGGTTCTAAAGTATTATATTATATTATATTATATTATATTATTATACTTTTATGTATTTATACATTTATTTGTTTATACATTTATTTATAATATAATTATATATTATATTTATTTATTTTATTTATATATTTATTTATTTTTCATACATTTATTTCTATTTATTTATTTATATATTATTTATACATTTATTTTATTTATTTTATTTATACATTTATTTATTTTTCATAAAAAAAATTCTATTGAATTATTTATACATTATTGAAACATTATACATTTATTTATACATTTATTTTTATTTATATTTTTTTTATTTAATAAATTTGTTTATGTATTTTTTTATTTATGATATAATTTTATATTATATTATAATTATTCATTTTATTTATATTTATTTTTTGTACAGTTTATTTATTTATTTATTTATACATTATTTATACATTTATTTATACATTTATTTATGTTTCATACATTTATTTTTTATTTAATTTATGCATCATTTATACATTATTTATACATTTATTTTTATTTCTTATTTCATTTATAAATTTATTTCTACATTTTAGTTAATAATACATTTATACATGTATTTGTTTAATTGTTTTTTATAATATAATTATTATATTATATTTATACATTTATTTATTTATAATATAATTATATATTATGTTTATTCATTTATTTTATTTATACATTTATGTATTCATACATTTTTCTATTTATTTATACATTTATTTATATATTTATTAATACATTTATACATTTGTTTATTATTATTTTTTATATATTATTATTTATTATATAATATTTATACATGTATTTATTTATAATATAATTATATATTAAATGTATAAATGTATCAATAAAATAAATGATTAAATATATTTATTTTTTCATACATTTATTTCTATTTACTTATTTATACATTTATTTATTTATTTATTTATTTTACATTTAAATTAAATACATTTGTTAAATACTTTTATACATTTATTTGTTTATAGATTTATTTATAATATTTAATTAATTTATACATTTATTTTTTAGACATTTATCTATTTATACATTTTTATTTTAGTTATTTATACATTCATTTATGAATTTATTTATACATTTATTATTCATTTATAAATGTATTTATTTATACATAACACTTGAAATCAAATCTATATATTATTTAATACATAAAACATTGACATAAGCGTTGAATTAAGTATTGAATAACTTTCATTGTGATCTTAAAGAGGGAAAATTTGACATTTAAAAATGAGAATTTTATCAAATGCTTAAACATTTAAGATGCAAACTTGAGCATGCACTGCATATCAGAGGAGATCCATCAATCGCGTGTATGTGTGTGTTATGACTGACAGATGGAGGGCGTTAGATTGCGCCACACACATCTGTTGCATTCAGCTAATTCATCTCATTAACGAGACGTTCAGAGAGGGACTGAGAGACGTGTGTGCGTGTGCGTATGTGTGTGTGTGAGGATCGTGGGTGGCAGATTGCATCGCCCGCTTGCTTCCCGTGTGGGTCACCGGGTCACCTCGCATCGATTGCACCACAACATCCACATCCGAATCTGACAAGGATACACACTCACAAACACACTTGTATGTCTCACACACACACACACACATGAATGGCATGCATGTTTGTTAATGAGTTCAGATATGGAAGCTCATCGGGTGCTGAATAATGAATGAGTTCACACTGCGGACACACAGATGGTGGTGTGACATGACTTTCGGATTTTTGCGTACATGTACATATTTGTTGTCGCTATGCCAACCACCCCGTCACCATGACATCATATTAGGGGAGGAGCTACAAAATGACATGTTCGGGGTTCAACTGCTTTCAACACATGGAGTTATTGCCAAAACATAACCTCATGTCATTTTTAGTGTTTTCAAACAAGCAAAAAAAAATCATAATTTTTTTTTCAGCAGTGCACTTACAATGAGGTCGTGCTCTGAGCGTTTAAAAGCATGAAAATGTGGCACGTTTACATTAATAATTCATGAAAAGCCATTTACTGTTCAATTTGTAACGTGTCTAAATTGTCTCTTCCGGCCGGATGGATCTCTCTTCATGCATTACCAATGTTTTTCTATCCAAAACAGTCCGTTTCTGATATATTTGCCTGTCGTCGCCAGGTTTTACAGTATTGTGTGTGTGTGTGTGTGTGTGTTCGTTTGAAACTTGCAGTAGAGTAACATTGAATTAAACATGAAATTAAGAAGTAGAAAGAGGTCTACACTAATTCATTCATTCATTTTCCTTCGGCTTAGTCCCTTATTTATCAGGGGTCACCACAGCGGAATGAACCACCAACTATTCCAGCTTATGTTTTACACAGCGGATGCCCTTCCAGCCGCAACCTAGTACTGGGAAACACTCTCCATACACTCACATTCACACACACTCTCATACACAATGGCCAATTTTGTTTACCCAAATCCCTTATAGCACATGTGATTGGACTGTGGGGGAAACCGGAGCATCTGGAGGAAACCCACTAGGGGAGAACATGCAAACTCCACACAGAAATGCCAACTGACCCAGCCGGGACTTGAACCAGCGACCTTCTTGCTGTGAGGCGACAGTGCTAACCACTGAGCCAATACACACACTGTTGATTATTTTAATCTAAATGGATTATTAGGATTATTAATTAATTATGGATTTTTTTAGGCACCAATGTCTGTGGTAAAGTTTAACACTGAACCCAGAACATTGATAGATTAAATTTCACTTCCGTCTCCAATGAAAGCAAAGGTCTTTTGCAAACACTTTTTTTCCCGTATTGTTTTAAACGTAATCATGAACTCCTCCTTTTCGATGGAGGTGCTTGTGTGTCTCTTTAAATGCGAATGAGCTGCTGATCGCCTGCCCCCCTTTCCAAAAGAGGCAGAGGATACTTCTGCAGCAACAAACAAAAACATCTGCATGTCTGAAAGTCTTGACAGTTTAAACTCCTGATCTATAGATGCTAAGTGATATCACAGAAAAAATGAGTATTAAACTAAAGGCTCATTTAGTTTTAGTATGATTTGTGGTCGCACTTTTTGTTATTATTTTTGTCACATTACTATATATGTATGTATGTATGCATGTATGTATGCATGCATGTATGTATGTATCACACTCGTAGCAGTGAGATATGGCTGTATATATCTGCACTGGTGGGAGGCATGCGTTGGCTCGAGGCCTCAGTGTCCCACCAGTGACGATATACAGCCACATCGCACTGCAACGAACGTGATATTGCATTTATACAACAGTTCTATAACATAATCGTGTGTATAAAAAAGAAAATCAAACACGGAGAGTCTCAAAAACCTTTTGTATAAGGAACTACTTTCTTCCACCATTCATTCACATCTGCAGCTGACGTCAGAACAGCAGAAACCATTGCTCATTCACTAACGTCACTTTAGAGCTAGTATTTAAATGATTCATTAGCGTAATGTCTAAAGTGAAGACAAAACAGGTGATTTTGCTCACACTTTAAGATTATAAGTCTGAACGGCATGAAATGCCATCAGTCTACAGAGATTTCCCAGTATTTCTCTGTTGCAATCGGGAGATCACAATAATTAACCCCGAAAAAGCCAAAGCAACCAAACACTACCAGATTACTGTTGTGTTTGCGATAAAGAAAAACACTAAACACATGCGGACATTTTTTTCTTTCTTTCTGTTTACTGAACTAGTCTGCACGAAAACAGGAGACGCATTAGAAACAAACAGATGGCCAATCTAAAAGTAACTCTGGGTTATACAAAGAGTGGCCAGCACAAAATACATACATTTCTGATATGCGAGTCCCATCTCACACTCAACACACTACAATTACTATAGTATAAATACAGCACTACAACATACAAAAGAGAGAGATCGATTTAGAATGTCACTCACCAATTTTATAGTGTTTTGATCAGCTGTAGTTTGAAAATACGCCATTCTTTTCTCTTCTAAGAGCTTATGTGGTTTCTGTCGCCATCTTGTGGATGGACAACGTCAACTGTCTTTGTCAATATGACAGGCTAATGGCCGCCTACGCGCTGTCTCTCAGAAATGATAAATATTTTAAAATAGGTACTATCCTTATAAATAAACTGCATAGTTGTAATCTAAACAACTACATTCTCCACTAAAACAGCCTCAAAAGTACATTGTTGTCCAACAGCAGCATTTTTTTTGTCAAACTCTAGTGAGTTTATTGATCTGCTGTCACTCTATATGGGCGGAGTAATACAGAAGGGTGAGGAGGCTGTACGAGTTCTGATATTTCAGAATATTGCACGGCTATCAGCCAGCAAGATCCGAGAACCAGACAGAACTGTTGTATAAGTGTGTGTGTATGTATGTATGTATGTATGTATATTTGAATATTTGTACTGTATTTACATTTTTTAATTGTATGTATTTTGTATTTATTCTGATTATAATGTATTTTAATATATTTATTTGCTTAATTTTTTATTTACATAAAAAAATGTTTTAATTGTATGCATTTTATTTTATTTTTACATTTTGTTTAATTTTAATTTTAGTTTATTTATTTATTTTACACTTTGTAACATTTAAAAAAGTTTTTAATTGTCTGCATTATTTAATTTTTTTACGTTTTTTACATGATTTTGATTTTAATTGTATTTTATTTATTTACTATTTTAATTTTTTTTTACTGTGTAATGAATAAATATACTGCTTTAGTATATTTAATATTAAAATATATTAAATTAATATATTAAAGCATTTTTTTAAATGTTTTTAATTGGATTTTATTCATAATTTTTGTTTTACTTTTTTTACATTATTTTAGATTTTAATTCTATTTGTTTTAGTTATTTTATTTATTCATTTTACTGCATAATGAATGAATATACTGCTTTTCTAAAGGTTAAATGGATTGTTGATTGATCCAGATTCAGTTCAGAGCAAAATAAGTCTCTTTTAAAATCATCAGCGACCAATTAACTAATCAGCTGCTGGTTGGGTAGGGTCAGTCTGAAAGACGTGATATAGGATGCGATTGTCGCATAAGGCAAAAAATGGCAAACACAGATGCATGCGCTCTTATGTTTTACAGCAGTGATTAAACACACACACACACACAGAGCAGCAGCTTTTTATAGAATGAGCTCTCATTAAACATGAATAATTAGTCTTAGGCTGAGAGAGATGTTGTGTGTTTGGACACGTGAGCATCATCAAAGCATTGACTTAAACAAGCTCTGATGGGATTGGCTGGCTTATGGGTGTCAGTGTAGTGTCATGTAGCTAAAGTGACTTATGTAAATGTAGGCTGACCATGTTAATGAGATCTGCTTTAACGAGTTTCTGTTTCTTGCAGTTACTCGTAAATCTGGAGAACTTCTGAGTTACGGTTTGTCACAGGGCAGTAAGTCTATGACTTATTTGAATATGTAAATGAGCTACTTTGTGATTGGCTGGCTTATTAGTGTTTGAGGTTTTTTTTTTTGCAGTTTACTGCCGCAAATGCTGTGGGGAACTTCTGAGTTACAGTTTGTCAATCAAAGCTCATTTACATATTCAATATGTAAATGAGTTAACTTATTTTATATGTAGCTAACCATTGACCCTTTGAATGTGTAGATACGCTTTGATTTGTTGAATTTGTAGATGAGCTTTGACTTGCTGAATATGTAAATGAGCACTGATGTGATTGGCTGGCTTATGGGTGTCAGTGTAGTGTCATGTAGGTAAAGTGGCTTATGTAAATGTAGGCTGACAAATATTAATGAGTTCTGCTTTAATGAGTTTCAGATTTTTGCAGTTACTTGTAATAAATGTGGTGAACTTCTGAGTTACAGTTTGTAATAGCCAAAGCTCATTTACATATGTAATATGTAAATGCGTTTTAACTTGTATATAGATAAGCATTGACCTATTGAATGTGTAGATGAGCTATGATTTGTTGAATGTGTAGATGAGCTTTGACTTATTGAATATGTAAATGATCTCTTATGAGATTGGCTGGCTTATGAGTGTAGTGTCCGTTATGTAAATTGAAGTGGTCATATGTTAAGGTCCGTGTTTGCTTATACATGTTTTTGCAGTTTATTTTTTGTAAATGTAAAACTTGTTACAGTTTGTCACAGAGATGTAAGTGTGACTTATTGAATATGTAAATGAGTTTTGACTTATTTTATGTAGATGAGCGTTGACGTCTATGTAGGTGAGCTTTGACTTGTTGAATGTGTAGATGAGCTTTGACTTGTTGAATATGTAAATAAGCACTGATGTTATTGGCTGGCTTATGAGTGTCAGTGAAGTGTCATGTAGGTAAATTTGCTTATGTAAATGTAAGCGGTCATATGTTAATGAGAACTGCTTGGCTAATGAGTTCTTTTGCAGTTACTTTTAGTAAATTAGTAAAACTAACTATGACTTATTAAATATGTAAATGATCTGCTTTGTGATTGGCTGGCTTATGAGTGTTTAATGATTGGCTAAATATGTAAATAAGTTTTGATTCACTATATGTAGATGAACATTGACATTGACTTTGTAGATGAGCTTTGACTTGTTGAATATGTAAATAAGCTCTGATGTGATTGGCTTGATCACGAGTGTCAGTGTGGTGTCATGTAGGTAATTTACTTATGTTCATGTAGGCGGTCATATGTTAATGAGGTCTGCTTTAATTAGTTTATTGCAGTTATTTTTGGTAAACGTGGAGAACTTCTGAGTTACAGTTTGTCACAGAACAGCAACTCTGACTTGCGTTACTTACTATTACATATGTAAATGAGCTGCTTTGTGATTGGCTGGCCTATGAGTGTTTAATGAGAGGTTTTTGCGGTACAGTAAATGCTGTGGAGAACTTCTGAGTTAAGTGTCACAGAAGAAAGTGTGACTTAATGAATATATAAATCTACGACTCATGTCAAAAGTCAAAACTAATTTACATATTAAATGAGCACTGACTTATTGAATATATAGGTGAGCTTTGACTTGTTAAATGTGTTGTAGATGAGGTCTGACTTATTGGATATCTAAATGAGCTATGATGTGATTGGCTGGCTTGTGAGTGTCAGTATGTCATGTAGAAAAATGTTGTTAATGTAAATGTGAGCAGTCATATGTTAATGAAGAACACTTCTAAGTCACAGTTTGTCACAGAGCAGTAAGCCTATGACTTATTGAATATGTAAATAGGCTGCTTTAAGATTGACTGGCTTATGTGTGTCTAATGAGTGTTTTATTACAATGTTACAGTGTCACAAAGCAGTATATGTCTGATTTATTAAATATGTAGATGAATTTTGACTTTTTGAATATGTAGATGTAGCTTTGACCTAGTGAATATGTTCTGTAGATGTGATTGGCTGGCTTATGAGTGTAGTGTCATGCAGGTACCTTTGCTTATGTAAATCTATGTTACAGGGGTCTGCTTTAATGAGTTATTTATAGTAAATGTGGAGAAGAAAGTTACAGTTTATCACAGAGCAGTAATTCTGAGTTATTAAATATGTAAACAAGCTGCTTTGTTATTGGCTGGCTTATGAGTGTTTAGTGAGTTGATTTTGCTGTTTAGTTCTAGTAAAATTTGTGGAGAACTTCTAAGTTATGGTTTGTCAGAGCTGTAAGTGTGACTTGCTGAACTTAAATTTGACATTTAATATGTAGATGAGCTTTGACTTGTAGAATATGTAAATGAGCTGCTTTGATTTGTCTGAGTGCTTGTTTTGCAGTTTATTTTTTAGAAAATGTTATGGAGAACTACTGAGTTGGTCAAATGTAAAGCTCATTTACATATTCAATAAGTCAAATCTCATTTACATATTAAATATGTAAATGAGTTGTTACTTTATGTATGTAGAAGCATTGACCTATTGAATATGTATATGAGCTCTGATGTGATTTGTCTGGCATGAGTCAGTGTGCCATCATGCAGGTAAATATGATTATGTAAATTTAAGTGGTCATATGTTAATAACTTATCGAATATGCAGATGAGCATAGACTTAATGAATATGTTCTATAGATGAGCTCTGATGTGATTGGCTGGCTTGTTAGTGCCAGTGTAGTGCCATGTAGGTTGTACTTATGTAAACTTAAGCTACCATATGCTAATGAGGTCTGCATTGCTAATGAGTCTTTTTTAGTTTTTTTTGCAGTGTAGTAAATGTAAATGTTGTGGAGAACTTCTGTAGTTTATCACAGAAACAGTAAGTCTATGACTTCTACATGTTTAACATATGGATGAGCTTTGCTGTGATTGGTTGACCACTGTGCGATCAATTCATCTGATCAAGTTGATATGTAAATGAGTGCAGTTATAATTGTGATAATATAAATATAAATTAAATAATTTTTTCTTTTTTCAATTTAAAAAAGTCCTTTGCCTTGTTTTTTGTTTTTTTCATTTTCTTTTCTCTTTACTTTTCTTTTTATATTTCTCTTTTCTTTTCTTTATTAATATCATTTTTATTTGTTTTTTATTTTCTTTTTGTTTTCTTTTTTTCTCTTTTCTTTTTTCCTTTCCTCATTTATTTAAATTGTATTTTATTTTATTTCATTTTCCCCTCCTTTTTTCAATTTCAACTCTTTTCTTTTTCTTTATCCTTTTTTTCTTCTTTAATTTTTTTATATTTCTGTATTCATTTCATTTTTATGTCATTTCCTTTCCTTTCCTCATTTCTACTTTATTTATTTTTCTTTTATTTTGTTTCCTTTTATTTTTATTTATTCTTTTCCTTTTTCTCTTTCCTTTCCTCATTTATTTTATTTTATACTTTTATTAAAATTTTCCCTCTTTTTTTTCAATTTAAATATTTCCTTTTCTTATTTTCATATTTTTATATTTCTCCTTTTTTTATTCATTTCTTTTTTTATGTAATTTGTTTTTCATTTCCTTTCCTCATTTCTATTTTATCTTTTTCATTTAATTTTCTTTCATTTAATTTTTTTTCATTTTTCATTTTTTTTTCTTTTTTTTCTTTCCTTTTCTCATTCATTTCATTTTATTTATTTTTTTTGTTTCTTTATTTAACTTTTTCCCCCTCTCTTTTTTCTATAAAAAAAAAAATCATTGATTTCCATTGTTTAACTCCTATACAAAGTTGTAGATATATTAGGACGGGGCACAGAAGCAGATCTATAAATCATCTGTCTGTCATGTTGTTTAATTTCTGGGTATTTTCTGGTGATTTTCTGAGCGCATAAGAAGCTTCTGCGTTGATCTGAGAAACTGTGATGTTTAAAAACCTTTCAGAACACGTTAACAAATACACTTATCATTTAGTAACATGACATTTTTATCTGATTTCTGTCACCGTGTGTTGTGTTGTGTTTTAGAGGTGTTTGTGAGAGGTTATTTCAGGACACTCGTGTAGGGAAACAGGACGGCTGTATTTGTATCAGAGTGAAGCCATCTGCTGGAGAAACACAGCAACTGCAGCATCGCACCCACATTACTTCAACCTCTGATTCATTCATTCATTCATTCATTTATTCATTTTATTTTCGGCTTAGTCCCTTTATTAATCAGGGGTCGCCACAGTGGAATGAACCGCCAACTTATCCAGCATATGTTTTACACAGCAGATGCCCTTCCAGCTGCAACCCTACACTGGGAAACACCCACACACTATTGCGTTCACACACATGCATACAGCCAATTTAGATTATTCAATTCACCTATACTCGCGTGTTTTTGGACTGTGGGGGAAACCGGAGCACCCGGAAGAAACCCATGCCAACACGGGGAGAACATGCAAACTCCACACAGAAATGCCAACTGACCCAGCCTGGGCTCAAACCAGCGACCTTCTTGCTGTGAGGCGATCGTGCTACCCACTGCGCCACCGTAACACCCTCTGATTCATTTATTTTTAAGTTTAAGCATTCTCATGCTCACAGAGACTGTTTGTTTGATTAAATTTTTTCTATATTTATTATTCTTATTATTATTTTTATTTTATTTTTTTATTTTATTTTTTTTTTACAATATATTTATAATTTTATATATAATTTTATTCGTTTTATTGTACTATTATCATTATTTTTCATTTCCTTTTGTTTATTTTATTTTTATTTTATTTTATTGCCTTTTCTTTTTTTATTCGTTTCATTTTTATTTGATTTATTTTTCATAAAATTTTCTTTTCTTTTCCTTTTATTTTTTATTTATAAAAATGTTTGTTCATTTCTTTTCCTTTCCTCATTTATTTTATTTTCTTTTTTTATTTTATTTTATTTATCTTAATTAAAAAAATGCCACAACCAGATTTAGGAAAGCTACTGAATCCCAACTAAATTCATATACTACACTATTTGCATGCTATTCTGCTGTGTTATTGACTTAAAATTTGACGTTTGCCATCAGACAAGATGATATATTTTTTCCCCCTACCATAGATGTGAATGGCTTCTGTTTTTCAACATTCTTTGAACTATCCTCTTTTGTGTTCAACAGAAGAAAGAAACTTTTGGAACCACTTGAGACGTGTATGAGGAAAAAAAAAAAAAAAACTTCTCTGTGAACTATCCCTGTAATAGCTCAGAGTTATATGTTGATTTAGAGCAGGTTGTCTGAAGATATTGATGCACATTATTATTATTATTATTATTATTATTATTATTTCAGCTTTCTAAGAGCCTTTAAATGACTTTCTTTCTACTTGTGTGTAGTTCACTGACAGCTTGAGAGCAGTAGATGGCGCCATCACCCTCTCTCTCTCTCTCTCTCTCACACACAGAAGCGGCTCTTGAGGGAGAAACACAACTGTTCTTAATAAACTGCTGAGAACAGTGTGTGTGTTTATCAAACACATTCACACATAGATGTGCGCTGTGCCTCTGCATTAGGACTAATTTAGTTTCTGTCTGTCTCTATATATTCTCTCTCTCAATATTTACATGGTAAAGTTTTTCTGAGTCATTTAAATTAAAAAATGAATTAATGTTTCAAATTGGGGGACAAATATTTCTCTAGTTGTGGTGTATTTGGGGCAAAACAAAAGGAAGTGTCATCCTCTCTCTCTTGATTGTGGTAACACTTGTTAATAGAAGTAATAAATAAATACAGAAATAAAAATATTATATATATATATATATATATATACACATACACATACACACACACACACACAGTTGAAGTCAGAATTATTAAACCCCCTGAATTGTCAGCCCCCGTTTATTTATTTCCCCAATTTTTGTTTAACTGATAACCAATTTCTGTCTAATAACTGATTTATTTTATCTTTGCCATGATGACAGTACATAATATTTTACTAAATATTTTCAAGACACTTCTATACAGCTTAAAGTGACATTTAAAGGCTTAATTAGGTTAACTAGGCAGGATAGGTTAATTAGGCAAGTTATTGTATAATGATGGTTTGTTCTGTAGACTATCAAAAAACAATATAGCTTAAAGGGGCAAATAATATTGACCTTAATGTTTTTTAAAAATTCAAAACTCCTTTTATTCTTGCTGAAATAAAACAAATAAGACTTTCTTCAGAAGAAAAAAATATTATCAGACATACTGTGAAAATTTTCTTGCTCTGTTAAACATCATTTGGGAAATATTTAAAAAAGAAAAAAAATTCAAAGGGGGTTTAATAATTCAACTATTTATTTATTGAATTTTTAATTATTTAATTATTTATTAATTAATTTTATTTATATTATTTATTTATATCGAGAGTTCATAGGAAAAATAAGATAGAAATGGGTTTAGGTCATGATATATTAATGCTTTTTTTTTTTTTTTTAAAGATTGTCAAATCCAGAACACCTCTTGTTGTGTTATAATTTAATAGTTCTGTTGATCGCAGTACTTTTGAAATTAAACGGTGTGAATTTGAGGCTTCGTGGTTGATTGAAGTGTATGTAATTTTTTTTTTCTCTTATTTTATGTAGACGTATGTTAAAAGGGTAATGTTACTATGCTGGATTGCTTTTTTCTAGTATTCTGTCTCTCAGGGAGGCGTGGAGGCTTAGTGGTTAGCACTGTCACATCACAACAAGAAGGTCGCTGGTTTGAGTCCTGGCTGGGTCAGTTGGCATTTCTGTGTGGAGTTGGATGTGCATGTTCTCCCCGTGTTGGTGTGGGTTTCCTCAGGGTGCTCCGGCTTCCCCCACACTCCAAAGACATGCGCTATAGGTGAATTGGGTAAACTAAATTTGCCGTAGTGTATGAGTGTGAGAGTGTATGGGTGTTTTACAGTACTGCGTAAAACATATGCTGGATAAGTTGGTGGTTCATTCCACTGTAGCAATCCCTGATAATTAAGGGACTAAGATGAAGGAAAATTAATGAATGAATCTGTCTCTCTTTCTTTCACTCTCTTTTATTAGTCCAAGCGGTCTATAGTACTAGAAAGCACAAAATTGATCGTAATATGAGTTATAATTTGTTGTCAAATTGTTTTTTTTATTTTTTATTCTGTTAAATCAAGATTCCTTATTGATTTTCATTATTTCAAAGCTATGGATCGATGATCTTCCATCTTTTGCCTTGATGTAGTGTTGCAGTGGTGCTTTGTGTTAACTTTGAGTTTAGCTCCCATTTTTCCAACATTTTTTCCTTATTCTACTTATTTCTTATTTGTAAATTTAAATTGTTTACATAATGTATTCATATTTGTAATAGTGTTCTAAAAAATCTAATCTCTCTCTCTCTCTCTCTGTCCTTACAAGGCAGATAAATGAAATGCAGAGAGACCGGCAGTAATTCGATTAGAATAGAGCAGCACTGTGTGTTTGTGTTTGCGTGTGTGTTTGTGTTTGCTGAATTGATATCTGAGCAGTTGTAATTGATTTAAGAATGGACAGCCCTGAAAACACCCTTCATTAAGAGATCCGTCTCTCCCGCCTGTCTCTCTCAATAAGAATGATTAAATTATGGGTAAAACTTATGAAAGCTGTCAGGAGCATAGTGGTAAAAAAGAGTTTGTAAAGAAAACAAAGCTTAGTGTGTATATACTGTACATTCATTCATTCATTCATTCATTCATTTTCATCCGCTTTTCCGGGGCCGGGTCACGGGGGCAGCAGTCTTAGGAGAGAACCCCAGACTACCCTCTCCCCAGACACTTCCTCCAGCTCCTCCGGGGGGATCCCGAGGCGTTCGCAGGCCAGCCGAGAGACATAGTCCCTCCAGCGTGTCCTGGATCTTCCCCGAGGCCTCCTCATGGTGGGACATGCCTGGAACACCTCCCTAGGTAGGCGTCCAGGAGGCATCCGAAACAGATGCCCGAGCCACCTCAGCTGACTTCTCTCGATGTGGAGAAGCAGCGGCTCTACTCCGAGCTCCTCCGGGGTGACAGAGCTCCTCACCCTATCTATAAGGGTGCGCCCTGCCACCCTTCGAAGGAAACTAATTTCGGCCACTTGTATCCCAGATCTTGTCCTTTTGGTCATGACCCAAAGCTCATGACCATAGGTGAAAGTAGGAACGTAGATTGACCAGTAAATCGAGAGCTTTGCCTTTTGGCTCAGCTCCTTCTTCACCACAACAGACCGGTACATGGACCGCATTACTGCTGCCGCTGCACCAATCCGCCTGTCAATCTCACGTTCCATCCTTCCCTCACTCGTGAACAAAACCTCAGGATACTTGAACTCCTCCACCTGGGGTAAAGACTTTCCTCCAACCTGGAGATGGCAAACCACCTTTTTCCGGTGGAGCACCATGGCCTCGGACTTGGAGGTGCTGATTCTCATCCCAGCCGTGCCACACTCGGCAGCAAACCGCTCCAGTGCATGCTGAAGGTCCATGTTCGATGCAGCCAACAGAACAACATCGTCTGCGAATAACAGAGATGAAATCCTGGGGCCCCCGAACCGGACCCCCTCCAGCCCAAGGCTGCGCTTTGAAATTCTGTCCATATAAATTATGAACAGAATTGGTGACAAAGAGCAGCCCTGCCGGAGTCCAACATGCACTGGAAACAAGTCTGACTTATTGCCGTCAATGCGAACCAAACTCCTACTCTGTACATACAGGGATGAGACAGCCCTTAACAGAGCGCCTCTGACCCCATACTCCCAGAGCACCCTCCACAGAATGCCACGAGGGACATGGTCGAATGCCTTCTCCAAGTCCACAAAACACATGTGGACTGGTTGGGCATACTCCCATGAACACTCGAGCACCCTGGTGAGGGTATAGAGCTGGTCCAGTGTACCACGGTCTGGACGAAAACCGCATTGTTCCTCCTGGATCCTAGGTTCAACCATCGGCCGAGTCCTCCTCTCCAGTACCCCGGCATAGACTTTCCCAGGGAGGCTGAGGAGTGTGATCCCTTCTTAAAAATGGGAACCACCACCCCAGTTGCCCAGTCCAGAGGTACTGTCCCCAAACTCCATGCGATACTGTAGAGACGTGTCAACCAAGACAGCCCTACAACATCCAGAGACCTAAGGTACACAGCGTGAATCTTATCCACCCCGGCTGCTTTGCCACTGCAAAGCTTGCAAACTACCTCAGTGACCTCAGCTTGGGTGATGGGTGAGTCCACCCTTGCATCCCCAGTCTCTGCTTCCTCAATGAAAGACATGTCGGTGGGGTTAAGGAGATCCTCAAAGTATTCCTTCCACCGTCCGACAACATCCCCAGTCAAGGTCAACAGTTCCCCACTTCCACTGTAAACAGTGTTGATGCGGAGCTGCTTTCCCCTCCTGAGGCACCGAACGGTTTGCCAGAATCTCTTTGGGGCCGACCGATAGTCTTCCTCCATGGTCTCCCCAAACTCTTCCCAGGCCCGAGTTTTTGCTTTCGCAACCGCCCGGGCTGCAGCACGCTTGGCCTGTCGGTACCCATCAGCTGCCTCGGGAGTCCAGCAAGCCAACCAAGCCCTGTAGGACTCCTTCTTCAGCTTGACGGCATCCCTTACTTCCGGTGTCCACCACCGGGTTTGTGAATTGCCGCCCCGACAGGCACCACAGCTCCTCATGGCCGCGTTAACAATGGGGTAGGAGAACATGGACCACTTGGTCTCAATGTCTCCAGCCTCCCTCGGGATCTGGTCAAAGCTCTTCCGGAGGTGAGAGTTGAAAATCCGTCTGACTTGAGGTTCAGCCAGACGTTCCCAGAGGACCCTCACAATATGCTTGGGCCTGCCAGGTCTGTCCAGCTTTCCCCCCTGCCAGCGGATCCAACTCACCACCAGGTGGTGATCAGTTGACGGCTCTGCCCCTCTCTTTACCCGAGTGTCCAAGACATACGGTCGAAGATCAGATGATACAACCACAAAGTCGATCATTGACCTCCACCCTAGGGTGTCCTGGTGCCATGTGCACTGATGGACACCCTTATGCTCGAACATGGTGTTTGTTATGGACAAACTGTGATTAGCACAGAAGTCAAATAACAAAACACCACTCGGATTCAGATCAGGGAGGCCGTTCCTCCCAATCACGCCTCTCCAGGTATCACTGTCATTGCCCACGTGGGCATTGAAGTCCCCCAGTAGAACAACGGAGTCCTCAGTCTGAGCACCTTCCAGCACCCTTCCCGAGGACTCCAAGAAGGCCGGGTACTCTACACTGGTGTTTGGCCCGTAGGCACAAACCACATTGAGAGACCTGTCCCTGACCTGAAGCGCATTAACCGGGGAAAACTTCAACACATGGCGGCTAAGTTGGAGAGCTATAAGCAAGCCCACACCAGCCCACCGCCTCTCACTGTGAGCAACTCCAGAGTAGAAGAAAGTCCAGCCCTTCTCAAGAAGTTGAGTTCCAGAGCCCCAGTTGTGCGTGGAGGTGAGCCCAACTATCTCTAGTCGGTACCGTTCCACCTCCCCTCCCAGTGAGGTGACATTCCATGTCCCAAGAGCCAGTTTCTGCGCCTGACGATCGGGTTGTTGTGGTCCCAATCTTCGACCACCACCCGTTCCACAATGCACCGGCCCCTTACGACTCCCCCTGCAGATGGTGGGCCTGCAGGAGGATGGTCCCACGTTGCTCCTTCGGGCTAAGCCCGGCCGGGTTCTGTGGGAAAAACTGTACAGTGGTGTGAAAGTATTTGCCCCCTTACTGATGTTCTTGTTATTGTGTTTGTTTGTCACATTTTAATGTTCCAGATACACAAATTTAAATATTAGTCAAAGATAACACAAGTAAACACATTGTGTAGTTTTGAAATGAAGTTTTATTATTAAGGGAAAACAAAATACAAAACTACATAGCCCTGTGTGAAAAAGTGTTTGCCCCCTACTTAAACCATAATATAACTCTAATATAAGTTTATCACACCTGAGTTCAATTTCTTTAGCCACACCCAGGCCTGATTACTGCCACACCTGTTTGCAATTAAGAAATCACTTAAATAGAACCTGCCTTCAGGGTCGCCGCTAGGGGGGGAAAGTTAGAACGATTCTAAGGGCCCACGACACACCCAAAGTGTGGTGGTACCCAAAGTGAGTGGTACAGTACGGTATGGATTGGTACGGCCTTTATCAGGCTTGCGTTTCCACTGCCAAAAGGGTACCAATGGTACTCTTTTGGTGGGCGTGGTGTATGACAAAGTTTCAGTCGACGTCATTCTCGCTCGAGGAAATGTCAAAGTAAAGCTGTACGGGTCGTTCACATCATATGAGAAGCACTTCTCACAAAACAGAGGCTTTATACACAAATACTTGTGTATAAAGGTTCATTACTAACCTTTCTATGAACATGATTTGATTATAACTGCAGTTCAATAATCAACAAAATAGCCTACTGTAACATCTGCAATTATATAAAAAAAATAAATGCAACATATATGAACGCATACAAACCCTTACAGTCTCCGATATGTGACCAATTACAGAAACTACACACAGCATACATTTAGTCCTTATTTGTGTTCAAAAACAACACGCAACACATAGCCCAGTCAGTGCAAACCTCTCATCTGCATCTTTAATCTTCGCCAGCACATGTAACCTCTGTTAGAAAGTAATCCCGTCATTCTGAGTTCATAATAGTCCAAAAGGTGATGATAATAGTTAAACATTGCATTTTGTTCATGCTTTAGGTTGCTGAAAGAATCATTTGCTCCTTTTTTTCCGGCTTCTCCTTTGTTTTTTTGTGCTTCACTCTCACGGTTGTCCGTTTCTGAAAGGATCGGATGTCAGAAGCACTTCAATAATCACGCGCAAGTTATTATTATTATCAGCTCAAGAAGTTTATTTCAAATATAGACATGCGGGGAACGCACACGAGAAAGTGAAACCGTTCACGCTTTAGACGGCCTTGTAAACAACTACAGGGCACAGGGTAGATTCTGCTCTTCTTGGCTTTGTGGCTGTTCATCAAGACGACGACAAGGTTTGTTTAAGCTCGGGTCGACCAATACGACCTGTGTATTTAAAAATGGCGGTTCCTTTGTTTTCATTCTCCTGCTTGTGTACTTGCTAGTGACATATCTCTGTAAACCAATAGCGTTCAGCTGCGCGTCTTGCTCTGCCTTTTGGTACCCTTTTGTTGTGCTAGATACCCTTCCGAAAGGGTACCCAAAAAGTGGTACGGTACAGTTTGCTTTTTGGTACCTTTTGACAGTGGAAACGGCCGTAAAAGCGTACCGAACCATATCACTCAGTGGAAACGGGCCATTAGTGACCTTAAGCTGAATCGAACTTGGGTTCTGTAGTAGAAAAATGATCTAAAGCACACCAGCAAGTCCACTTCTGAATGGCTGAAGAAAAGCAAAATGAAGACTAGTGGCCTAGTCAAAGTCCTGACCTGAATTCAATTGAGATGCTGTGGCATGACCTTTAAAAAGGCTGAATTACATCAATTCTGCAAAGATGAGTGGGCCGTGTGTGTGTGTGTGTGTGTGTGTGTGTGTGTGTGTGTGTGTTAGACAGAATCGATGCTCTCCAGTGGCGAATCTGTTCTCTATCACAGTAATATGATTGTCATGGATGCAGCAGTTTTTCAGAAGGTCCGCAAATCTTCAGGTTCTGTAATTCACACACTCGCTCTGATCCTGTAACATCACTGCAGCTCATTTGCATAGTTCAACTCGCATCATGTCACCTCCAATCAACAGTCAACTTCTTTGTGGATTAATGCAATTATTGCGTTTGTTTAAATACATGAAGTAATTGTTGCTTCTTGACGTGCTGGAGTGTGTATTCAATTCAATTCATCTTTATTTCTACAGCGCTTTTACAATGTAGATTGTATCAAAGCAGCTTAACATAGAAGAGTACATTAAATTGAAACTGTGTCAGTCCAGTTTTCAGAGTTTAAGTTCAGTTTAGTTCAATTCAGTGTGGTTTAATTTTCACTGCTGAAAGTCCAAACACTGAAGAGCAAATCCATCGATGCGCAGCTCCACAGGTCCTGAACCATGCAAGCCAGTGGTGACAGCGGCGGGGAAAAAACTTCACCAATTGGCGAAAGTGAAGGAAAAAAAACCTTGAGAGAAACCTGCCTCAGTTGGGCACGACCATTTCTCCTATGGCCAAACGTCTTGTGCAGAGCTGCAGTCTACGCGCTGGAGAACGCTGGACGTCCATCGTGGAGAAGCTGCAGGTGGGAGAGGTCACCGGCTGGTGTACAGGCTGGCCCTTCAGGATAATGTGAAGACTCGTCTGTCACTGGGGTCTTACAGGAATCAGTCTCATGCTCTCCACTCCTCCATGACCACCACAGCAAATGTATTGTATTCAAGTGTATTCAAATGCTGATGTTTGTTTGCTGTATTTATAAAGGCTACAGAAACACAACGAGACACGTTTTCAAATAAGATGAATATACAATATTAATAATGTTT
>CAIGQV010019355.1:4417342-4430841 GCA_903798115.1 Danio jaintianensis
AATGGCATCTGCTGTTAAAAACTAGCCTAGAGCGGCATCTGCTGTTAAAAACTAGCCTAGAGCGGCATCTGCTGTTATAAACTAGCCTAGAGCGGAATGCCTACGCACAGGCACATAGTGTTTCTTTACAAAACCACAATGCCATCTACTGACCTGGCATGAAAAATAAATCATTTTTAGTTCTGTCCATAGATCCGTGTAACTACAGATTGTTTTGACGGCATTGCTGTCTCTAGACAAAACTTTTAAAAAATATTAACTTGTTGCGTGAACTTAACATGAGCTTGCATTTTTCTTGATGACATCATCAGTAGAAGGAACTTTTCAGTGGTGAAGAATAGTGTTTTGAATGTTTTTCATTGCTATTATTTAATTTTTTTTTCATGCAGATACTGTTGTTTCAAGACAATAGGCTATATGCACAGCTAGTGTTTCTTTCCATACCGATAAACTTTCGGTGAACGGTTAATGTGACTTTTTCAATTTTATGCGTTTCCTTTTACAGCATCGGTGTTGTGATGTAATTAAAATATAATCAGTTAAATAGACTTCGGCATTCATTTAGTTGTTCAGGCATAAAACGAGATGTAAAGCCGTTTACACACACACACACACCTGTCTGGATCAGCAGGCTAGCGCTGAAACTCCATTGAAGATACTGAGGTAAAATAAATGTTCATATTTTAAAGACATGATGGGGGAAAATGTAATTTAATGCAGTGCTTCTTGTACATTCAGAGACCCACTTTATATCGGATATCAATCAGGCAGTGAAGATAATTGATTTTTAAAGAAAACAGACCTTAAACGTGCCAGTTCATCGTAAGGATTCGACCCAGGTTACTGAAAAATTAAAAGTTCTTCTGCGTACTTCTGCATATACCCTATTGTGTAAAAGTAGGTTGAGCTAAATATATTTTTTGGTGCTATTTGCCCACTGCAAATCTCTGATTGCTGTGCAGCATCATGGGTAATGTAGTTTTTTTTTACACCAAAATGAAAATTACACCCAAAAATTAAAATTACCTAATCGTTTACTCTCCCTCATGTCCTCAAAATAAGATATTTTGAAGGATGCTGTTTTTGTTTGTTTGTTTGTTTGTTTGTTTGTTTGTTTGTTTTTGCTTATTGACTTCCATAATATTTTTTGGAAGTCAACGGCTGCCAGCATTTTTGTCGAAATATCATCTTTCGTGTAGAAACTCAAGCTTTGAACAAGTTGATGCAGAGTAAATGATGGTAGAAATTTAAATTTTTGGGTGAACTATACCTTTGAATAGGATCATTTTTAAAAAGATTTTGAATAGATAGGTGTAATAATGTGTGAATGTGTAAACACACACCCACACTGTAGTTTCTTTAAACCACAAGCATTTGTGCTATCATTCAACCAAGTTTTATTTTGCACTTAAATACTGTTGTATCTATGAAGAGATTAAACTTTCCTAAGAACTGCATGCATTCTCACTCTAAGCTCCACCCTCATCAAAAAGGGGGCGGAGCCTGGCCTTTGTAATCCGTCATCTGAAGTCAAGGCGTTTTGTGAATAACACCCAGAATGTGAAGCAGAGGGTTGGTGTCTGGGTAAAACACCTCGACGCCCACCGCACCGGGCAATTAGTCTCTGGACGTGGGCGCGACTCAAAACTCCTGAACCTTTTCGTTCTCCAATCACGGCTGATGGATTGAGCCGACACACGCCAGCATCTGGCTGTTAGCACACGCTGAAATGCCGCGCCCCAAACGCCGCACTGATTAATGGCCGCTGCCCGCAGTCAACAGAGGCGGAAATTAAGCGTTCAACTTTAAGCGTTACATTTGTCTGAAAGAGCGCAAGACCTTGAGAGGCATTTGTCAAAATCTGATGCGGCTAAAGTGGAAAAGTTCCTTGCGGGAGGAGTTACAATGTCATGTGAACACCTCGAAAACACATCTTCACTCATCTTAAAGGGGACCTATTATGCAAAAATCACTTTTATAAGGGGTTTAAACACAGTTGTGTGGCAGCAGTCTGTGAATATAACCTGCCTCTAATGGTAAACATTTGTTAATAAAATTTTTATAATCACACTTGGTAGAAACAGTGTGCAGAAACACTTTGATTGACATTCTCCCTTTGTACGTGTCATCAGAGGAGGAAAGCCCCGCCCACTAGTGACCATCTCGCCCGCATTAGCATAAATCTGCCACTATGCTGACCAGAGATGGGGGACTCGAGTCACATGACTTGACTCGAGTCAGACTTGAGTTGCAAAATTTAGCACTTGAGACTTGCTTGACAATTATCCAAAAAAGACTTGACTTGGACTTGACTGTCATGACTTGAGACTTGACTTGGACTTGAGTTAAATGACTTGAAATAACTTGTTTCTGTTAAATACATCACCGTTTGTTATATATTATGCATTCTTTAAAAAAAAACCCTGAAAGTTCTAAGTCACACATGCGCAGTATAATCAGCTCATCGGTTTTCAGATCGGTCCGAAAGATTTCTCTGTACTATTCCGAATAAAGCACTGCAACCGATTCCTGACTCGAATTGATGAAGTGGATAACTCGGGATATTGTTTGTTTTTTTCCATGCCAGAGAGAGTGCCAGGCAAGTTAAAAGATAAGTAACTTTGAGTAATTTGTGGATTAGTGTTTTTTTTTTTTTTTTACTCGCATCATTTTATTTTTTTCTGTCTGATACATTTTTTGGGGGGGGGAGGGGGGCAAAAAAATTCAAGTTAGGCAAAACAAGAAACCATTTCAGACCATAGATCTCAAAACCTGTTTGTAACTTGTGTGTGAAATTGACTATATATAATATCTGGAATCTAAAGGTTTAAAATTGCCTTTAGAGTTCATTCTTAGCAATGCATATTACTAATCAAAACATTTTTTGTTGGAGTTATTGAAATGTACAATATATATATATATATAATTGCAAAAAAATTTGCAAAAGTTCGAAAATCGACAAAAAATTTGATCGACTTAAAAGTGACTTAGACCAGCTACGACTTGACTTGAGTCTGACAAAACTTGACTCTTACTTGAGACTTGAAGGTTATGACTCGAGACTTGCTTGTGACTTGCGCATGTTTGACTTACTCCCACCTCTGATGCTGACACACAGGCATTTGTAGCTCCTCCCTCTTTAAAAAAAACAACAATCTCATTTGAATTTAAAGCGACAGTCACCAAAATGGCAGAATTAGGATCAAAGCCTAAAAGGGGCAGTTTCAAAGAGTTATACAACATTATTTGTGGGCTATTTTGAGCTGAAACATCACATACACCCTCTACGGACATTAGAGACTTATTTTACATCTTGTAAAAAGGAGCATAATAGATCCCATAAAAAAAAAAATAATAATCATGTAAAATCTCCTCTTTGTATGTTGTGAATATTGTTCGCTTTCTGGCTTCCTTTACTCTTTCGTAAGTCACTTTGGATGCAAAGTGCGTCTGCTAAATTCGAAAGGAAATTTCTTCCATTTTTCCTTTTCTAGTTTGTTCTGACAGTGAGAAAAAAAAACATACAAAAGAAAAAAAAAACAGTGCTTTCCACAAGTTTGAAATATACTTGCGGTGGTAGCCGGATTGAAACACACCATTTATCCATATCACATAAATAGTTAACTATATGCGACAAAGAAAGCATAATTTAATTAACAAAAATGTATTATACACTGATTCTTTTCGGTGTGTTAAAGTTAAAAAAAAGTTGTTAAAAAAACTAAATCCACTATTTCTCTTACTTTTATGCTATTGAGGAGCCATGTGCACCCACTGAAAGGTAAAATCTGCTTCTCTCACTTTCAAGTTCAAAGCACACTTGAATGCCAAAGCAGTTTAGATATGCATGCAATATGTAATATATTAACATCATCAAATTCATAAAATGTACAGCAAATGAGAAATAAATGACAGAAAAAGGAATCAAAACAGACAATATCTCAAAAAAATATATAATAATTACAAGATTAAAATGTGTAGATCGTTTAAATAAGGCAAATGTGTTAATTAACCATTACTAATGGTGTACATGTATTTTGCAGCCAGTGTAGACCAGTCATTTCATCCTCTCCGAGTATATAGTGAAGTTTTTCGGAGTCGTTTAGATTAAAGAATTAATTATTTAATGTTTCTCTCGCTGTCAGCTGCGAAGCCAAGCGAACGTATGTCAGGCTCAAATAAAAATGTAATACAAAATCTCATACGATTAAGCAAAAGCAGAATCCAGGACATTTTAGGAGATTACATTTTTAATTAAACTTAATTTTCCCCAAAAAGTCCCAAAAAGGTGTATCTCTGTCGGTCTGCAGAGCACGTGAGACTGTGTGTGACTGTCTGTGGGAGTGTTGACAATTCACGCGCACACCGAATGAAGCATGTAAACTGGAGAAGATTTTCCACTTCATCGATCGTGAATGTTTGGTTATATTAGGCGGACACAATAAGTAAAAGGATGATAATAATAGTAAAAAAACAAAAAGTGATACTAAAAGTACTTGGGCGACCGTTAATATACCTGGGCGGCCCACCCAAGTACAGTCTATGTGTGGGAAGCACTGAAGAAAGAAAAGAGGAGCAGTTGAATAGTTTTACTTAAGTCTAATGCATTCTCCTAAGAATAAGTTGTGTGTGTCATTTATTGTTTCAGAAGAGCTCTCACTCTCAAATTAGCCAATATACTCGAGTCTGCAATTACACCGTTGGAAATCATCAGTAAGAAGACTTATAAGTGTTTTTGCTATATGACAAGTATAGTTCTAGCATAAGTTATTTGCATTTGCATAGAGAAGATGAAAAGTGCATTTAATAATAAACAGTTTGTTTTGTAGTGGTCGTTTTTAATAGTTTTGACTAAGTTCATTTTAGTCAATATGATTGATTAATCAGTTACGCCAAATTCACACGGGGCTTCAGCGTCAACGCTTGATTGAGGGCGTGTCTGAAGTTGGTGATCATCATAGCAGCATCAGCCAATGAAATTAGTCGGCAATCGGCTACTGTCTGAGCTGGTGTATTTGCATAAAGCGATCTGATTGGCTGACGCTTCCATTGGCGCTTGAAAAGTTGAGAAATTCCCAACTTCTGCAGTGAGCAATGCCGCTGAAGTGGCGCCGCCAGATCCACAATTCAGTTCAGCAACGCTTGACATCACCCATTCAAAGAGAACGGTAAGCGTTGACGTTGATGCCCCATGTGAATCTGGTGTTAACCTGAATTATCCTATTTGTGGTGTTAATGAGACCAGCAGGGGGCACTCAACCTGCGGTCTGTGTGGGTCCTAACGCCCCAGTATATTGATGGGGACTCTACACTCTAAAAACGGCTGGGTTAAAAACAACTCAATTTGGGTTGTTTTGGTAACGCAGCGTTGGGTTAAAAAGGGACCAACCCAACGCTGGGTTACTTTGACCCAACAAGTTGGGTTGCACGTTTAACCCAGCACGCTGGATTGTGATTTTTAACCCAACTTTTAGTTAAAAATGAATATACTGCTGGGTTGAATGTAACCCAAAATGGGTCAAAAATTTAAATCTAGAAACTGGTGATTAAAATGACTAAAATAAGAACAATTCTACAGCAATACATACTTCAGTAATGGAATTTTATTTATGACAAAACATGTGTCCATATGAAAATACATTTTTCCCATCTCCACCTCAGCATTAACCCTTTGACTGCCCGCTCTACCAAATGGTTGACCATATTTTGACTGTTTTAAATAATGGTTTACACACACACAGCATTGTTGGTTTTCAAGAAAATCAAACAAACATAATCCTGTTGCACTACTACACTTGATTTTATTGTAAAAAAAAAACGAAACAAGACAGCATGTTAAATGAGAATCTGAAATATTTTATGGCATACTTCAAAAAATAAAGACGATTTAGTGTTCAAAAAGGTTTTATTTTGAATATTATTTAAATAAATTGGTCTTACACTTCATATTTCCAGATTTTTCATAGTATATGTATTAATTCCGGTATACTTTTACCATAAACCGACATATCTACCATTTGGTAGAGGTTGATATTTTAGAAATTATAGGATGTGTTTAAAAAAATGCATTGTGTTAACTAGCGACATTAGGAGTTAAGAAATGCAATCCAATTTTTTTTTCTTGGTGGGGTTAAAGGGTTAAGACAATTTCTATAAAAATTGATCAAACTGTATCACAGAAACACTGTGACTAAAGTCAGTAACAATGCATCAGACTGATAAAAGTCAGACAAATTAACTTAAAAAAATGCATATTTGAAATATTCTTTTCAAACTTTTCATAACATTTACACCATGCATAAATCAGTAATCATCAGTAAGAATCAATTGCAATGTAATTGCAGAGTAGAGGACAAATAAAAGGATGTAGAAGTAATAATGAAAAAGCATCTAAATGACTGAAGTCAGAAAGATTAACTTCAAAATACAAATTTGTGCACAAACATCAACATATCCTCACATATGTAAATCATCAATAATAATGTAATAATTATCAGTAATAATGAAAAGGCATCAAACTGACTGAAAAAAACAAAACAAAAAAACTAAGAAAATACAAATTTGTTATATTATTAAATTTAAAAAAAAACATTTTAAGGTCAACATTATTAGCCCCTTTAAGCTATATATTTTTTCGATAGTCTACAGAACAAACTATCGTTATACAATAACTTGCCTAATTACCCTATCCTAACCAAATAAACCTAGTTAAGCCTTTAAATGTCACTTTAAGCTGAATACTAGTATCTTGAAGAATACCTAGTAAAATATTATGTACTGTCATCATGGCAAAGATAAAAGAAATCAGTTATTAGAAATTAGTTATTAAATCTATTATGTTTAGAAATGTGTTGAAAGAAAATCTCCTCTCCGTTAAACAGAAATTGGGGAAAAAATAAACAGGGGGGCTAATAATTCTGACTTCAACTGTATTTAGAAGTAAAGGTGTACAAGTTGAAGTACACAGAATCCAAGATAGCGGTGAGGTCACAGTATTAATAATTACTGTTTGTCAGCAAAAATTAATGCTCGCAGAAGTCTTACTGCCAGTGTCTCCTCCACAGGAAGTCCATACACCACAGTCTGTAGAAATTGCCACACCAGGGAACACTGCCTGGGGTAGTTCACACCAAAGATGTAGAATGCTTTAAAGCAAACGTCCACTGCAGCAAGTGATGTACTTTGCCATTTATTATAGCAAAGGCTTGAAAGCAGTGGTGGTCTCCAAGCATGAGCACATAAGGAAATTCAATGGACTCTTTTGAACGAAGGTACTCAACCATATTGATCCCAATCTGAAAAAATAAATAAAATTCATTAAGATTCATTAAGAACTCAAAAGTGTAAAAGTTAAATATCTTTAGAGTTACCTTTAGAACACCTAAAATACCTTTAGAAGCAATTAAGACCATAACACACCAAGCTATAAGCCAGTCATTGGCATTAGTTAACCACTGACCATGGCACTATGCTGCAACTTTTTGGCACAGGTGCAGATGACTCAATGCAAAAACAGGGTTGGCTTATGAACTTTTTTTTTAATAATGTCAGCATAATTAAAGGAGAAATCCACTTCCGAATAGCAACTTACAGATGATGTACCCCCCCCCCCCCCTCCCCCAAGATGTTCATGTCTTTCTCTCTTTATTCATAAAGAAATTGTTTTCTGAGGAAAGCATTGCAGCATTTTTCTTATTCATATAATGGACTGATATGCTGCGTTGGAGTTTCAACTTCCAAAATGCAGTTTAAATTCCGCTTCAAACGATCACAAATGCGGTTGTAAACGATCCCAGATGAGAAAGAAGGGTCTTATCTAGCGCAAGAGTCTAATCTTTGTATTTTTTTATGAAAAAAAATATATATATACAAAAAAAAAAAATAATTTAAATATTTTTCAATGTCAAACGCTCATCTTGTCTTGCTCTGCCTTGTCTGAACTGTGTGTATTCTAGCTAAAGACAGTTAGGGTATGTTGAACACTCTGACTGTATTTTACACAGTTCAGGGAGAGTAAGGCAAGATGAGCATTTAAAATTATTAAGTATTTCAATAGTATTTTCTTAATGAAAATAGATAAGACCCTTCTTCCTCAGCTGGGATCGTTTGCAACCACATTTGGGATCATTTGAAGCCGCATTCAAATTGTTTTTTGGAAGTTCAAAATTGAGGCACCATCTCAGTCCATGAAGATGGAGAAAAATGCTGAAATGTTTTCCTAAAAAAAACCCAAAACAAACAATTTCTTTACGACTGAAGAAAGAAAGACATGAACATCTTGTGTGACAAGGGGGTGGCAAGGGGGTCTTTTTGTTGGAAGTGGACTTCTCCTTTAATGAAAATGCTTAACTGGTACCCAGTGCTTTCTTAATTCATTTTAAACTTACAGGCCATATAGAGTTTGTTGCATTCACTATCAATATAAAGCTGCTTTGACAATCTGTATCATATAAAATGCTATAGAAATGAAAGTGACTTGACTTTGAGCCAAGGATTTAAAGACTGAAAACATTTGATCACTTCGCTTTAAAAAAAACATGCAGTGCAACAGACTTCATAATTACAACAGTGTCTTATGATTATTTAAGTGCACAAAGCCATATTTGCATTTTAGTTTGAATGATGCTTTGTCAGGTGACAACTAAGAAAAAAAGCATTTCCTTTTATGTGTGTGCTGCTGTGAGAGGCATCTTACCACTAAAAATTTGCTAAATATAAACCATAGCTGTGACCAAATCACTCCCTACTTACTGAAATTTATTTGTCAATAAATAAATTATATTTACATGATTTTTTAAAATCTTTCTATTAAACAGATGCAAAATTAAAGTTTTCATTTGTATTTTATAATAACAAACATTCATTCATTCGTTCATTCATTTTCTTTTCGGCTTAGTCCCTTTATTAATCAGCGGTCACCACAGCTGAATGAACCGCCAACTTATCCAGCATGTGTTTTATGCAGCAGATGCCCTTCCAGCTGCAACCCATCACCGGGAAACACCCATAAACCCTCATTCACACACGCACACACACACAAACTGCGGACAATTTAGCTTACCCATTTCATCTACACCGCATGTCTTTGGACTGTGGGGGAAACCGGAGCACCCGGAGGAAACCCACGCGAACACGAGGAGAACATGCAAACTCCACACAAATGACAACTGACCCAGCCGAGGCTCGAACCATCGACCTTCTTGCTGTGAGGCGAACGTGCTACCCACTGCGCCACCGCGTTGCCCTAATAACAAACATAAAAATAACATATATTAATTATTATTAATTATTAATATTATTAATAAAATAACTGTAGGAAAAGCGTTATGCATTAAATGCATCAAGAAACTTTTAATTGAATCGTTACCCTCTGAATTATAATCAAATTGACCTAAAGAAGAGAGTTCGCTCCTGTGCTAAAAATAAAACAAGAGAAAGCCACTGGTTGCATGAACAGCAGACTTTAAAAATTAACCAGTCAAAGGCAAATTGGCATTTGTTTTTAATCTCTCAGTTTAAAGTGTTGAAGTGGCTAATGATTACTAGGGCTGCCCCATAATAACTGACTAACCATTAGTCGACCAAAATTTTATTAGCTGCAGAAAAAAAAAAATCCACATTGGTGAAGTCACGCAGATTGTTAACAGCTGATCTATGCAGTAGTAGCTACATCAGGCAGGATATCCAAATGCTTTCATCGACCTCAAATAAGCTATGGCTTATCATCTGAAATATAGTAGCAACTTTACACTACATTACATTTCTCTGCGTGCACTCACAATAACAACAAAACACTGCACTTTTGTAAATGATGAAAGTAAAAGGATGTGCTTTCTGCGGTCTCAGTCTCTATAAACTTGAGCATGGAACTCCAAAACTGTGTATGTTTGCCTTATAAAATAGGCAACGTGGGCAATTAAAGACAAATTATTATGATTTAAATGGTTTATTAATAAATGTGTAATTATTATACTAATGCTTCAAATGAACATCACAAGTCAACCAGACAAATCTTTAGACAAGGGCAGCCATAATGATTACAATGAACCAAGTAAAATATTACTGCATACCTTCAAATGTGGGGATTAACTCTTCAAGATTCCATCCTTTTAGTTTGGTTTTCACCTTTTCATCCATCTGAAATAGAATAACAGATAAAAGCATTTTAGCAAAATTAAGTAAAAATAATAATAATGTTAGCCAAAAGTCATTTAATCACAAAAAACTCCTAAATGATCATAATTATCCTGGGTGTGACATTCCTGTCTGCATCAAACTAACCATACTTACAGGATTAATTAAAGATAGATCAAATCACGTCTAGAATGTAAAATGCTCATAGTAAATTAATAACATTTGCTATTCAATGTACAGCTAAACAAAATGTACAAGCAGAGCAGGAAATTTATTATGTTCTGATCAAAAAAAAAATAAATCAACAACAACGTTAGAGAAGCTGAATGTAACACTCTTATGCATCAAAGTATTGTTACAAAAATGACCTGAAAAAAAATCTATAAACAAATGTAAGAAGTACAAGAGTAAAAATACTACTTACTGTTTTACAGTTTACACCTCAGAAAGATCACAAATCACAGTACTTGCTGCCATTACCTACATAGAAAAATCTGTCATTCAAAAGGCATTTTATTACAATAAAAAGCTCCTAAATGATCCTTATTATCCTTGGTGTGGTGCTTATAAAACGACCATCGAACATGCTTAACGTTAGTTTCAAGCATTCTTTAGCCTGAGCTGAGCTCAGACATTCCCGCCTGCATCAAACCACTTGTCGGATTGAAGGAATTACATGTTCATAGTGAATTAACATCGTTTGCTGTCGAATGTACAACTAAGTTAAACGAAATGTAACTTAGCTTACAAGCAGAGCGGGAAGTTTTTGTGTATGTGCTGACCAAATACCATCAAATTAGTTAAGTAAACTCCGCTGTATCAAAACCGTATCTAACACAGTAGACTTAACGTATACAAAAGTAATATTTAAAAAAATTACCCTATCCTTTCCAAGCTCCTGCCGTTGACTCATTCCCATGTCACGCGCGCTTTCCCGTCCACTGAGCAAGAGATCGGCCGTGAGGCGAAGCACGGCCGTCGCTTAGTTGTTAGGTTAAAAAATTGCGTATATATACATTATACTGTAAAGTAAATGTGTTATTTCTTATGAAAATTGTTAAATACACACTGAATAACTTACGCTTCAGACAGAATTTCACTCGCTTCCCTCTAAAGACGGCGCAAAGAAAATGGCGGTTTCTCACGCTGATGTCCCTGGATGTTGACGTGACGTGCGTGCTCTCTTTCACGTCCGCGTTCCCAACCCAGCACTGCTGGGTTACAGGTCAAGACCGATTTTCAACCCAAATTGGGTTGAATCAACCCAACTTTGTTACCCTGCAGTCTCAACCCAGCATTTTGGTTAAAAAATCAACCCAGCGTTTTTTAGAGTGTATACTGCTCAGTGAGCGCCGTCTTTTGGATGAGACATTAAAGCAAGGTCCTGACTCTCTGTGATCATTAAAAATCCCAGGATGTCCTTCAAAAAAGAGTAGGGGTTTAGCCCCGGCATCCTGGCCAAATTTGCCCACTGGCCTCTGTCCATCATGGCCTCCTAACCATCCCCATATCATAATTGGCTTCATCACACGTCTCCTCTCCACCAATCAGCTGATGTGTGGTGTGCGGTCTGGTGCAACATGGCTGTCGTTGCGTCCAGGTGGATGCTGCACACTGGTGTTGGATGAGGAGATGTGTAAAGCGCTTTGAGTGTCCAGAAAAGCGCTATATAAATGTAAGGAATTATTATTATTATTATTATTTATCATTTTTTGTCACTTTATATTAAGGTACACTTCTCATCACACCATTAACTACATATAGTTGGATTTATTATGTGGGATTGGGGATGTAGAATAAGATCATGGAGAATATGTACTTTATTAGCACTAATAAACAGCAAATATCTTATTAGGCAGGTTATAAGACACTAGATAATAGTGAGAATTGGTACATAATCTAAACTATTACCCATATGTTTGATTTGATTTTTTGTTGTTTTGTTTAACTTAGTGTTGAACATGAATAATAATAATAATAATACTATTATTATTATTATTAATTATGTTTAGCAATTTAAGTTGCACAAAACAAAAACAACATTCTTCTTCTTCTTCTTCTTCTTCTTCTTCTTCTTCTTCTTCTTCTTCAAAAACACAATTATTATTAATAATTAGACAACTTAATAGTTTTATGTTGAATCCACTTAAATTTTTAAAAGCAAATCAAGTGGACAACATGAAGGAATTGTGTGGAAACCAACATTTTACAGTGTTGTTGTTTTTAATATTAAATGTATTAATGGAAAGAAAAAAAAATTCTCAGATTTTTGTCACTTGATTTTTGAAAAGTATTTTGTCAGTCAATTTAATCAAAGTGAAAATAATAAAACTATGCTATTGTGTCAGATTATGTATTTGCCAGTACATTCACTTTCCTTTTTGGTTAGCATGAAAGTGTACAGAATATCTCTAAACACTAATACACCCCAGAATTTTCCCAATCAACCGGCTCAATCTTTTGGAGTTAATTTTGTGTGTTTTTGGGGGAGCCTTCTGAGAGAAGCCGATATGTAAACGAGTCCTCCATTAAGTCTGAAAGAAGCCAGGAAAATCTTCCTTCGGGGTAACTTGACTGGATTTACTAGCGCTCTAAATGTGAAACGCGAGCCTCGGCTTTTCCCCTCGACTCCCGGCTGGAAAACGGATACCCCGATATCACCACAGCGTCAATCCTCAGGAGCGGCTCGGGTAGTTTTGGGTCTGTGGTTGAAGCGGTTTGAGTTTGCGCACCCATCCCGTTCTGCATTGTCTGACCTTGAGAGCCTGCACAATCTTCAAGCCGGTTCTGGAGTTTCTGGGTCTTTCCGTTTGCAGTGTTAGCGAGCCTGCGGTGGACTCGTGCCCAGGCCTAATGGTTACAAGTGCTGGCACGGATCCACATGCCTGGAGAGAGATCCTGGATCAGTCGATAACGCGCAATTTGGAAAATCAGCCAAGTTTGCAGAAAGAAAGAGCTAATATCGGAAATAAAGACGGATACATAATCTGAGGCACTTTTTTTTTTTTTCATGCGCAGAGTTATTTGTTATCCGGAAGCGGAGCTGAAATGCGTGGATGTGTGAAGAACTGGCAACGCCGCTGACCCAAGCGCTCTCTCACTCTGGTGTCGATGGAAATCTAATTGCCTGAAAAGCGATCAATGGAAAGTAAATTGGTTTCTGTGTGAAAGCCAACATGTAATAAGCTCTGAGCTGCTTTAATATGTGCTGCTTTTGCATCCTGAATCACGCTGTTTGTGTGTGTGTGTGTGTGTGTGTGTGTGTGTGTGTGTGTGTGTGTGTGTGTGTGTGTGTGTGTGTGTGTGTGTGTGTGTGTGTGTGTGTGTGTGTGTGTGTGTGTGTGTGTGTGTGTGTGTGTGTGTGT
>CAIGQV010019355.1:4433106-4438106 GCA_903798115.1 Danio jaintianensis
CTAATGGATGATGGGCAGCCTGAAAAATAGATGGATTGAATTGATTAACAGATGGATTGAATTATTAATCGATGGACTGGATGGATGGATGGTTGGGTGGACAGACTGATAGAACAATAGATGGTGGACCGATTGAAGAATTAATGGATTTATAGACTGAGTGGATGAATTGAATAAAAAATGGATGTATAAAGATGAATGAATGGACAAGTTGAATTATGGAAGGACAATTCAATTTAAAATGGATGGATTGAATGGACTGATAGATGGATGCAAGTATATTTTTAATAAATTGATTAGTCAGATGGATGAATAAATCGAGCCATGCATCCATCCACTGTAACCAATCCAACTGTCCATGCACATGCATCTATCGTTTTGTCTATATATCGATCTATTGTTCAATTTGTCATGTTTTTTTTGTGTGTATATAGATAATGCTTATTTAAACAATAATTTAATAACTATGCCGTTGAATGCATCTTGTGAAATGAATTCAGAAACACATTTTTAAACATAATAGTTTTAATTATTAATTTCTAATAACTGATTTCTTTAATCTTTTCCGTGGTGACAGTACAAAATATTTGACTAGATATTTTTCAAGATACTAATATTCACTTTAAAGTGACATTTAACTAAGGGGGCTAATAATATTTTGGCAGTTTATTTTATTATTATTCATAGCCTAACTAAAAGAAATAAGACTTTATCCAGAGGAAAAATATAATAGGAAATGCTGTGAAACACTCCCTTGCTCTGTTGAACATCACTTGGGAAATAAAAAAAAAAAAACTATTTAGGTGGAAGGCTAATCATTTTGTCTTCAACTGTATATAATTAAAATACTTTTCTGCATTCAGTGGAAGAATCGTCGTAATTAAATTATTGCGTAGTTTACCTTTTGGGGAAACAAGTAAAGCTCAATATAACAAACAAAACATAGAGTTTTGCGTTTTATTTATGTACTTTTTTTTTACTGTGCTAATTTAAGTGCATCTCTTGACCATGTAAAAATGTTCATGATTTAATAGGTAAAATGCTACAAAAATCTGTAAGCTGGTTAATAATAATTCTTTACATTTAGAGAGCGCTTTTCTGGATGCTCAAAGCGCTTTACACATTTTTGGGGAGAATCTCCTCATCCACCACCAGTGTGCAGCATCCACCAGGATGACGCGGCGGCAGCCTTATTGCGCCAGACCGCACACCACACACCAGCTGATTGGTGGAGAGGAGACAGAGTGATGAAGCCAATTATGATATGGGGATGGTTAGGAGGCCATGATGGACAGAGGCCAGTGAGCAAATTTGGCCAAGATGCCGGGGGCTAAACCCCTACTCTTTTTCGAAGGACATCCTGGGATTTTTAACGACCACATTGAGTTTAACGTTTTATCCAAAAGACAACGCTCACTGAGCAGTATACAGTCCCCATCAATACAATGGGGTGTTAGGACCCACACAGACTGCAGGTTGAGCGCCCCCTGCTGGTCTCACTAACACCACTTCCGGCATCAACCTAGCTTTCCCATGTGGTCTCCCATCTAGGTACTGACCAGGTGCAGCCCTGCTTAGTTTCAGTGGGCGACCAAGTGAGAGTTGCAGAGAGCTAGCTGCCGGCTAATGTAATGACAAGTAACCAGGTTAAGTTTCCTTAACAGATATGGTTAATAACCGTAAAAAGACTTTACCAGAATTCCCTGCATTACACTTTTATGCTTATTTGTTGACATTACTGTGGTTCTCTTTAGTTTGTTTTCTCATCAGTGATGCACATTAGAGTTTTATATAGTATAATATAGTTTATAGTATATAATATAGTTTTATAGTACAAATATGTACTGCAATACTTTAATTCAATGTGCGTTACCATGGTGGTGTTTAGTAGTGAATGACACTGAGCGACTTCTGTACATCAGAGTGTTTCTCTTCTTGTGGGGAAAAAGTTGTTTGTGAGGTTTGGTTCATTATTGTTTGTGTAACAATGTTTTGTAAATAGGGATGGGCGATACCAATTATTTTCTTTCCGATACCAAGTATCAGTATCGCCGATACCGATACTTCAATACAGTAGCTACTTTTCCATCCACCTATTTTTATGCGCATTTTGGATACGCGCATAAAAAATCGGTTGATGGAAACGCTAAGATGCGCATAAATAAGAGATAATGTGATGATAAAATTTTTTGTAAATGGACAAACCAGCAGGCTGAGCACATTGTAAAACATCTGAAATGTTGTTTTGGTCATTCTAAAATGCCTTAAGCATTTCAGTATTAGTGTTATTATATTATTAATGACCTCCAGAATTGTTAAGAGCGTCTGTGCTCTGCGTCTCGCCTTCAAACGCCACCACGCATTCACTGCATGTCAGCATTGCCTTCTGAGGCGCAAGTCATTTATTAAATGAAGAAAAGATTCACGCAGCTTCTCCTACCTCAGCAAATTTCGTTTTTACCGTTGATATTTGGTGCCATTTAATCAGGAAGTGACGATTTTGTTCTCTTTGACTCGTTGGATGGAAACGCTTCTTTATTCGCACATCTTTTATGCGATATTCCAGTTTTGCGCATAAAGTTAATTCGCATTTTTGGATTGAAACATAGCTAGTATTTTATAGTGATTTTGTTTTTTATCCCCTTCAGTGTTATTAAATAAAATACTGTATTTCCTTTTTACATTTATTAAAATTACGTTACAATTAACGTTGTTTAATAAAAAAAATCTACATTTCTCCACTTTGATGTTTTTTTTAATGAAAAATGACTGACTCTCTTTTAGAGCCTGTTTTTCTTTGATCAGTGGCATACTGGTTTTGTGGCAAGTCTCGTCATTAATGACTAGAGTAAAATAACTCTAGATTATGCTTATTTTCGTCCCGTGCTTCAGTTTTAAAACCTGCACAGGGTGTGTGTGCTGTGCTTTGAAAACATGAGGCTGTGAGCGAACACTGACTCATTAACAGAGATACAGCGGAAGAATATTATAGTTCCTGTTCCTATTTAAGTAAATATTTATGTATTATGTGGCACTATCGTTATTATTATTATTAAGATATTCTAAAATCAGTGATCACTCATTAAGAAACAAAAAAAACATAGAAAAGATTGATGCTTCAATTTACGTATTGATCGTTTTGATACATTGCCAGTATTGAAAATATCGATACTTAAGGATCAATCCACCCATCACTATTTGTAGATGTTAGGGCTTCAAAACATTGGTGTATGCCAAAAAAATTTATTATAATAATAATAAAATATGGTAATTTACCATAAAAAATATTTTGCGATACTACCTTATTTTGATGGATAAATTCTGACAACCGTAATTTTAGTAAAATTGTAAATTTTACTCATTTTTTTAAACATATTTTATTTATTTTAATTTTTTTACAATTTTGTTTTTTTTTCTTTTTAATTTTATTATTATTATTATTTTTTTTTTTTTTTTTTTTTTTTTCTTTTTTTTACCCATTTTTTTTAATTGATGGAGATTTGTGCGTTTGCAGTGTGTTCTGTGGTCTGTCATCAGCGGCTGCGGTTTTATCTCAATCTCTCTCTTTCCTCCAGTCATTCGTCAGCTCAGATTATTCATCAAAGGTGGTCCGAGGATCAGATTAACGGCGGGTCGATTGTCGTGGCCGTGTTTTTATCAGTGAGAGCCTCGTAACCATCAGCGTTTGGCATCTGTCTGTCTGTGTCAGCAGCATTGTTGTGAAGTAACGCTTGGCTTGCACAATCTGTGATACCATTAAACACAACATGGCAGCCGGAGCAGCGACAGATTGTTCCCATCTCATTACGGAAAGTTTCCTTTGATGAGAGTGAGGGGGATAAAAAATCAATGGGTCATTTTCAGGCTTGCTGAGATCCAAACGTCTAATTCAGTCTTAAAATTTTACCAAACTTGGGAACCTTTTTTGCATTTTGTCAAGTCAGTATGTTTCAACAACAGTCACATTTTGCTTTTGAGTGTAAACCTATAGTTTATTGATACAACAGTAAACTATACTGTTTTAATAAGTAATTTCTAATAACTAATTTATTTTGTCAATAATAATAATAATCATAATAATAGCGGCGGCGCAGTGGGTAGCGCTGTCGCCTCACAGCAAGAAAGTCGCTGGTTCGAGCCTCGGATGGGTCAGTTGGCATTTCTGAGTGGAGCTTGCATGTGCTCCCCGTGTTCGCGTGGGTTTCCTCCGGGTGCTCCGGTTTCCCCCACAAGTCCAAAGAAATGCGGTATAGGGGAATTGGGTAAGCTAAATTGTCCGTAGTGTATGTGTGTGAATGAGAGTGCATGGGTGTTTCCCAGTGATGGGTTGCAGCTGGAAGGGTATCCGCTGCGTAAAACATATGCTGGATAAATTGGCGGTTCATTCCGCTGTGGTAATCCCTGATTAATAAAGGGACTAAGCCGAAAAGAAAATGAATGAATGAATAATAATAGCGTGACTTATGATGATGATGATGATAATAGTAGTAATAATAATAATAATTATTATTATTGTTATTATTATTATTATTATTATTATTATTATTATGGTGATGATGATGATGATGATGATGATGGTTGTTGTTATTGTTATTATATAATAATTTCCCCATAATGCATTGCACCTGCATTGAGTAATTAAATAAATGTGTAGCTTTAGGAAAATACTTTTGTGTAAGAGTTTTGTGCATTTTTTTTTTGAGAATGGATAAAAAGAGAATCATAATCCAACATCAGTCTTCTAAGATAGTTTTCTGTTTAAATGTGTGAAGTAGATTTAAGAGCAAAACTGGTGCCTGGTAAACTAGCACCAAATATCAAAACGAAAAATTAGTTTGCTACAGAATGAGAAGCCACTGTGAGCCTTTTTTCTTCTCTAATAATAGTTTTTCACCTCAGAATACGAAACCCCATGAATGCAATGCAGTGGATTTTGGAGAGATGTGAGAATGCTCAAGACAGGTAATAATAATATCATAACAGTGTTGGGCAAGCTACTT
>CAIGQV010019355.1:4456097-4468913 GCA_903798115.1 Danio jaintianensis
ATCGTTCTATCTATCGTTCTATCTATCGTTCTATCGTTCTATCTATCTATTTTTGACTCTAGAGAGTCAAAATATTAATGTTTGTTTTATTTTTACTGAAAACTGGGGTCAATTCCCTTTATAGAATCGATTTCGAACTTTGGAATCGACTCTTGATACAACTAAATACAAAATTCTAAATACAACTGTTATTATAATAAACCTGTCTGTCTATCTATTTATCTACCATCCAATGTTGACAGGTAGTCAATTCCTGGAGTCAATTCCCATTATAGAATCGATTCTGAATTTTGGAACCGACTCTTGATTCTTAAAACCTCAGAATCGATTCTTTTTGGAAAACGACTCCCAGTCCTCTCAGCATAAACACATTTTCAGGATGATTCTGTTCTAAATACAACTGTTTTTATGTGCAAAGGACCTTTTAAGACTTAAGACAGTATACCGTCTTACAGCATCAGGTCGGGAGTTTAAACACAACCCTGCGGTTCCTGTTCCGGTTTGAGTGCGAAACTGAGAATTGTTATCAGCTCAGCCTCGAGGCCTCTTAAACGACACTATGGAGATTTGAAGACAAGCGCTTTACTAAATGAGCCCGCTCCAGACCTCAGGACATGTCCAATGTTTTTTTTTCTGCGCTCAGAGCAGCAGCGTTGTTTGCATTAAGGGGCTAGCGAGGTAAATGGAGCTGTTTTCAATTAGTTTCCAAAGTGCTTATCCCATTAAAGATAACGACTTATTGATTTAACGACAGCGCAGCGTTTGGTGCGAGGCTCATTGCTGTTTTGACTTCACTGTTTTTACATCTTCTATTATTTTTCAAAAGCAGAAACTTTAATGAAGCTGTTAAGAATAATAATGAAATTATATAAAGCTGTCTTTAAGAATAATGTTTTTATGTGCATTTAGGGACATTTTGTCTCCAAAAGAATTATTAAACATTCCCACTATACTTTCTTTTACTGTCTCTGCCTCCTGAATATTATATTCAGCTTTGGTTATTGATCAATATTCAAATCTAATTTAAAAAAAACAAACATAACTGTGAAATGTCTACTTTCTGTATTATTTGTTATTTCTCTCATTAAATTCTGGTTAAAATATTTAGCATACACCAATAATAAATTGTCAACTCTGTTAGTAGTTCAAACATGTAAATAATAAATAATAACACATTTAAGCATTTTGCGATATTTTGCATTTATTATATTTTTTGATAGCTGATAACATGGACTGTGATTTATTTATTTATTTATTTATTTAATATTTTATTTAATATTTTATTTATTTATTTATTTATTTTGTTTTTATGTTTTTATTTTTTATATTTTATTTTGCTATTTTATTTTATTTTATCCTAATCGGGGGGTGGGTGTGTGAGTGTGTGTGTGTTTAGATATTTTATGAATGCAATGCTTTTGGATAAATTCCCTTTGAGATCAATAAAGTATTTAACTAGCTAAGGAATTAATGCAGTTTACTGTAAATCATACATTTGTTGTATGTCATGATGGAAAAATGAATGGAAAATGCTCTATAAAGTACAGTTGCAATCAGAATTATTAAACCCCCTGAATTATTAGCCCCCCTGTTTATTTTTTTCCCCAATTTCTGTTTAACGAGAGATTTTTTTTCAACACATTTTTCAACATAATAGTTTTAATAACTCATTTATAATAACTGATTTCTTTTATCTTTGCCATGATGACAGTACATAATATTTGACTAGATATTTTTCAAGACACTAGTATTCAGCTTAAAGTGACAGTTAAAGGCTTAACTAGGTTAATTAGGTTAGGCAGGATAGGGTAATTAGGCAAGTTATTGTATAATGATGGTTTGTTCTGTAGACTGTCTAAAAAAAAATATAGCTTAAAGGGGCTAATAATTTTGACCTGAAAAAATTAAAAACTACTATTATTCTAGCCTAAATAAAACAAATAAGACTTTCTCCAGAAGAAAAAAATATTATCAGACATACTGTGAAAGTTTCCTTGCTCTGTTAAACATCATTTGGGAAATATTTTTAAAAAGAAAAAAAAAATTCAAAGGGGGTTTACTAATTCTGATTGCAACTGTATAACAGATATGACGCAGTAGGCTTTATTATAGGTTTAAATGATCCAGATTTTTCAGTTAGGTCAGCACAGAAACGTCTCCACGTGTTTGACTTCTTCTGAAGCTGATTTTGTGGTCTGATCTTTGAGAAGGACTTGTTTGATGTCAGATCCTGTGTGAGAGTTTCTCTGCAGGCGTCAATGCACACTGTACAAGAAAAAAAGACAACAAAAACACCTGAACGCACCTTTGAAAATCTGTTTTCTGCTTCTGTCTGCGTCGCTTCAAGCGCTGAAGTCCAGCTCTGTACTGTCTGCTCTCTTCTTATGTTTTGTTGGATGTGAACATCTGAGCGCTAAGAATCATCTGGAAATGAGTTGTGTAATGGTTTTGCACGTCAGAGCGAGTCATTACTTATTCTCTCTGCTGTAAGTGTTATACAAGAGACACACACACAAATTACAAGATCAGCAGAATTGCCGATTTAGCACTAAACCTGACACTTTACAAAATCAGCAGGCAGAAATCCAAGTAATAATTTCCCTTTCAGTTAAAAAACTTCCAAAATCTTGAATTATTCTATATCTCTTTTTTTTTTTTTATTATTCTCACAGTTGTAAGTTTATATTCCACAAATGCAAGGTATAAACTCTTAATTGTTATTTACATCTTATTGTTTTTATTGTTTGTTTTTTTTCTAGCTTGGGCATAAGTAATAATCAAGCCTAAAGGTTTTGGAAATAAAAGTTCCTCAAAAGAGGACATTTTTAGATGCTCTGGAGGCTTGGGAAGATCAGTTCACCACTGAGGAACAGTGCAAATAAAGGTTCTGGAAATGAGAGTTCTTTAATAGATTATATTTGATATGTTTTAGATGATTGAGGGCATCATTCCATCACTGATAAACAGTGAAAGTAAATGTTTTGGTTGTAAATGTTCATCAATAAATGAGATTATAGATGAATCTAGAATTGCAGGTATACTTTGCATCTCCAAGATATTCTATTATTAAAAAAAAAAAAAAAAAAAAAAAAGTAATGAAACTTTTTTGAATAAGAATACAAATTATATCAATATATCTGTAAAAATTGTGTGTATGTGTATTCAGGGACATTTTGCCATGAAAATATTAATTAAAGGCTTCAGAAGTCCAAGTAATAATTGCCCTTTCAATAATTTTGAAAATGTTGAATTCTTATATTTACTTGAGCAGCAACACCGCAAACAATATTAAGGTTTATTTTCTCACATTTCATCTTGAATGATAGTGATTTTTTTGTTGTTATTTATTAACCAATTAAAAACAAATCCACAGGTTTTATGGTGGAAAAAGGCACAAAAAACATATCAGAAAGATGCAATGTAAAACATGTTTAATATCTTGTGTATATTCATATGCAATGTTGACTTATTGCAATGGAGAATTAAGATCAATTAAGATATTTTATACTAAGATATTGTAACTGTTAACACTTCCTGGAGTATAAAACAGCTTAAATTTACTTTGAAAAAAAATAAAAATAAATAAAATGTAAACAAACAAACACGTCTAGTAATTGCAATGTTTTAATAACGTTATATGTGTACTTTTGATCTATATATATATATATATATATATATATCAATATCTCGTTAAGTCATGCAATTATTTGTTGGTATTTTTACTGTTTATTATGTTGCATTAATTCTAAAATAAAATATTTTCCATATTTAATTTCTTATATGCACATATTGCATAAATATCATAATGTGTGTTTAGATTATACTAAGAAATATTTTTAATTACATGTTTATTATAAATATAGTTAAATAAATATGCAAGTCATTAAATGATTAATGCATATAACATGGTATTAAAAAATAAAAACAAAATTAAAAAAGGAAATAATATAATGCCACGTCATGTCACGTATAACATATAATCGCATGCACAAGTAATGTAAATGTATAAATAAATAATAAACAAATACATAATATAGTGTAATATAATAAATACACTGAAGTAATGTATAATATCACACACGTAAATGTATGAATAAATAATAAATAAATATATAATAAAATATAATCACACACGCAAGTAAATGTATGAATAAATAATAAATCTATTATAACATAATATAATCACACATGCAAGTAATGTAAATGATACTAACATTCACATGTTTTGAATGGATCCATTAACCCTCTTCTGTGTATGAAAATCTTTTTAAATGTGTGATCTGCTCAAACTCTCCTCCTGAAGTGCATTAGTTTTCTCCTCCACAGCATCTCTTTCTGCTTGTTTTGTGTGCGTGTGTGTGTGTGAAGCCGAGAGTAATGAGCAAAGACGCGTCTCATTTTCTCCGGGCTCTCAGAGGGCCAATAAACTGCCTGCTGCTCCGGAAGGTGTGTGAGGCACTGTAAACACTGTTTACACATTGTAAATGATTGTTCCTCGTCCTGCACCAGAAATGAATATAAACGCTGACTAACAGCTCTACACACTTTCATTTATATAAGCACAAATACTGGAGCCGAGGTTTCCAGTAATGGCCTTCATGGGCTGATCTGTCAAAGCGCTACACGTAAAGATGCTTCACCCCAGCAGCCAATCAGAAGAGCGGAGGGAGCTCATTAGCATATAGCTGCCCACATCCGCATACATTATTCAATATTCAGCAAAAGAAAATACAGTTTGTACAGTATAAAAGCTGTGGTAAATGTAAAATACGTTGCTCCGGGTATGTGGTGTTGTACGTTTCAGATGACAAATCCACTAGAGGGTGTTGTTTACATGTTTGCGAATTTGAAATACATTACTTAGGGTACGTTTTGTTGTACGTTTCAGATGACAAATCCACTAGAGGGAACTGTTTACATGATTGTAAATTTAAAATGTTACTTAAAGTAGGTTTTGTTGTACATTTCAGATGACAAATCCACTAGAGGGTGCTGTTTACATGTTTGCAAATTTGAAATACATTACTTAGGGTACGTTTTGTTGTATGTTTCAGATGACAAATCCACTAGAGGGCACTGTTAACATGTATGCGAATCTGAAATGCGTTACTTAGGCTATGTTTGTTGTACGTTTCAGATGACCAATCCACTAGAGGGCACTGTTTACCTGTGTGCAAATCTGAAACATGTTACTTGGGGTATATTTTGTTGTATGTTTCAATGACAAATCCACTAGAGGGCACTATTTACATGTATGTAAATCTGAAATGCGTTACTTAGGGTATGTTAGTTGTACATTTCAGATGACCTATCCACTAGAGGGCGTTGTTTACATGTTTGCGAATCTGAAATATTTTACTTGGGGTGCATTTTGTTGTACGTTTTAGATGACAAATCCATTAGAGGGCGCTGTTTACATGTTTGTGAATTTGAAATACGTTACTTGGGGTGCATTTTGTTGCACATTTCAGATGACAAATACACTAGAGGGCGCTGTTTACATTTTTGCAAATCTGAAATGTTACTTAGGGTATGTTTTGTTGTACGTTTCAGATGACAAATTCATTAGAGGGCACTGTTTGCGAATCGAAATACGTTACTTATGGTACGTATTGTTGTACGTTTCAGATGACAAATCCACTAGAGGGCGCTGTTTACCTGTTTGCGAATCTGAAATACGTTACTTAGGGTGTGTTTTGTTGTACGTTTCAGATGACAAATACACTAGATGGCACTGTTTACCTGTTTGCGGATTTGAAATGCGTTACTTAGGTTATGTTTTGGTGTGTGTGTGACTGTGTCTGTCTGCATCTGCCTTGAACTTCATCACACAGACCTTCAGTGGCGTAAATATAGAGATTCTCAATTTATGAATAATCTCATCCGTAATTATAGAATGTACTTGAACCTGAAGAGCTGAAGTTTTACAAATGCATAAACACATTCTTTGAATTATTCATTTGGCTTTATGTATGCATTAATTTAATTTAATTTAATTGCGCCATATACTTTTTTTCCAAATTCCAATTATTCAAACGCATCACGCTCTGAATTATTCATGTTGTTTCAATGTATTTGTTTTAATTGCTCCATGTACTTGTCAAGATGCAAGTGCTTATCATAAAAAAAGGTGATCTGTGCAGCGCGACTAGTCAACGTCAGTCAAAAACCGTCACAGCAGAGCATTAAAATCGACTAGTCTGTGCAAGCCATAGTACAAAGAACTGCATGAAAATAATCCTTTATTCATCAATAACTTGTCCCTGTAAATACATTAGTGTGAAAAGGAACAAAAGTTGTTGTCCTCTTACTGCTCCCTAGTGTTCATTATACCTAGAAACTGAAGTCAAACATATGTTGAAGTGCATTTTTGCTGTACCACAAAAACGTAGACTGAAGCAACTATTTCCAATGAGCCTGTGTTATTACAGTAGGAAAACAGTTTTAAATAACGATATCATAATGATGCGCTCACACCAGATGCGGATGAAGCGTGAAGTGTGAGTGATTTGTTAATATGTTAAGTCAATGCAAAGACGCGAATAGACATCCTGTGGCGCAATTCGGAATGAAGTGGCGTGAATTGAGTGTTTTGCGCGTTTGACTCGTTTAGCGCACAAATCGCATGATTTGCTCGAGTTGGAAAATCTGAACTTTAGCAGACATTCGCGCCGCGTTTACCAATCATGAGCTTGCTCTTGTAGGGGCGGGATTATGATGTAGCTCCTGCAATTGGTGTCCCGAGTAAACAAACAAATGAATGAATGAATGAATGAATGAATGAATGAATGAATAAAAAAATATTTATACAATTATAATAGTGTAATAGTAAATCCAAATGTTTACTTTTACAACAAACAAACAACAAATAAATAAATGCATTAATAAGTAAACAAACAAATGAATGAATAAATAAATAAATATTTATACAATTATAAGTGTAATAGTAAATGCAAATGTGTACATTTACAACAAATAAAAAATAAATAAATGCATTAATAAATAAATACAAATGTATACAATTATAATAGTAATAGTAAATGCAAATGCAAATGTTTACATTTACAACAAAAAACTAATAAATGAAGAGATAAATGCATTAACTAAACAAACAAAACAATGAATTAATTAATGAATAAATAAAGTATACAATTATAATAGTGCAATAGTAAATGCAAATGTGTACATTTACAACAAACAAACAAACAAACAAACAAAAAAACAAACAAATAAATAAATAAATAAATAAATAAATAAGTGCGTTAATAAGTAAACATCAAACTGGGCTCGGCCCATCATCCAGGTATAGTTTCTGGAGGAGTTGATGAACTCACAGAGCTGGTGCACCTCTGAAAGGATCTAGTGGACTCAGACACGGCGCCAAACGAATTTACGCTGTTTTTCAGCCTTCCTAAAGCACATAAACACAGCTACTCTCTCAATAAAATCCATGTTAGCATTTAGCAACGAAACTAGAGTCACAGAGCAGACAGAAGCCCTGCCCATGATGTGAGTCTGCATCTTTTGTGAAGTGAATTTGACACGTGAATAAAGCGAGTAAACTCATTGTTCATGCATCTATTTACATGCGAATCGTGCAATTTATTCGCGCAAGACGTGTCTGGTGTGAACAGCATAACACTGATACTTTTTTTTACCTCATTTTTAAACCGTTTTCCACAACTCCTTTAAACTTTGTGTGAACCTTAAGTTCCCGAGACTTTTATTTCAGTATGTTGATGCACTTCCAACTCAAACGGAATATTGAGTAGGGGGCGGGGCTTTCTTTTTGCACTTCATTCCTTCATCGCAAACTAATGGGAAAAGAGGCGTGGCTATGAATATTTTAGCTGTCAAATTGACATCATCAGAGAAGCCCCGTCCAATCCAAACACAGAAGCAGATGCTCAGACTTTGATAAAAAAAAAATACCGAAACAAACATTTGTTTAACATAGATTAAATTGCACATATTAATTGTTCGCCTAAAGAATAACGACGTGTGCTAGCTAAATAAACACTGTAAATTTAGATTTCACGCAGAAAGCGTACAGTTGAGACGTCCAGTGTGAGCGAATAAACCCTGACCCTACAGAAGAGTCTTGCTGCTTCTCTGGACATGGGGAAAATCAATGCTCCGCGTCTCAATTAATCTGCTGCAGATCATTGATTGAGTTTGAAGGCGGTAAACAAGCTCGTCTGTTTAAAAGCCCTGATCAGTTCATCATCACCAAACACACACACACACACACGCACACCCATGCTGACCTCAGGGCTGTGCTTTCAATTATCATTACATTCAATCAATGCAATTCAAAAGTGAATATGAATCAGAGTTTATGCAGTGTAAACAAAAAAGCAATGCTAATTGAATAATCAACAATTAATTTAGCTGTGGCTGTTATATGAATGAATGCAAAGGACCAATGTGATGATAATACCTCTATTACTACTATCACTACTATTAATAATAATAAATAAATATTAAATGAACTAACGGATGAATGACGATATAAAAATAATTGATACAACATGTACTATTGATTAGCCCTTGTGCACTGTTCAAATTTACTACCCTTTTGTTATGTTAGGGATGAAAGCATCCACTTAATTAAACTGCTGTAAAAATGCATTAGATAAATATTTTTTTCAATTTTCTTTTGCAGAAATCTGTTAATCAACCTCAGTCCTGATCAAAACTACTAAATGTTTTTAAAAATTATAGGATTTTAACTCTTTAATTGGCAAGTTCACAAATGATGTCACTGATTTGTTGAAAAAAATGGCATGCTTTCAATATAAAAAGTAGTTGTGGATTGGATTTTTTTGTAACCTTTTATCACAGTTTTGGACATGTGAACGATTAGTAACAACATTGGCTTTGATGATTGTTAGATTTTCATTTTTTCTCCCTAATTTACTGTTGGTGGCTGTTTTTGCCCCATTGACTTCCATTATAACCACGTTTGATGGTGCATAAATACACAGTCTTTGTTTTTGTTTACTCCATGTAGTTCTGAGAGCTGAGATGCATATTTTGATTTTCTCAGACACATCAAGGTAAGTGCGCAAAGGTCACTCTCACACACTCACAGACACACATACACACACTTTAATTTGCTGTTATACTGCATATAAAATCCAGAAACTAAGCTTTTATTGCACAGGCCTATCTAAAGGGTTAATGGTGCCAACTGTGATCAACACATTTTACCTCTTCCCAGCAGAGAACACCACCAACAATCAAAAATGCACGATTATATGGTGTCATGGTTTTGCAATCAAAAAAATGTGGTTATAATGGAAGTAAATGGGGCAAAAACAGGCACCAACAGTAAATTAGGGAGAAAAAATGAAAATCAATCCAAAACAATGCATCAAAGACAATGTTGTTTCACATGTCCAAGACTTTGATAAAAGGTAAAAAAAAAAAAATAATCCAGTCCACAATTACTTTTTATATTGAAAATACTCATTTTGTGTTTTGTTTTTTTCACCAAATCAGTGACATCATTTGTAAACTTGACAATTAAATGGTTAAAATCCTGTCATTTTTAAAAACATTTAGTAGTTTTGATCAGGACTGAGGTTGATTAACAGATTTCTGCAAAAACATTTTTTAATAAAATATTTATTTGATGCATTTTTACAGCAGTTTAATTCAGTGGATGTTTTCATCCCTAACATAACAAAAAGGGTAGTAAATTGAGTGTATCGTTGAGTTTTTTTTTTTTTTTTTTTTAATTCAAAGCATTTTCTCAAAATATGTGTCAAAGTAAGATTTGTCACCAAAAATCATTCCGCTAGCTGAAACACAGAGAAAGTTATGGCCAAATTAAGACTCAAAATCACCCCAGAGTGGATGAAAACATCCCCTACAGTACATAAGGGTTCAAAAAAATTTGGAGAAATTGTGAAATAATAATAAATGGTCATAAATAGTTCATGCAAATTGTTAACGATAAAGAATTGTATACAACATTTGCGACCGGAATAATTTAAACAGTACAATAAATAAAGAATGATTGGATTAATGAATTCAAACAATGCGTATACATTTACAGCAAACAAACAACAAATAAATGTATTGATTAATAAACAAACAAACAAATAAATAAACAAATATTTATACATAGTTTTAATAGTGTAATAGAAAAAACCAAATGTGTACATTTACAACAAACAACAAATAAATAAATGCATTAATAAATAAATAAAAATGTATGCAATTATAATAGTAATAGCAAATGTTTATATTTACAACAAACAAACAAAAACAAATAAATGCATAAATAAATACATTATTAAACAAACAAATAAATGCAATTATAATAGTAATAGTGAAATAAATGTATGCAATTATAATAGTAATAGTAAATGCAAAGGTTTACACTTACAACAAACAAACAAAAAACTAAACAAATAAATGCATTAATAAATAAACAAACAAATAAATAAATGCGTTATTAAATAAGTAAACAAACACACTAGTAAATAAAAAAATAAAAAAATAAATAAATAAACAAGCAATTATAATAGTGTGCATTTACAACAAACAAATAAATGCATTAATAAATAAACACACAGATAAATAAATAAATAAATAAATAAACAATTATAATAGTGTAATAGTATGAATTAAGTAATAAATAAATATTTTTACAGTTATAATATAATAGTAAATGCAGATGTGTACATTTACAACAAACAAATAAATAAATAAATAAATAAATGCAAATGGAAAGTAATGTCTGAATATGAAAATAAATAAATGAATAAATGTATTAATAAGTAAACAAACAAATAAATAAATAAATAAATATTATACCATTATTATAGTGTAATAGTAAATGCAAATGTGTACATTTAAAACAAACAACAAATAAATGCATTAATAAATAAATAAAAATGTATGCAATTATAATAGTAATAGTAAATGCAAAGGTTTACACTTACAAAAAAATTAAACAAATAAATAAATAAATGCATTAATAAATAAACAAACAAATAAATAACTGCATTATTAAATAAACAAACACACTGGTAAATAAATAAATAAATAAATAAATAAATAAATAAATAAATAAATAACTATAATAGTGTGCATTTACAACAAACAAATAAATGCATTAATAAATAAACAAGCACACAGATAAGCAGATAATTAGATAATAAATAAATAGATAAAAATAATAAAAATAATAAAAATATTCAAATGTAAAAATGTCTCAATATGAAAAAAATAACGAATGCCATAAATATTTATTTACACAACAGCGATCAAAACAATAACAATCAGTGAATAAACAATTCATGCTTTTGCATTTAGCCTTTTTTTTTTTTTAACTGATGAATAATATTGCAGATTATGGCGCTAATGATCAAATTAATAACGTTTTTTGACAGACGAATCCCTCCCGTGGTGTTTTGCATTATGAATGTGGACTCATTAGTGCTTCTGATTGAAATAAGAGAGCGAGAGGAATTCCAGAAGATGCTCAATAGTTGATTTCCCTGTAAGAGACGACCGTTTATTTAATTTTATTTATTTATTTATTTGTATTTATTTTTTTGCAATGCAGAGAATGACGGACAACAGAGCAGGTTCATTGCTGCTTTAATAACGCATGCTGTCGAGTAAACGAACCGTTTTCTGTGTTAGACACACACGCACACACACACACACACACACACACACACACACACACACACACACACACACACAGATATTTAACTACACTACCCTAACGCTCACCACCCAATCAAAAACATATACACTACACTAATACACATATACACACTACACTAACACACACTACAGTAACATGCACACACACTAAAGACTACACTAACACACACTACACTAATGTACACTACACACTACACTAACATACACCACCCAATCAAACACACATACACTACACTAATACACATATACACACTACACTAACACACACTACAGTAACATGCACACACACTAAAGACTACACTAACACACACTACACTAATGTACACTACACACTACACTAACATACACCACCCAATCAAACACACATACACTACACTAATACACAGATACACACTACACTAACACACACTACACTAATTTACAAATACACACTACACTTACACACACACATGCTGTAAACTACATTAACACACCACCCAATCAAACACACATACACTACACTAATACACAGATACACACTACACTAACACACACTACACTAATTTACAAATACACACTACAGTAACACACACACATGCTGTAAACTACATTAACACACCACCCAATCAAACACACACTACACTACACCAAAGGACAGATACACATTATAGTAACACACACTACAGTAACATGCGCACACACACTAAAGACTACACTAACACACACTACACTAATGTACAATACACACTACACTAACACACACTCAATCAAACACACACACACACTACACTAATGCACAGATACACACTACACTAACACATGTAACATGTGTGCACACATACTGGAAACTACACTAACACACACTACACTAATCTACAAATACACACTACACTAACGCACACACATGCTGTGAACTGCATTAACACACCACCCAATCAAACACACATACACTGCACTGCACAGATACACACTACAGTAACATGCACACACACACACGCACACGCACACACGCACACACTAAAGACTACACTAACACACACTACACTAATGCACACACATTCTGTAAACTACACTAACACACACCATCCAATCAAGCGCACATACACTACACTAATGCACAGATACACACTACACTAACACACAATACAT
>CAIGQV010019355.1:4475937-4488373 GCA_903798115.1 Danio jaintianensis
TATATATATATATATATATATACACATATATACATATACATATATACACATATATACATATACACATACATACTTGTATGCATTACAAAAAATATAGATGTTTAATTATAGATTTTTTTTATATCTTTTATTCCATATTTATAATGGTAAGTAATAATAATAATAATTATTATTATTATTTGTTTATTTACAAAGGTCAGAACAGCAAAATCGTTGCTTATTCAACGTCACTTTAGAGCTAGTATTTGAATGATTCTCTAGCGTAATGTCTAAACTGATGACAAAACAGGTGATTTTGCTCACATTTTAAGATTATAAGGCTAAACGGCATGAAATGCCATCAGTCTACAGAGATATCTCCCAGTATTTCTCTGTTGCAATTGGGAGATCACAATATTACTATGGTATAAATACAGCACTACAACATACAAAAGAGAGAGATCGACTTAGAAAGTCACTTACCAGTTTTATAATGATTTGATCAGCTGTAGTTTGAAATTACGCTGTTTTTCTCTTAGGGCTTATTATGCGGTCTCTGTCGCCATCTTGTGGATGAACATCGTCAACTGTCTTTGCTCAAAGACAGGCTAATGGCCGCCGACGCGCTGTCTCTCAGAAATTATAAATATTTAAAATAGGCACTATCCTTATAAATAAACTGCATAGTTGCAATCTAAACAACTACATTCTACACTAAAAAAAGCCTCAAAAGTACATTATATTGCCCAACAGCAGCAATATTTGTCAAACTGTAGAGTGTCCTCTGCTTGTCGCTGTATGTGGGCAGAGTAATACACAAGGGTGAATAAGCTGGACGAGTGCTGTTATTTGCAGAATATCACACTATCAGCCAATCAGATTCAAGAACCAGACAGAACTGTTGTGTGTATATATATATATATATATATATATATATATATATATATATGCTGAAAGTCCAAACACTGAAGAGCAAATCCATCGATGCGCAGGTCCACAAGTCCCATTCATAAAGCCGAGGTCACACTGCACTTTTCACCCCATAGACTTCCATTCATACGCACGCAAATGCGTCAGACCGGAAACGCAAGCTCTTGCGACAAGTTTCGCTGCGTTGCAAAGTTCAAGCTTGGTGAACTTTGACCTGCGAAATCGCATTATGTGACTTCGTGAGACCAACCGATGATCAAAATATTGAATATGGAAATTTTAAATATGGACCAATCGCTTGCTTTTTAAAATGTCTAATCATCTTGTTTAATCCTGCCCCTTTTCGCAGCGCCGTACAACAGAATTTCGCAAGCTCAAACTCTAGTGTGACTGCAGTTTTACTTGCATTACAACAATATATCTTTTTTCTTTTTATTTACTTCATTCATATTTATATTTTTTTATTTTAAAAATAAATAAACCGGGTCCATCGAAAAGTAACTGCTTTAGCTTTTATTTATTATTTTTTGCAAAACACTAAATATTGTCTTCCAATACAAACACCTTATTATGTCTGTCCTTTGATTTAAGGGATGAAATATGAGCCGGCCCAGTTAGTAATTCCCAGCATCAATCCAAGAGACGAGAGCTTCATGGTTTGCTGTTTTATTGGCATATAAGCAGTTAACAGAGAAAGAGACTCTGCTCCTCCATCATTATATGTTCTAGTGTATGTTGTTTGTTTGTTGGCGGTTGTTGGGTTTCAGAAAGCGAATCTTGAGAGGATTGTGGGTAGAGCCTGTTCACTCACATCCGCCATCAATACTGTTATAAGAGAGAAAACCCCTCTCTCCCTCTCTTCTCTCTCTCTCTCTCTCTCTCTCTCTCTCTCTCCCCCTGCTGGAGGCTGCTGTTATCCTGGTTCACACTCAGTCTTAAAGTAAAGCCGCTGTGAGACGAGAGCAAAAGGAAGGAGTAAAAGAGTATTGCTTCACAGTGACGCGGCTTCTCGAGGTGTTTCCCGAAAAAACCTGCTGACTTCTAGACCTCCAAACATCAGAAAAGTCTGAGGGAGGAGAAGGAGGAGGAGAAAATCCAGCTGTCCTCAACTCCAGAGAGAGGGAGAGAGAGAGAAATAACTGTAGTGGGTTTTCTGTGGCTGAGATGATGATGTACTTTTGGGTGAGTCTAAAGAGCGTCGCATTTTCTGCATGTCTGCGATACACATGTACACTGCGCTTGTTTTACCATATGTGTGTGTGTATGTGAACTCTCGCTTCAGGACAAGGGAGTATATTGGGTGTTATTGCTCAGATGTGGTTAGTTTAGCGCTCAGGAGACTTCATGGAGTTCAACTTTTTTTATCGGAAAATGTTAAGAGGACCTAAACGGAACCAAGTGTGTTGCCAAGTACGAATGCGGAGAGCCGTTTGAGCAGAAATGTTTGAGTTTAGGTTGAGATCTTTGCGAAGTTTGTCATTTTGAGGCTATTTTGAGACGTACATTTGAGATCTGAGAAGAAGGTGACTATTTGCTCTGTTTAATCTCATTTATGTCTTACATATTTTTAGGAGACATAAAATGGACACAAACGAGTCAGTGGTATATATGAGGTATAAAATCACTGCGGAGATCCGTTCAGATCATTTGAGGAGAAATTTTTGAGTTCATGTTGAGATCCTGAGTTTTGGTTGCAAGTTTGACATTAGAGCACATTTTGAGCCTATTTTGAGACTTGCGTTTGAGATCTGAGAAGGTGACTTTATTTGCTCTCTTTTTAATCTCACTTATGTCTTATGCTGCATTCACACCGGACACAGATGAAGCGTCAAGCGCAAGTGATTTACATGTTAAGTCAGTGCAAAGACGCGAATAGACATCCTGCGGCACGTTTCGTGCAAATGAGGCGAGTTAAACGTTTTGCACGTTTGACGCGCTTAACGCGCAAATCGCTCGAGTTGGAAAATCTGAACTTCAGCGGACATTCGCGGCGCGTAAACCAATCATGAGCTCGCTCGTGTAGGGTTGTGATTATGACGTAGCGCCTGTTGTTGGTGTACCGAGGGGAAATCCTCTTGCCGACATCTGACAACAGTTCATCAAACTAGGCTCAGCTCATTCTGAAGCACCGCTGAAAGCCTCCATCATCCAGGGATAGTTTCTGGAGGAGTTGATGAACTCACAGAGCTGGTGCACCTCTGAAAAGATCTAGTGGACTCAGACACGGCGCCGAATGAATATAGGCTGTTTTTCAGCCTTCCTAAAGCACATAAACACAGCTATTCTCTAAATAAAATCCATGTTAGCCATTTGGCAACGAAACTATAGTCACCGCGCAGACAGAAGCCCTGCCCATGACGCAAATCTGCATCTATTGTGAAGCAAATTTGACGCGCAAATAAAGTGAGTAAACTCAAAATGTTCACGTGTCTGTTTACGCACTAATAGCATGATTTGTTCACGCGTTCTGCGTCTGGTGTGAACAGAGCTTTACATATTTTTTAGGAGACATAAAATGGACACAAATGAGTCGTCCAGTATGAGCTATAAAATTAATGTGGAGATCCGTTCAGATCATTTGAAGAGAAATGTTTGAGTTCATGTTGAGATCCTGAGTTGTGGTTTTAAAGTTTGGTATTTGAACATATCTTGAGGCTATTTTGAGACTTGCGTTTGAGATCCAAAAAGAAGGTGACTTTATTTGCTCTGTTTAATCTCATTTGTGTCTTACATTTTTATTAGGAGACATAAAATGGATACAAACGAGTCATTCAGTATGAGCTATAAAATCAATGTGGAGTAATCATTGTGATCATTTAATGAGAAATGTTTGAATTCATGTTGAGATCCTGAGTTTTGTTTGCAAGTTTGGCATTTGAACACATTTTGAGGCTATTTTGAGACTTACGTTTGAGATCTGAGACGAAGGTCACAAATGGACACAAATGAGTCGTCCAGTATAAGCGATAAAATTAACGCGGAGAGCCATTGAGATCGTTTGATGAGAAACGTTTGAGTTCATATTGAGATTTGCAGTTGTGGTTTTAAAGTATTGTATTTGAACACATTTTGAGGCTATATTGACACTTACATTTGAGATCTGAGAAGAATGTCACTTTATTTGCTCTCTATTTAGTCTCAGTGATGTCTTGAATTTTTTTAGGACACATATAGTAAAACAGACCCAAGCAAGTTGTCCAATAAAAGCTATAAAATTAGCCGTTCAAATCATTTGGTGAGAAATGTTTGAGTTTATGTTGAGATCTTGAGTTTTGGTTGCAAGTTTGGCATTGGAACAAACTTTGAGATCTCAAAAGGAAATCTCACTAATTTCTCAGAGGCAGGTGACTTTGTTTGCTCTCCATTCAGTTGCACTGATGTCTCGGAAAAATATTTGAGACATGATTGAGATTTTATATAGGAATCTTATTGCTTTTGGATCATTTGTTTTCTATTGGAGAAATCTGGTTTAAGCAGTGTAAGTAACTGAAATGGAGAGCAGCTGAAAACATTTGATGAGAAACATTGGAGGTTATGTTGAGATTTTTATTTTTATATTTTTTTGCAATGTTTGGCATTTGAACACAATCTGAGACATTATTGAAGTTTCCTTGTGAGTTCTAAGTGGCAGGTGACTGTACTCTCCATTCAGTCTCACTGTTGACTTGGAGAAATATTTGAGACATTATTGAGATGTTTAACAGGAATGTTATTGCTTTCAGACTATTTGTTTTCTATTGGAGAAATTCTTGAGACTTTAAACCTTGTTTAAGCTATGTAAGTGGCGGTAATGGAGAGCAGCTGAGATCATTTGATAAGAAATATTGGAAGTTATGTTGAGATTTTGAGTTTTGGTTGTAGTGTTTGGCATTTGAACACAATCTAAGGGAACATTGAAGTTTTCTTGTGAGTTCTAAGAGGCAGGTGACTATTTACTCTCCGTTCAGTCTCACTGTTGACTTTGAGAAATATTTGAGACATTATTGAGATGTTTAATACAAATGTTATTGCTTCCATTTGTTTTATATTGGATAAACGGTTGACACTTTAAACCTTGTTTAAGCGGTGTAAGTGACAGAAATGGAGAGCGTCTGAGAACATTTGATGAGAAACATTGGAGGTTATGTTGAGATTTTGAGTTTTGGTTGCAGTGTTTGGCATTTGAACACAATCTGAGACATTATTGAAGTTTCCTTGTGAGTTGTAAGTGGCAGGTGACTATTTACTCTCCATTCAGTCTCACTGTTGACTTGGAGAAATATTTGAGACATTACTGAGATGTTTAACAGGAATGTTATTGTTTTCATACTATTTGTTGTCTATTGGAGAAATGCTAGAGACTTTAAGCCTTAAGCGATGTAAGTGATGGAAATGGAGAGCAGCTGAAAACATTTGATGAGAAATATTGGAGGTTATGTTGAGATTTTGACTTTTGGTTGCAGGGTTTGAACACAATTTAAGACATTATTGAAGTTTCCTTGCGAGTTCCAAAAGGCAGATGACTTTTTACTCTCCATTCAGTCTCACTGTTGACTTGGAAAAATAGTTGCAACATTATTGAGATGTTTAATAAGAATGTTATTGCTTCCATTTGTTTTCTATTGGAGAAACTCTTGAGACTTTGAACCTTGTTTAAGTGGTGTAGGTGACAGAAATGGAGAGCAGCTGAGAAGATTTTATGAGAAATATTGCAGGTTACGTTGAGATTTTGAGTTTTGGTTGCAGTGATTGGCATTTGAACACACTTGGAGCATTTGATGAGACATTTTTTAAGTTCATATTGAGGTTGGGTTTGGATTTTTGGATATGAGAATAATTTGAGACATTAGAGATTTCTTTTGAAACTCTACACAAGATCCGTGAAGTAGACATTTAAACTCAATTATACATTTAAAGTGGTATTGCTCAAACGTTGCTCCTTCAAGTGTCATGAGACCTAATGGAGCTTTTAATGACTTTTTTAGTATAACTTTTTTCAGATGTTTTTCTGAAAAGTCACTTTCAGATGTAAAGCTTGATCATGCTATACAATGACCATATTGTAGCTCAAATAATTTGTCTGAGTACAGTTTGAGATATATTTAGTTGACATCTCCTTTGAAACTACTATAAAAACATGTGACTCCATATGCTCTTTTTCTAATCTCTCAGAGAAACATTGGAGAGATGTAATTGAGATCTACTTTGTGATATTGCTTTTTTGTAGTTTAAGTAAATATTGCTCAGATGCTGCTCTTTGAGTTCAGGGAATTTCCATGAATATTTAGTACAATAATTTACTCAAATGATCTACTTGAGAAACATTTGAGAAGCAAAAATAAAATTAAGATCTTCTGAAACTCTAGATGAGATACACAAGCTCTTCGAAGCAGATACCATTTAATCTTAATCTCATTGATGTCTTGGAGAAACATTTGAGACATCAGTGTTATAACTCATATGTTGCTCTTTCACAGCTCGCGAGGCTTAATGGAGATTTTCATTTCTTTTAGGATCAGCTTTGTCTCTGTCATGCTATAAAGTGAACATACTGAGATTCATACCAAGTTTATAACCAACCTGAGCACAGTTTGAGACATGGTTGAGAACTTTTTTGAAAGGCTAGTTGAGACACGTACGACCATATGTTTTCAATGTCTTTAAGAAACATTATTTATTTAATTTGTTTATTTATATATATATATATTTTTTTTTATATTTGTAATTTTTATTTATTTAAATATTTTTATTATTTATTTATATTTAATTATTTGTTTATTTATTTTTTATTTATTTCTACTTTTAAGTTATATATTTTATTTATTTATGTATATTTTATTTATTTTATGTATATTTTTATTTATTTTTATGTATATTTTATTTATTTTATGTATATATTTATATATATGTATTTATTTATTTATCTGTAATTTTTATTTATATATTTTTATTATTTATATTTTATTTAAATATTTGATTATTTATATTATATTTATTTTTATTTTCATGTGTGTATGTTTATATATATTTTTATGTATATATTTTTTTACTTATGTATTTTATTTATTTATTTATTTATTCATTTATTTTATTTACTTACTGTGCATGTGTGATTTAAAGTAAATGGGCCTCTTTTATCTGTCACAATCACTCACTACGTTTCACTGTATCAGTTAAACATAAGACATTTATTATTTTCACAGTTCACATGTGTGTTCTCCTCACTATAGAGACGTCTTATTTAATCAGCAATCTTTTTCATCTACATTCAGTTTCCCTTCTCTTTAAGAGAGAAAGAACAGAAGCAGAGAACTGTGTGATTTCTCCTTCATACTCTACACGAGTATGTTTTTGAGCTATACAGCAGTAGATATGAAAAGTCCATCTCCGAGCTCAATAAAGTGGATGTGCTTCAATCTCTGAGCTTCATAATAGTTAATTTTCCGTTATTTCTCTGATTTCAGAGAGCGACTGCACTCTCTCGGGTGGATTACAGTAGAGTGTGTGACGCTGATATGTGTGTGTGTGTTTGTAGAATCAGCAGAATCATCTCGTAAACCTTCTGTGCTGTATTTTACTGCGTGTGTGTGTGTGTAGCAGTGTTCAGACTCTGCACTGGTTTAATAGTCTGTGTGTTTAACAGAGGTTTTCTGTAAATCTCTGATTCTCAATTGTTGTAGAGGAAAAACACTCAGAATTAGAGCGATTAGAGGCATATTAATGTGTACTGTAAATATATGACAGCGAATAACGTTTGTGGTTGATACAATCTGCTTTTTTAAATATACAAATTTAGTAAATAGCAATAGAACAGTAATACAGTAATACACTTATACACCTCTAGTGTATAAGTATCACAGTTACTGTTCTATTAGTGTTTCAAATCATATTTTGATTAAAACGGAATGTGTAAAATGTCTTGCGCTGTAAATATGAATTATTATTATAGTTGAAAAGGATTTTTGTTTACTTGCTAAAGTAACATATTTACTGGCTTGTAAAAACAAAACAGACTTTAAAGGGCACCTATGATGAAAATCCTCTTTTTTAGGCTGTTTGGACAGAACTGTGTGTAGGTATAGTGTGTCCACAGTCATATTGGGGTGATATAAAGACAATAAGTCTCTTTTTTTTTTTAATTTCCTGACGTTAAAATAGCTTCCAAATCCCTCCCATTTTGAGGCCGACCGCAACTTGACGTAGGAGTGCGGTTTCCCCGCCCACCGAATTGATTGACAGCTGCGTATTAACATGTCCCCGTAGTACCGCATATAATCATATCCACAAGACAGGATGTGCACAAAGCAACCGGGAATAAAAGATCTGTTCAGCTCTCTGTGATCATCAAATGTGATCAAGAGTGAGTTTTACAAGTTTAACACGTTTTTAAAACGTTGTTTGTAATGAATTACAGCGATTTACTTCAGCTTTACTTTATCACCACAGCCGTGTGTCAGTACAATTATAAAAGAAGACGCTTCAATCCCGGGTTAAATCAGGTTTATTTTGTACATTAACATGACAGATATCCATACAGCAGTGGATATTAATGTGTATCCTGTCACATTTGCCGTGCAAAAACAGTGCAAAGCTAAACGTGCGTGCTGTGTGTGTGTGCGTGAACTTTGTAACGACATTGTGTGTGACTCATCGTTGCAACTCCACAACAAATACATCAAATAATCATTGGGAAAGTTTTTACTGTAATATTTCTCACAAAGGTTACGTGAGATCTGCTTCCTTCATGTCTGTCTGTTATCTGAGGCAGCCGAGAGCGGAGATTGAGGCATACTGACAGGCACGTGGGAACGGTGGGCGGGGAGGACTAGCATTAAAGGCACAGTCCACCAAAACAGCTACAAGATGCTCAGAGCTAAAAATGACAAACTTCTGAAAGGTATAATAAATAATTTGATGGGTGTTTTGAGCTGAAACTTTACAGACACATTCTGGAGACACAAAAGACTTATCATAAATCTGGAAAAACAGGTAAACTAGGTGCCCTTTAAATAGGCAAACACTACTGACATATTTTTTTCTCAGAAAATGTAGGTTAAAAATGCATTCATGTATTAAAATAATACTTTATATTTACATGAATGCATACAGATTATTTGTTTCAATTAATAAAATCCATCGTGTTTAAATAATGCTTAAATAATGTGCGAAATGTGAGATATATCAGACATATTTGGCGATAGTTTCTTACAAGTGCTTTATTAATGGTGTTTCAGTCACTATTATTGCTTATAGTTTGTTTTAGATCTGTGTGAGATCTGGTTTTCTGATGACCTTCTGATGACTGATGACCTTCACGGCCAATCACAGTCATTTCTGTTGAGCACGTGAACACAATGGCAAATCAGCGCTGTTTAGGAACGTGCTCCACAGCACTCAAATGTTAGCGGGAAATGGACGTTTTTGAAAATTTCAGTATCGATTGGTACCGAATTCCAGTATCGTGACCACCCTAATAAGTTGAATTAAAGTCATTAAATAATTAAAGGTTTGTAAGAAAAAATATATAGACCATTTTGAAGGATGTAAACAATAACAATGGTCCTGACGTATTTCCTGTATTACAATTTAAATTTACATAGCTTCTGAGAGTCCAAAAAGTTCTGCATATTGATAAATAATGTTACGATAGCTGTTATAACATCAAGTTATGACTGAATAGACTTTTGTTACAGATATGAAATAGTGTGACAACAAGCAGGAAATGTTCATGACATCACATTGAAATGGTCTATATATTTTTGCTGCTTGTTCAAACTACTGATCTAAAATGAGCTAAAATAACACAATTCTTGAGTTTATTTTGGGACAACTCAATTGTTTTGTTTAGTCCACTTAAACTTGTTAACTTAATTGAGTTGTGTTGATACAACATGAATTAATTGTGTGGAACCCTGCAATTTTTACAATGTTCTCTCAAAAAATGATTTTGCCGCTTGTTCAAACTACTATTTAAAAAACACTTATTTTAAAACCTGTTGTTTTTTTGGGACAACTTAATTGTTTTATGTTTAATCCACTTAAATTTGTAAAACATTGTGTTGGACAACATGTAGGAATTATGTGGAATCAGTTTTTTTAGTGTATGTCCTCTATGTTGGTTTGTATAGCCAAAAGTTTTATATTTTATATTTTGTTCTATTTTCTATAGCCATGTTCTTCATATCTAAAGCTTATTTTCTATAACTATAATTTCTATAATGTTTTTAATTCATATTATACTCCATAATTTAGATTCATTTTTATTTATTTATTTATTTATTTATTTATTTATTTATTTGTTTGTTTAGGGTCACAGGCAGTTGTATTAGCATTTCACTGCATATGTGACAAATAAAATTTTAATTTGATTTAAATGTACATTTATAAATGGACTACATAGAATTTTTTGTAAATTATGAAAATTTTGAATGTTTTCCCGTGGGAAGATGATGCAGAGATGAAAAATAAACACATTAAAAAGAAATTAAGATTTTTTTGTTGTTGTTGGTTTTGATAACTGCATCATGTTTCATATACAGTCAAAATCCTGTAAAAAAAATATATATTTATTTATTTATTTATTTATTTATTTATTCATTTATTCTTTTATTTTATTTTATATATTTTTTTTTATTTTTTTTTCTTCCCCCAAGTGATGTTTACCAGACCAAGAGAATTTGGTATTTTCACAGTATTCATTCATTCATTTTCTTTTCGGCTTAGTCCCTTTATTAATCTGGGGTCGTCACAGCGGAATGAACCGCCAACTTATCCAGCATATGTTTTACGCAGCGGATGCCCTTCCAGCCAATTTAGCTTACCCAATTCACTAATAGCGCATGTCTTTGGACTTGTGAGGGAAACCGGAGCACCCAGAGGAAACCCACGCCAACACGAGGAGAACATGCAAACTCCACACAGAAATGCCAACTGACCCAGCCGAGGCTCGAACCAGCAACCTTCTTGTTGTGAGGTGATAGCGGTAACCACTGCGCCACTATGACGCCCTATTTATTTATTTATTATTTTATTTTATTTTATTTATTTTTATTTTATTTATTTTTTTCCCCAAGGGAATTTGGAATTGTCACAGTATTTCCTATAATATATATTTTGTTCTTCTGTGGAAAGTCGTATTTCTTTTCGTTTGGCTGGGATAATATTTTTTTTTTATGTATAATTCATATATATATATATTACTTTTACAAATATATAATATTTAAAGTTGTGAGTTGTCATCCCTCTACTGTCACCCTAACATATAAATATGGAGTCAGAATAATGAGTAACTGTGTTCAGCTGAAGTATATTTGAAGAGGTTTATATTTGTTATGGTCCTTACTTAAACAAGACTCATGATCCTAAGACAACGGCCAATGTGCTCCAACTGAATGATTTATTAACATAACGTAATCAGCAAAACAATCCAAAATGACAAGAGACGGGGAGCCCAACAACATAATAAATAACAACCAAACAAACCTAAAGCAGGTTGGGACTCCCCACTCCAAACAAAAATAAAGTATGAAGGAGAACACAACAATAAAGCCGTCAGAAACTGTGGAGGAATGAGCGAGAGCGAGAAGTCCGCTTCCTTCCGTTATAAAAGCCTGACGTCTCCAAATCAGCCAGTAGAAAACTGAAAATGGAAAAAGACTAACCAGATCAATTGAAAGTAATAATTACGGGCAGGAGTGATTGCCACACGTAACAATATTTGATCCTTTTCCATTGTTAAATTCAACTCTTGACTGTCATGAAGGTTTTATTATCTAAGGTTAATATCTGCTGATCATTGTCGGTTCATGTTCACCAATGCGCAAAATAATGTTAGCAAACGAGACACTGTTGTAAAGTGGTGTGGCGAACCGCAGTGAGAAACGCTGGAGCCGCAGAGGTGAAGGTACAGGTGTGCGCTGTTACCTGTCTCTCCGGCTGTCCCCGGGGAGCCCGCAGCACTGCAGTGCAGTATGGGAATTGAGCGCATTCGCTCCTCATTAGAATATTTATTCAGGAAACAGATGTTCAGTTTGAGGGCGACACCTTGGGCTCTCGGTCCCCTGCTGTTCACGCGTGCGCACACACACACACACACACACACACACACACACACCACACAAATGCTCTGAGGGGCTCAAACCCTCTGCAGCAGCATTAATCTCTCTGAATGGAGCTCCATCTGCTGAAGAGAAAACACTCAGGTGATGGAGAAATTACTGAGACAAAACAGGAGATCAGATTTAACCCTGATGGACTGTGTGTGTATCTGTGCATGTGTGTGTGTGTGTGTGTGTGTGTGTGTGTGTGTGTATCTGTGCATGTGTGTGTGTGTATCTGTGCATGTGTCCACATGTGTACGTGTGTCCTGCTCTGAATGTGATGAATAATTGACGAGAACAGAGGCTTTACTGGGGAACGAGGGATGATGGTAATAGAGGAGAGAGAGAGAGACAGAGTCGAGAATTGACCAGACAGAAAAAGAAAAAAAACAATCAAACTTGTATCTATCTATCTATCTATCTATCTATCTATCTATCTATCTATCTAT